>CM045895.1:35219991-35404991 GCA_025169545.1 Anguilla japonica
TCCAGAGCGACTTACACAACCTTTTTCATAGCATTTAAATCGCATCCGTTTGTACAGCTGGATGTATACTGAAGCAATGCAGGTTAAGTACCTTGCTCAAGTGCACAGCGGCAGTGTCCTACCCAGGAATCGAACTTATGAGCTATCGGTTACAAGGCCATTTCCATACCAGTATACTATACTGCCAGCTCCACAACTTGTGGATGAACACTTGCACCATCAGGAAATTTGGAAGTCTAGTGAAGTGAGTTAACTTCTAGGGAGGGGGGGGGCAACCAGAATTGATCATTTTTTTTCTATTATGAATAGAATACATATTCTTGTCTCTCTCTACTCAACTTGGCCCCTTTCCCTTAATCAGTGTCTGATCTCCTCAACTTTCCTCCTTTCAATTAAGATCGGGGTAAATTGTTCATCAATTCTGCAGTCAGCCACCTGATCTCCAGAAGCCAGTTCAAAAGAGAAATATTATCCAATCTCAGCCGGGCTGAATGAAGCGGTCAAAATCACGGAGGACCCCATTGAGCGAGGGTGACAAAGGGAGAGAATTTTCATTTTCCCCAGCGCCGGAGGGACAGGTTGAGAGAGCACAGAAAAAATGAAATTATTAATTTAGCCAGCGCATTCATCTTCTCATCTTCACAGCGGACAACCCGAGATGACCCCGCGAGCGCTCAGAAGCCCGCACGCGTTTCATGAGCCAGGAAGGTGAACCGAACTCCCTCAAGGGCACGGTGACAGCTTGCCTGCCCGGAATCGAAATTCATACACCTCATCGCCGGAGTCCGTGACATCACATCCTACTTCGCTCGTTGGTGTTTTTGAGCCCTCAGTATTGACTTTGCCTGCGACTGTTGCCTTTTTAGGCATACACGTCCGGCCCTTCCTAGAGTATGAGTGGGTTAACAAACAGAGAATGCGCCAAAAACAACCCTGTTCTCATTCTTATCTTTGCAAATTTATGTGAGCTAAGTGAGGCTAAGCTACTAAGGCTAGTTTGACTTACTTACCTCCAAGCAGGGAGGGCCAGCAGTAAAGGTTTTTTTACGATGTTGCAGTTTAAAAAAAAACAAAAGATGTATGAATGAGAGCAAGGTTTGCACTGATTGGCTCATTCTCTTGGAGGGAGTCACATGCCTCACAGGCAGCTGGAAGACAAATGCTGAGGGTTCAAAACGCTAACAAGCTCCTACCTCTGTTACCCTCAGGGTGTCCCAAACAGCCGGATTCACTCAACAACCGATTCGGAAAAGGCTCCTACTCTGGTGTACTCACCTTGAAGACCTCCTGATGGAATCCAGCACTTTCCAGCTGATTGTTTTTGGCGTCGATGTGCTTCAGGGTGACGGGCAGCTCGGGCAGCCCCCGGAGCTGATTTTCTGCCAGCAGCAGGTCCTCCAGCCCCGGCAAGGAGCGGAAGGCGTCCTGGTCAATCTCCGAAATCTGATTCCCCGTCAGATCGATCCTCTTCAGCTTGTCTGAGACGGAGGCGGACCAAGCAACACTTTGTGAGCGGGAGAAATGTTACATAACACACGGATGGATTTTTCAGACGCTGGCTGCATGACCTGGGCTTGCTTTGTGTGCTCCAAGCCATCACAATCCTGATGTATGTACTAGATGCCAAATGTAACATGACGTGTTTGACCTATTTCAACAATCTCTGTGATTCTTTCCCTGGTTATTCCACAGCAAATGTGTATGAGCCGTTCTGGAGCTCTTCATCTGAATTTAAATTACAAATCAGGTGCTCCATTAATTAGGGGATCCACCGTTTGGTTGTGCCCTCTTTGGTTAACTCATTCAAGCTTGCGTCTTCAGTCTCTTAAGCTTAAGTTTGACTCTGTTTGCTAAACATTTTCTCATCTGAGTGAACTGAAGCAGCAGCAATACTACTGACCTGGATACAAAAGTAATTAAATGTGGTATATTCAGATTCCATATGTATTGTCATTGGGTGTTGCAAACTTTGAACATCTTCACGCAAACACACATGCAGATCCAATCACGTACACACACAAACACACACGCACGCACGCACGCACACGCACACGCACACACACACACACACACACACACGCACACACACAAGCGCACACACACACGCTCTTACTCAGGTTCGCGAAGTCCTTGGCCTTGATGTGCTTGATCTTGTTGAAGCGGGCGTAGAAGTGGGCGGTCTCTTTGGGCAGGGGCGGGATCCGCTCGATGTCGGAATCGTCGCAGTACACGCTGGTGCTGACGCACATGCACAGCAGGCAGGTGGGCAGTCCTGCGGAGGGACAGACAGGTGTACCGTCATGGCCAGAGATGGGAAAGGACACCTGTGACTGCTCCCAGGTGCATCGTACAGCATGCAGGTGACATGGAACAGGTGATAGGTGTACGGACATGGACAGGAAAGGACACCTGTGACTGCTCCCAGGTGCATCGTATAGCATGCAGATGACAGGTGTATGGACATGGTCAGTGACCTGAAAGGAAACAATTGACTGTTCCCCTTTCAATCATAGAGCATTCATATTAACCATGTCTGGGCCTTTGTGGGAAGAGCTGAAGTTTGAAATAACAAACAAACTCTTATATAGTATTGTCTATGAAAGCCTTCCGAATCAGCTAAAAGTCCGAACTAAGAGGAACAGGAGCATGAAAACAAGTAAAGTTGTAAAACTAGCCCATTGTATCTTCATCACCAATAACTGCATTCCACAGACAAGAAGAGCAATGAAAATTTTTTTCCCCCAACTGTCTGTAACTGACTCAAAGATCACCAGGTAACCAGCAGTCGCTGATTGTAGAATGGTAATAAGACAGAATCAATGGAATCAGATCCTGTGAGCATGAAGGTCCAAGTCCATGAACAATTCTGTAGGAAACATCTCAAATTCAGCCCTGCTGTATATTGAACAGGGAACAAATCCAATGACCTAATGAGAAACTGTTTAATCGGCCATACCAAACCCAGATTTTTGATGATAAGACAGAGGTACCTCTAGCCCAAGATGATTGATAGCACATGCATAAAGTTCCTTGGTAACGTATTGTCTATGGTGCTGTATATACGCATGTCTTCAGAGGGGTAACAGAGTGGGTTGTTCCTTTGCTGACACTCACCCAATCCAGTCTCAGGACCAAAGAGGCCGGACCCTGGAAGTCCAGACTGGGAGGAACGGGGGCCTGGGTGGGACGTTGGGTGGGCCGGGGGGGCAAGTGACCTCTCCTCATAATCAGGGGGAGGGATATTCTGGGGCGACGCCGTCTCAGCCGAAGGGGGAGCCACTGTCCCCACCTCAATCTGCTTCATGGGAAAACCAAAATTTACTGATAAAATGAATGAATAACATATCCACTGTTCACTGTTATGAGTGTGTGACTGTGTGTGTGAGTGTGGTTGAGAGAGCACATCAGTTCTCTCGACCACCCCTTCTCCCACCACCAACCCCCAGCCTCCCAGTTACGTTACCCACAATTCCCCCCCAGTTCCCCCCAGTTCCCTGCCATTATATTCTCTCCGTGTCCCGCTCTTACCGCCGGGTCCAGATCGTCGTAGTCGTAGGTCTCGCCGTAGTTGTTCAGGTCGATGTTCTCCCAGTCGGTCTCCCCGTTCAGGTCATAATTCTCCAGGTCGAAGGTGTCCACGTCAGCGACCCCGGGCGGAGCACACAGGCAGGAGCTCAGCACTGCCAGAGCCGACACCAGGCGGAGAAACAGTGCCATCCTGTGGAGGGAGGAGGTACTGACACAACGTCCACCGATTTCTTACGTCGTAATGTGACCTTAAGAGAGTCGATCATCTTTCAGTAGACATGAAGTGTCTTGTTAAGAACAATTAACTGCTCATTACTGCGTGCAGTTACGGTAGGGATGAAGACCAGTGCATATACAGTGGGCCCCAGGATTGATTTAGAAATCCCCCTCCCGCTCTAAACCATCACTATACCCATTCCACTACCACTGGCATAGAAAGGGCACTCATTTGCATGTTCCACTCAGATTTACATTTCTCTCGTTTTGACAGAGTTCGCTGTTTGCACTGGTGCTGAATATTGTTCCGGACATCAATCAAATATTGTTTCCGAGCTGTGTCTTTTACTAGATACACATTTTACACAATAACATTTACACAATGATGTAATAATGTTGTGTTCTATTTAAATCATACAATGAAATGAACTGTACTGGTGAAAATAATGTTTCAAAAAATTAAAATCAAGAAATAGTAGATGTACAAACCTGCACAATTATGGCCCATTAAATTTATTATCCATACATCCTGATGCACTTATACATCATAAAGACCCATGTAGTTTTCATTCTGCAAACCCTACATTTTACATAAAAAAAGAATACTTTTAAAAGCTTTAAAAGATCAAGCTTCTTATGTTGTTTTATTGCAAGTCACACTTAATTCTCATCATTCAAATATAGCTCCAGTTCTCACCAAGGTTTGTTTTTGTCTTTTTTATTTAAAAAAGGCACTTATTTGAATGTGAATTGTTTCTCTCTTATCGCAATAAGCAGCTTTTTTTCTTTTTTAAGGCATAATTGAAATTTGTTTGCCTGACCTTTAACAATAATTTCTATCCATCCTTTGTACTCAACAACAGCTGGGAACATATTAGTCAACAGTGAATGAATGTGAGCACCCTCAACGGTTCTTTGGAATATAATCTTTGACCTTCTTTAGAATTTCAAGAAGATTTCAACAAAAAAAATTAAAATTTAAATAACCCTTGAGAAAATGGGAAGCTTCATCCAATGAAAAAAAAAAGAAAAGAAAAAAGAAAACAACAAGCTGGGCCTCCAAACAGCATAAATAAATTATCTTACCCAGAAGCCTATTGCTGAGCTTTCCTTGACCTTTGACCTTTGACCCAGTGGTCCAGTAGGTAAATTAAATCAGGCTTAAGCCTCCCAGTGATCAGCTGTCGCACCTGTGTGTCGCTGCGCTCTCAAAGTGCAGCAAAGAATGCGGAAAAGGTGGAATGTTTGCTCCTGAACGTCGCGTGAGCCTGTGAATGGGAGACTTTGTCTGTGCTGCCTTAACCCACAGACATCAAAAGCGACTGAACATAAACACTTAGACCTAAGCTGAAAAATAAAAAAATCTGTAAAAAAAAAAAAAATACAAAGTTGCATTTTAAAGGGAACAGTTAAAAGCATTATTGCTATCGCAGTCACAGCCTTGCTTACATTCAGCAATGATATGCGCAGTTTGATTCATGCAAACCAGTCAGTCACATAGAAAATGATAAAGTAACACCCCCCCCCCCCCAAAAAAAAAAAAAAAAAAAACTGCTGGAAATGTAATTTCCAAAGACTAAAAACGTAAAACAGACCAATTAAAGCAATTAGTCACCAAGTCTTGCACAAAGGAATTTTTAAAAGCTTGTCAGGTTTTTTTTTTTTTTTTTTTTTTTAAATAAGCAGTCTTAGTACATTCTTTTGTCCAAATCCTACAATCCCGAGCCCTAACAAAGGGGACCTGGAATTATTAAGACCATACCATCTTTTCCCATTTTCTCTTTCACAATAGTAACAATTAGAGCAAGCAAAAGGAATTATGATCGCTGAGTTTGGGGTTTTATTTGAAGACAAAGGAGAGGAAGAAAAAAAAAGTACATACCTCTTTTTTTTCTGTATAGGGTTTTTCCACCTTTCTCTCTGCCGGTGCAGCTCTCTGGGGAAGCTGTCTGGCGGACTGGAGCCCTAATGGTGGGTTACAGAGCGGGGAGGGCGAGACCGGCAGCGTATTCACCCCCATTGTTAGCGACGGTAAGGGGGGGTTGGGTGTATGTTTGGGGGGGGGGGGGGGGGGGGGCGTTTGAGGTTGGGGGGGGTGTTAAGTAGAAATGGGTTTACTCAGCTGTCAGCAATTGACACTTTCAATATTTAAACTTTCAGGCCACTGGTCCTGAACGCTACAAGCAATATGTTGCAGATGCCACACAAACAGTCACTGTGCACCTCACAAGGAGTTTTTTGTGGTGATTAAAATAAACTGGCGCTATCACCTTTTTTTTTGCCTGTGCATGAAGCATTTTGCCCATTTCCTACACCTATCACACACCCCTACAGCCCCTACATAATCACTTGCATGCAGCTACACACATTAGGGATTAGCCATACCTGCTGCATTTTCAGCTGTAGTTTTAGAAGAGAGGACAAATACAGCCAAATGTTATTTTATCAATCTGTCACTTTTTAGATGTGGGAACAGGTCACATTACTGATTCACATAGCGGGGACATCAGCGCTTAACATCATTTAAAAAATTTAAAAAAAAAGTTTTTTAAAAAAAAACACATTATATTGTATACCATTATGGTTAAAGTATAATCTGACTGTGGGAAACATAACATGCTATCATAATCATCAGTTATACTTGTGAAATGTACTTTATTTTAAAATTCATCCACAAATCTATTGTTTTTGTATTTCTCAAGGAAATTGCTTAAAACTACTGGATTAATATGCAGATTCATTCATTAAATGAAATACAGTGGATGTGGCAAGATGCCCTGTTGATAAATGGGAATTTAAAGGCACCAAACTGGGAAGAAAAAAAAAATATTTTAGATGATTTTGTGGTAAAATGTTCCATCTTTAATTAACGTCTGCAACGCCAGAGACAAATACAGCTTGTTCAGAGAGCATGAAAACACTGCTGTGACTTCAGTGTTGTCAGAACAAATACAGATAAACACAGAAGCTGAATTCTCAGCCTAAATGTTTTACAAAATGTGTTCATTTTCATGTTATTCACTTTGATGTTTGTTCATTTATACCAACATATTATTTGTCTGCTTGAAGTAGTCAAAGTTAACAAATAAATAAAAATAAATTTGACTTGGTATCTCAAAGCATATTTGTGCCCAATTGAGCTGGCCTTCTTTTACTTGAGCAAAAAAAAAAAAAAACAAAAAAAAAAAAAAAACATAAATATAAAACAATGAGGAGCTGTCCAGTCTCTAAGGATAAGGAAGTAAGTGGGTAGAACAGATTCCCTTTAACTTTTAACTTGGTGACTGAATGAAAGTTTCTTTCTTTTGCTTTTCATCATGGGCCAGTGCTTGACTGTAGAGCAGGGATCATCAACTCTGGCCCTCGAATCCAAATCAAACCCTGGTTTTCTCGGCTCCTGGGTAATTAGTGCTACTGATTGGCCAGACTGTCTTCACACCTGACTCCCAGGCAAAGGGAGGGTGGAAAACCAGCAGTTCTTGGCCCTCGAGGACCGTGAGTTGCTGATCCCTGCTGTAGAGAGTGGTTTTATAGATGAGACACAAATGCTCTAGTGATTCATTGGTAAATGAGGGAGAGATACCTGGCTGCCATGACCTGAATTTTGTGGCCTGCACTGGGGGAGAATTATTTTGTTTTCTTGTCCTCTCCTCTTATCTCTCTCTCTCTCTCTTTCTCTGTCTCCCTCACTCTCTCTCCCCCCTCTCTCGCTCTCTCTCACTCATATATATGTTTCACATATGAGCCAATCTTTCACTTACCTGTTTCATACATGAGTCAAACCTTCACTTGCCTGTTTCTTTAACATTCACTTACCTGTTTCACACATAAGTCAAACCTTCACTTGCCTGTTTCTTATAACCTTTTTTTTTTATACCTTTTACCCATTTCATGTACAGTATGAATCAAATCTTTACTTGCCTGTTTCTTATATATAGTCTTCATACCTCTTTTGTACATGAGTCAAACAATCAGTCACTTGTTTCTTTAATATTCACTTGCCTGTTTCTTATAACCTTCACTACCTCTTTCATACATAAGTCAAACCTTCACTTGCCTGTTTCTTATAACCTTCACTACCTCTTTCGTACATGAGTCAAACTATCAGTCACCTGTTTCTTTAACATTCACTTACCCGTTTCACACACGAGTCAAACCTTCACTTGTCTGTTTCTCATTTGAGTTAAGACTTTGCATTTGCGCCACCTACTTTCCATGAGTCTGAAATGCTAGTTCCTCAGGTCAGTGTTCTGTGCAGTAATAGGTAGGAGGGGACGGCTCAACAGTTGATTAAATTTCCCAGTGGTAATTTTTTTTTTCCCAGTTGGTAGGCAGTGAGGGGCAATCTGGAAGGTTCTCTCGTGACCCATAATGCTGGGGCGGGGGGGGCAGCCGGTCTCTTTCCCACACGTCTGAGTGGAGGCCTTGCGTCAGCCCCCCCCCCCCCCCCCCCCTTGACCTCCCCTCTGCACCCACGCTACGCTACCAGGCATGGGAAAAAAGCTCGTCCTGGTGCCCAGAAGCTTCCGGAAAACAGGGCCTCGTTACTCAGCCCGATCTCTCACGCACTTTGCATTGGCATTGACCTGCAGAGTACGGCCACGTTTCCTGCAGCCTCGTTTCAACGTACGTCCGACAGGTCGCGTCTTTCAACGGGGGCTTGATATCAGAACATTACTAAGCGACATGTAACACGCATGTGTTCTTCATCACGGTTTAAAATTCCCTGAAATATGAATTGACAAGATTTCTTGGAATCCTTCCCTCTCTGAGTCTCTGAGTCAATGTACACAGGGGGGCGATAAACATTCCAAAGGGGAAATTAACGAAATTCTGTAATGCTGGAACCTGGAATTTAGAATCGCACTTGTACGAAAAGAAACGACTACGTGAGTAAAGCTTCAATTATTTGCTGTTTCTGTACGTACTGTTCCACACACCATCTCTGCTTCTGACTAAATCCCAGCTGGTTGATCCTTTGGAAATGTATCACCCCTTCGTGACTACCCCCCCAACCCCCACCCCCCACCCCCCATTTGTGGTGGTATGTATCTGGTACTAATCAATTACAAGCTCTGTTTCTGGGTTGCCATTCATTTCTTTAAGACATACAAACAGACTTCCCTGAATCCTTTGAATGCCAGTGTACTCGTATAGATAGCACTGTCTTCCTCTTGGCTGTTGGTTTTCTAAACAGGGTCAGGCAAACGTTAGATCAGTGAACAGCATCCATTATACACTATCCATTCTCCGGAGGACAAAGAGGAGGAAGAGAGAGAAACCACCGAGTGTCTCTCTGAGTCATTATGAAAGGAATGTTTCCCATCTGTGTCAAGTCTCACAGGAGAGAGTCCATGAGATAGAGAGAGAGAGAAAAAAGCTTTCTGCTACAGAGGTGCATGACCAGCCAGTTCATTTTTATTTTTTTTGTTCTGAGATTAAGAAATAACCTGAGCAGGTGGTCAAATGAAAGTTGCTGAAATTTTCCGTGGAGATGCTTGTTTATTTCAAATTAAATTCAGAACAGAACTGAATTGGACCAGAATTGGTGAAAGAAAGCAAGTTAAGGAATGATGACTGACTAAAAGGTGCCGGTTCATGTGTTTTCTCCTCAGTGACATAAGCCTATAGTCACAACAGCAGTGAACAAATGTTGGAAACCGCTACACGATAAATATGATTACTTTCCATTCTCTTGCAGCAGAGAATGGAAAGATTAAGGAAGTAAGAACTTGGCAAACAAGTCCACAAGCATTGAACATCAACATTTTTGCTTCTGTTCCAAATGTAGCACTTGAAGCCTCATTGTTTTCTAATGAGTCTGGACTTTTTACAGAAGCCAGATTTTGTAGGCCTCTTCAGCTGAGCAATTCCTGTGGTATTGTATTTTAATTTGGGGTTTTCAGAAGCAAGAAATATTGGCTCAACTCAATATGTTTTTCAACATGTTTAAAATATAGGAAAGATTGTATCAGAAAAAGGTGTTTTCCAGTAGCATCAGTTTCCTCTTTAAGAGGGAAACTGTCAGATAACCTCACAGCGTCCATTCATCATCCATTATCTAACCTGTTTATATGGGAGGCCTCTGAAATTTCCAGGCCTGGGACAAAATGCCTGCCCTGTGGATGTCATTCAAAATCTTTACCAAAATTTTACACCCCATTGGGCCCCTCCCCTTCCTCCAGGGCCTGGGACAATGTACCTGGCTGCCCCCCCCCCCCCCCCCCCCCCCCCCCCCCACCTCCCCGGTTGACGGTGGCCCCGTGCTTATTCCTTGACAGGTTTGGAGCCTATCCCAGCATGCACTGGAAGGAATACATTTTGGACAGATTGCCAATCCATCACAGACCTCTTAGTAATCTTGATCCAATTGATGTTCCTTGTCAAATTATTGACTTCAAACAAATATACAGTAAGTAAAAAAAAAAAAACCATAAGCAAGATAAATTCTGTTTGTTGAGAGCAAAAATATAAAAGTTGCTATAGATTTTTTGAACCATAAACAAAAAATGCTATATAAACATGCTCAGAATTAATGTAAAAACCTTCAGTTGATGCTTGCAAGCCATTGTCATGTAATATATTGTCTTTGCTTATGATTGATTCTCCCTTGTCCGCAATTTTTATATTTTAGTTTTTTTTTTGATTTGACATGTAGTCGAGGTTAGACACAAAGCACAAAGACTCAATAACTCTTCTTACATATTGTTCAAACAGACACATAGGTGGACATTGAGCAGCTGCTGCATTGTCTTTCACCTGAGGATTGCATAAATTTCATTAACATTTTTTTGTGTTTATCTAATTAATCACTGCTTGCTTACAGTTAGTTACCTAATGTGGAAACAACAAATATGATGCGTGGTAAAGGAATCGCATTACTTCCCTTACACTGAGTCTCGCCTCCTTTTCCACGCACTGTTTTTGGCTGGTGACATTCAGACTCTAGAACGGTGACATGGGGTCAGCTTTGCAAAAAATATGGTCTTGAGAGCAGGATCTCCCTATTTACCATCTCAGGACCTTCCAGTGGGGTCAAAGGTCAGAGTTCAGGGTGACCATTTTATCAGAGGAGGGCCGGGTTGAGAAAATATGGTGGTGAATGTTGCCATGGAGACATGTCCGTTGGTCGGTACTGTACAGAGTGATGGTCGTATAAAAAGAGCGGGAAAAGCTCAGTCTACCAGAGACACAGGCAAAGGAATCGAACGAAGAGTGAACAAACTTAGAACATTTCATTTTCATCGTTCTTTTTTTTTAAACCATATTTTTATTTAAAGTTTAAAGTTTTATCTACTTTCATTTGTTTATTTATACTTTTTTTTCTTCAAAGACATCGTCTGAGTGGCGCCTGGCACTCTTGTTACCATGGCACCACGATGTTGGCCCGTAATTGTGTTGTCAGTGCTGATGTCCACCAGCCAGGCTTTGAGAAGGTAATCTTTACTCTCTCTCTCTCTCCATAGCAACGGAGCCAAAGATATATATACGCAAAGAACAAGGAGAATTAAACATGGCTCCCGTTCACGGAATGTTTCGATAGGGGGAAGGAAAAAAAACCTAGTTCCACTGATAAAAGACACTGTTAACTATCGTTTACTTTCTTGGATGACTGCCTTTCATTTATCTGCAAGAATAATTATTATTACTGTACGTGTATGATAGCACCAGTCAAGTTTGTGTATTATTTTTTATAAACGTGCATGTATACATAATAGCTATAGTAATGTATGAATGCTTCTACAAACACTTCAGTCAGCTGAAATTACCGTCACTGTCAACAAAGTAAGATAAACTAGAAAAGGAAGAAAGGGGAAGGAGATGAGAAACAGAAGCTCATTCAAAATGTGCCCTCAAATTTGACAAATTTAAATGCAAGTGAAAGTTGTTTTTTTCCATTCCCGAACACACTTATTCATTTACACCTGCTGAAAAGGGCAATTCAATTCCTCGACTGAAATAATTTTATATGGCAAATGCGCATGTGTAACATGTTCACATGCATTATTCTGTAGTAATACGCAGTCTTTAACTGTTTTATTCATTACTCATTCATTTATTCATTACTCATTACTTGAGAGGTAAAAATGGTTGGAATGTAACGCTAATTGATAAAAAGGTATGAGCTTTATGGGGAAGCAACATGCAGTCATTGTTTGATTTTAGGTGATTTCTGGGTTCTGTAGTATTTTATTATAAAATTTGAGTGCTGCACAAGCAGGGTGAATACATTTGCACTCACATTACAAACACAGTGGAGGAAATCTATGATTATTCACAGAAGGGCTCGTGACCTCTTCCCAACACGGATTTCAATTTGCTTGCTGAATGACAGCACAAATGCTGTGCCATCAATCACAGTGTGGCTTGGGATATTTGCTGAAAGTTGTATTTGACACGTACTGTACGCATGTCCACATGACAGATGCACACTGTCTTACCTGTTCAATAATGCAACGCTTCACACAAAGGCTTGTTTGCCCTGGATAGGAGTGTCTGCTAAATGTAATGCACTGTTTTAAAAAAATATATATTTTACTGTTCTTCTGGCACCTCATAAATCACCAGTACAGTCACGTAACTATGACCTTTACCACTGTATCTGTGTTTCCATCAGAATATCAAACACAATTCAGACAGAAAGGAGAGCACAGTCACAACCTAAATTTAAATTTTCAATAGAAAACATCATTGGAACATTTTACAACATCGCAATAAGCTGTCACTTGGCTGGACTGATTAACAACAATGCATAAGCGATTTGACAGTGTTTCCTGTTTTTAAACCCTCTGAAGCAAGCTTGCAGCTAACGTAAGCAGGTAAATAGTTCACTTATGCTTTTAACATAGGAAAATGTTTCTACAAGCAAAGAAGAAAAAGAAAAATGTAAATGTAGTTTAGTGGGATGATTGTTTAATCACATCCCTCAATTAAAGATTATGTTGTCCATTTGAGCCAATTAGACTATTTTTGCTTTATAAAAGTACAAAGAGCTGGATTTTTCAAACATGCTAACAAGGCTACTTGACAATGACTCAGTATGAGTAACAAAGCCAAATGATTTTCATCAGATACAATGCGGACTTGTCGCGCTATACAAACTTGCAATGAACACTAACTTGAGCAACAGGTGCGTGGAGCAAGAAAAAAAATTCTAAGTAGAGGAACATGCTGTCCGCACACTGTATTCAAAAAAGACCAAAGTCAAAATTTCCTTATTCAAATAAAGTGCTCTGCGCTTTAAAAAAGAGCCTCAAATGTTTCAACATACAGTTTTCCTCACAACACACACAGTGCACTTCAGATTTCTTGGGACCCTTGACAAACGGCTCTGTAAAATACATTACATTACATTACAGGCTTTTATCCAGGGCGACTTACACAACCTTTACACAGCATTTACATTGCATCCATTTATACAGCTGGATATGTACTGAAGCAATGCGGAGTGTAGCTGAAGTACCTTGGGTAGGACACTGCTGTCAAGGGGTACAACTGGCAGTGTCCCACCTGGGAATCGAACTGTGACCTTTAGGTAATGTACAAGACCGGCTCCTTACACCGGCAGTACACTAATCGAACCTGTGACCTTTAGGTCCAAGACCGCCCAATGCCGCCCAAGAATGTGAGAATAAAGGGCCCGGCCTCCGCCGCAGTGTGACCCTTCTGGAATCTTCCGTCCCGTCCCCCCTGCAGGGTGAGCCTGAGGAAGATGCCGTCTGTCCGCGAGACGCTGAGGGACATGGGCGTGTCACCCGCCCAGGTGCTCGCCGCGCTGGCCGAGGCGCCAGCGGGTGACCCCGCCTCCAGGAACGGCACCGCCCCCACGCCGCTCATCAACTACTTCGACGTAAGCCCCCCCGACGGCGAGGCCACGCCCCCCCCCCCCCCCTCCTGCAGAACCCAAACCGGTTGCCATGGCGCAGGGGGTTACACACGAGCGCTTGCCAGGCCTGGCACTGCTGAGGAAGCTGTGAGATTAGATTAGATTTGACAGGAAATGTGACTGTGGTTTAGAGTTCCATGTCTGGCACTTCTCCTCTGTCTAAGCAGAGGTGATTCTAGAGACTGGGCAGAGGGGGGAGAGACTAGACAGAAAATCCCATAGGGCCCATCTGACTGACTTCCACTGTCATCAGGTTACCCAAAACTCAGCCCTCAGCCCCCCCTCCAAACCCAACGCTTGAGGCCTCAGGCAGTTGTCAGTTTACCTCTGTATCTGCCCCCCCTCCCCCCCCCTTTTTTTTCCTTCCATGAATGTTTCCAGCACCCTCTCCCCAGCTCCCTTATCTCTTCTCCCTCTCTTTTACCAGACTCAGTATTTCGGGGAGATAAGCATCGGTTCCCCGGCCCAGACCTTCAACGTGGTGTTCGACACAGGCTCTGCCAACCTGTGGGTGCCCTCTGCCACCTGCTCCCCCCTCTACACCGCCTGCTGTAAGCCTGCCACTCGATGCCCTCTCCCAGATACCCACTTTTTTAAGGAGATTTCCTGTGGCACAAGTGCTGCTAATAATCGCTGCTTAACATGTAGAAACTAGTTAGAAAAGCTCGGCAGTAATTCAGTACAAAAAAGAATGACGCCAGCTGGTCTTTTAAGGTCTTTTTGTTTGTTTGTCAAATTCTGAGACCACAGGCACAAAAATATGCTCTACTCATTCTCACCTTTAGAGGGCAGCATTGTTACACTGTTCCATTTGATTATTTATATATTTGCATAGTATTGTCTGCATAGTACTGCGCTGTTTTCCCCACTAAATGACATCAAGGATCTGATTTACAATTATGAGAGAATTATTGTTTTGGTTTAAATAGTTTACATCAGAATGATTTATTTGGAATGCTATTCTATCAAGCATAGAAGATTTGTTTTTGCATATTTTCTTCATATTTGTTTTATTGTTTTCTTTCAATTAAGCATTTATGTATTTATCCAATGTGTGTAATCCCAGATTACGTTATAGTTTACATTTCACATTCACGCAACTGCATATTATTCTTGAAGAACTATCTGTTCAAATACCAACAGGATTAAAACCCTGCCAACATCTGGTTATATATCCACCTCTCTAACCTCTACTCTGTGTTGCTGCACCATTATTAGCGCTATAAAACGTCTTTTGAGAAAGTAATGCTAAAATGCTAAAACGAGCCTTTGACGTGTAACTGCATACGGCCTTTGATACGTAATTGCAAACAAACACGCATGTGTTTTAATGGAGCTCGTTTTTCCAATTTCCCGCTCTGTTAAATCCAGTAGCATAATAATGTCTGTCACACTCTCAGTTACCCACAACAGATACGACTCCTCCCAATCACGGACGCACGTCGAGAACGGAACGGGGTTTTCCATCCAATACGCCACTGGAAATGTGCGGGGTTACCTGAGTGAGGACGTGGTCGTGGTGAGTGCTGCAACTTAAGAAAAACCCAAAGTAAAAAATTTAAAAAATGCTCTTAAGATTTGCTTTTCGTCAATTGAGATAAAAGGATAGAGAAACTATAAGGTTTGAAAAGATGGATGACATTAAACTTTTTGCTCAATCACTGTTTCTGCAGCTGTTTTGTCACGTTTGAACCTGCATTTGTCATAATACACTATATTTACCCCCAAAATGGATAACTTCTATCTATCTATCTATCTATCTATCTATCTATCTATCTATCTATCTATCTATCTATCTATCTATCTATCTATCTATCTATCTATCTATCTATCTATCTATCTATCTGTTACTCACCTGATTCAAAGAATCACTGCTGAACCCTTTTTGAAATATTTCTTCTTCATCTTAAGCTAAGCTAATGCTGTTAAATTTTTTTGAGGGGGGGAAAGTTTAATTGGGAGCCAATAGTTTGTTTTTTTTTTTTTTTTTTGTTGTAATTTGTAACTATTCATAGTGACATAGCACTGTCACACACATGACATTTCAGCTGCCACAACATGGCATAACAGATTATGTCAGTTTTTTTTTTTTTCAAATTACATAAAACTATTACACTTTTCTCAGTAAATGTTAAGCCACTAACAGCTGTTTACGCCATCTGGATCCAGAATCTTGCAAGTCTGCTGCAACTCAGAAACTCAGAACCGAGTTTCTTTGAGGATATTTAAGAAACTTAAACCCTTTATCTTACCCAAAGAAATTGGGACAGAGAAGAGGACATTTTGCTCATTATCAATGGGTCACATTCCAGCTGATCTTTCTGCAGAGACTCTCACAACATTTTATTAAACAAATGAAAATTGATTAGGTTTATCAAGTAATTAATTTAATGAAGAGCTAAAGTGTTCAGGCGGAAAACAAACACTGTAAGACGCAGGCCCCCATGAACATCACCCCGGTCGTAACTACCAATGGAAAGGTTACATCACATCACGCCTGTCCATCAGACCCTCAGAGGAGCGAGAGTGACAGGTAAAACACCCAGGCGGTTCTCGCTCCCTTCAGTGGACGGCTGGGCTTTTATGGAGCCGATGACTGCCAGTGTAGAAATTTCAAACAAAATGCAGAAGTGGCCAGTCGCTGCCGCAGTTAACTGTCTTTTCGTTGCTCAAGCGCGTCCAAAGAAAACAGCATTGAGTCAATCCAGTTCCGCTAAATAGTCTGTTCTAACTAGCTAGTCTCTGATGCCGTACTCGACAGCTGCGTCATAATTCTGAAGATTCAGTCATTATTTTGTCGACATTGCTCCGAAGCAAGACGCAATTCAGAGGCACAGTGAGTGTTGTGCATACACACGTGAGTGCAGGAACCCATTTAATCAGTATGTCATGAGATTAAATTGTACCAGATCTGAAATATATGTGTGACCTCTGGCAGAAATAATCTGGCTGGTATGGGTTTGTTTCCCAGAAAGTTAGGCAAATGAAAATTTGTGCTCTTTGAAAATTTCTCTGGGATGATGATTCTTGAGTGGGCTTGAAGAAAAAGAGCATTTAAAAATGTTATTCAGTTTTATTATTCCAGATAAAAAATTATTCTGCAATTGTGCTGTGTCATTCATGTTACTTTTATTGTTAAAATGCGCAATACATCAGCAATAAATATTACTAATTAAAGCAATATAACAGATGTGTAACAGTGAAAATCAACCAATGGAATGACATCAACAAATACCAACTTCGAACTTCAGCAGATGCTCTGATTGGCTATGTGACCTGCTGTGCTGCAGATGCTCTGATTGGCTGCGTGACCTGCTGTGCAGCAGATGCTCTGATTGGCTGCGTGACCTGCTGTGCAGCAGATGCTCTGATTGACTATATGACCAACTGTGCAGCTGACCGTCTGATTGGCTGTGTGACCTGCTGTGTAATAGATGCTCTGATTGGCTGCGTGACCTGCTGTGCAGCAGATGCTCTGATTGGCTGCGTGACCTGCTGTGCAGCAGATGCTCTGATTGACTATATGACCAACTGTGCAGCTGACCGTCTGATTGGCTGTGTGACCTGCTGTGTAATAGATGCTCTGATTGGCTGCGTGACCTGCTGTGCAGCAGATGCTCTGATTGGCTGTGTGACCTGTCGGGTTATCGCTCTGTGGTAGGTGGGCGGGATCCCCGTGGTTCAGGTGTTTGCAGAGGCCAACGCCCTGCCCGCCATGCCTTTCATATTCGCCAAGTTCGACGGGGTTCTGGGCATGGGGTACCCCAACGTCGCCATCGACGGCATCACCCCAGTATTCGACCGCATCATAACCCAGCACGTCCTGAAGGAGGAGGTCTTCTCTGTGTACTACAGCCGGTGAGTCCGTCATCTCTCATTACAAGAAAAAATGTTCTTTTTGAAAATGCTCCATGTCCATGCTTTATAAACATTTTTTAAAGGAATTTTTAAAAGGTACTATTGCTGGGAAACCTTACTTTAAAATGCCTGCCTTGGGTTTCTCAAGGCTAACCTGCATTGCACTGATTGGTTGTGTGAACTGCTTTGCATACCTTAACATCAAATATATATGGAATATTTTCCATATAAATGACCACAAGTGTCCAAATGATGTAAAAAAAAAAAAAAAAAAAAAAAAAAAAAAAACACCCGTTTCTAAGACAAAATGAATATAAAATGTCTGAAAGGCACAGCTTTAAAATAACGTGACGTGGCTACGTTGTCTTCGAACCCGTGTTTCCGGCAGAGACCCGAAGCGCACACCTGGAGGAGAGATCGTGCTGGGGGGCACTGATCCCAACTATTACACTGGCACCTTCCAGTACCTGCAAACCAACCGGGTGGGCAAGTGGGAACTCGGGATGAAAGGGTGAGATATAACAAAATTTTAAAAAATTATGTTGTGTTTAGGAAAATGGGCTTTAATCATAATATTTAAGTCCCACCACACACTCGATGTTAAGGCAGTGCATTATGGATTATGGATACATATATATATAAACAGTATATTGCCAATTACGGTACATAATATAATGTTGCCTCTCTGTGTCTCTTTTGCTGTCTCTCTCTCTCTCACTCACACACACTCTCTCTCTCTATCGCTTGCTCTGTCTATCTCTCTCTCTGTCTCTCCCCCGCCCCTCTCTCTCTCTCTCTCTCTGTCTCTCCCCCCCTCTCTCTCCCCCGCCCCTCTCTCTCTCTCTCTCTCCCCCCCGCCCCTCTCTCTCTCTCTCTCTCTCTCTCTCTCTCTCTCTCTCCTCTCCCTCTCCCCTCTCTCTCTCCTCCCCCTCTCTCTCTCTCCCCCCCCCCCCCCCCAACTCCTCCCCCCCGCACCCCCCCCCCCTCTCTCTCTCTCTCTCTCTGTTGCAGAGTTTCTGTGGGGGCGGACCTGCTGTTCTGCAAGGAGGGCTGCACGGCCGTGATTGACACCGGCTCCTCCTACATCACTGGCCCCGCCTCCTCCGTGTCACTCCTGATGAAGGCCATCGGAGCCACGGAACTAGCAGAAGGAGGGGTATGCAAACAGAGGGAGGGGTGCGCAGGCAGAGGGAGGGGTGCGCAGGCAGAGGGAGGGGTGCGCAGACAGAGGGAGGGGTGCGCAGGCAGAGGGAGGGGTGCGCAGGCAGAGGGAGGGATACGCAGGCAGAGGGAGGGGTACGCAGGCAGAGGGAGGGATACGCAGGCAGAGGGAGGGGTGCGCAGGCAGAGGGAGGGGTGCGCAGGCAGAGGGAGGGGTGCGCAGGCAGAGGGAGGGATACGCAGGCAGAGGGAGGGAGGGGTACACAGGCAGAGGGAGGGATGCGCAGGCAGAGGGAGGGGGTGCGCAGGCAGAGGGAGGGGTGCGCAGGCAGAGGGAGGGGTGCGCAGGCAGAGGGAGGGGTACGCAGGCAGAGGGAGGGGTGCGCAGGCAGAGGGAGGGGTGCGCAGGCAGAGGGAGGGGTATGCAGGCAGAGGGAGGGGTGCGCAGGCAGAGGGAGGGGTATGCAGGCAGAGGGAGGGGTGCGCAGGCAGAGGGAGGGGTGCGCAGGCAGAGGGAGGGATACGCAGGCAGAGGGAGGGGTGCGCAGGCAGAGGGAGGGATGCGCAGGCAGAGGGAGGGGTGCGCAGGCAGAGGGAGGGGTGCGCAGGCAGAGGGAGGGGTGCGCAGGCAGAGGGAGGGGTACGCAGGCAGAGGGAGGGGTGCGCAGGCAGAGGGAGGGATGCGCAGGCAGAGGGAGGGGTGCGCAGGCAGAGGGAGGGATACGCAGGCAGAGGGAGGGTGCGCAGGCAGAGGGAGGGGTGCGCAGGCAGAGGGAGGGGTGCGCAGGCAGAGGGAGGGGTGCGCAGGCAGAGGGAGGGGTATGCAGGCAGAGGGAGGGGTGCGCAGGCAGAGGGAGGGGTGCGCAGGCAGAGGGAGGGAGGGATGCGCAGGCAGAGGGAGGGCTCTGCTCTCTGACAAATTCAGTCACGTTTATCTGGCACCATCAATTCTCTCAAAAGTCCTAGAACTACCAAAGTAACAATAAAAGTCCAGGATGGCATTCTGTAACCCTGCCTCCAAGGTCAGCTTTTGATCGAAATATAAAGATTTATGCACATGAGGGAGGCTGTATAAGGAATATTTCCTTTCAGTATGCTGTATAAAATGTTTTAGTATGCGCTACATAACCTTTTAGTATGCTGTTACAGTTTTATTATTACATTGCAGGCATTTAACAGATGCTCTTATCCATAGCGACTTACACAACTTTTTTTTTTTTTTTACACAACTATACAATATCCCATATGTAACATCTTTAATAATATTCTTCCATTTCTGTGCGTAAGCAAAACATGTTAATAATATATTATTTGTTCCTTTAAAACATAGATGGAAAAGTGGCTTTATTGCTGTTGATAGACTTTAAAATACCCTGTCAAAGCTCATTTTGGAAAATGAAAATTTTGCATCCTCTTTAAACATGTTTTCTGCCAATGCAGACGTGAAGCTTACATTTTAGTACTAGTTACATAAACATAATATTGTATGGGAATTGCTCCAGTTTGAATGTCAACACCACAAGGTATACTTTAACAAAAATGTTTATTTTTCATTTCAACCTGCATTTCTCTAATGAAAATCTGGCAGGGACATGTTTCATGCAATACACAGTGAAAGTTATACCATATGAAAGAAACAGAGCACAATGTTTTGTGTTATATTAGTAAAGGTTTGTGAATGCTCCATAAATGAATCCATGTGCTTCAAAAAAACTGAAAAGTAGAACAGAGGTGGGTAACCCGGCTTCAAAGAGTAGAAGTACTAACCATGTATTTGCTCCACCAGCATGCACTAAACCAGCTGATTACACTAATCAGTTATCCTACCTGGCTGAAGAGTTGTGCGAATTAGAGTCAGCTGGTTTAGTGCATGTTGTTGGAGGAAATACATGGTCAGTACTTCTACTCTTTGAAACTGGGTTACCCACCTCTGAAGTAGAAGAAAAGAACATAAAATCATCCATAGTTCCCAGACAGCCACAGTAAATGTGCATTCTGTCTGATTACTGTTTAAAGATTTGCCTTGTTATAAGCTTGTTTAACCCTTTGAAGAATAGGTTTTTTGGAATGTTATTTTTTTATTTATTACTATTGTTATTTTTAGTGTTCCAGAACTCCATTTCTTTCCGTTACCAGTAGTGATTGTGACATCAGCATTAGACTGTTCAGTTAAGAAAATTCTCATCACATATTTGTGATCTAACACTTTGTAAAGTGCTGGCTAATTTTAACAATTAGTGCAATGCAGAAGCTTCTTTTTTTTTGCATAAACATTAATTACAAATCAAACTCATATTCTGCACAAACACAAAGTCACATTAGGCCATCTCGATCTTTACCATCTGTTAGCAATCTCGATCTTCCAGCTGTTAGCTCAGAGCAGGGGCTGCATCAGTTTTGTAAAATTTTTTAAGTGTGCTTTCATGGGTGGATGGGTGAGGTCTTTTGGCCGAAGCTGAACACACGCTGTGGAGACCGTTTTAATATCTGGCTGGTCAGTTTCTTCTCAGGCATTGTCCAGTTGGTTTTGGGTATTCAGCTGAAACTAACATCTTGATAGTTTACTACTTTACCCGCACTCTGGGTCTTTCTACAAGCTGAGTCAGCTCAACAAACAGAATGTTCTTGTAGTCACCCTGAAGTTTTATTTTAGTGCTTTCTTTAACTATTTAAAATTACCTTAATGGTCCTAATAGTTATAATTTATTTTTATTTTTTAAGAAACTTGTCAACATTGCTTAATTGAGCAGTCACATAGGTGGTGATAGTAAGTTCCCTTTGTGAAGACTGTACTTTAAAAATTTTAAAAACTAAATAAGTAATGAAAATTTATGGTAAAATACTGGCAAGTAGATTTTTACAGTGTGCATCCTTGATTGAAAAGCCTGCACAGGTTACTTTCCTTGTTATTGTGGCCAAGTTCTAACGTCCGGTTAGACTCTAAAAATTCTCTCTCTATATACACCTCTCTGCATATTCTATCCATGTTACAAGGTATAGTAAATGTTTAATATATTTTTTATATATAACGTATAGTAAATAAGGCTTTTTTAAGATAGGATTGCCAGTGCACATCTGCGTACATGACACATAAGAAAATAAAACTCTTGAGATTTATTACTCAATGTATTTTATAGATTGTGCGCTTGCACAGCTGCAGTCAGAATGTCTTTAAAATAAAACTAAATCTTTTGTACATTAACAGAATGCCTTTTAATGGGAATTCAGTTGAAGGACAATGGTTCTTTACAAGCGCACTCAATAAAGAGCATGCTCAAAGTAATTAACGCAATAAAACTCTAGATCCAAAAAAAAAAAAATGCTATACAAGTCCTTAAAACATAAACACTTAAGCAATACAGCACAAGAGTACCATAATCGCTTCTATAAAAACAGTTACAGCATATACATAGAAACAATTAATTGATGACACAATATTATCTATTTTGTAATATTATTTGTTCGTTACAGTTTGTGTGTGGAGTGATATTGCTCACAAACAGGCTGTTTGATTAACTGTTACTCTATCGCAGGGGTTCCCAATCCTGTTCCTAGAGAGCTACCATCAAATAGGTTTTCATTTCAAACCTTAATTTGGCACACCTGATTCTACTAATTAGCAGCTTGGCAAGATCGCTAGCTGTTGAATGAGGTGTGCTTTGTTAGGGTTGGAGTGAAAAGCTACAGGACGGTAGATCTCTAGCTGTTGGATGAGGTGTGCTTTGTTAGGGTTGGAGTGAAAACCTACAGGACAGTAGATTTCTAGCTGTTGAATGAGGTGTGCTTTGTTAGGGTTGGAGTGAAAACCTACAGGACGGTAGATTTCTAGCTGTTGAATGAGGTGTGCTTTGTTAGGGTTGGAGTGAAAACCTACAGGACGTTAGATCTCTAGCTGTTGAATGAGGTGAGCTTTGTTAGGGTTGGAGTGAAAACCTACAGGACGGTAGATCTCTAGCTGCTGAATGAGATGTGCTTTGTTAGGGTTGGAGTGATAAGCTACAGGACAGTAGATTTCCAGGAACAGGGTTGGGCAGCCCTGCTCTATCGGATTTGCAATCACCGTAGAACGCCGCCTCGGCCAATCAGCATCCAGGATCGAAACAACCCGTTTTATAATGCCTCTCACAACCTCTGTCCCCTTTCTGTGCTTCCTCTCCACAGTATATCGTGAACTGCAATCTGGTCAAGTCCCTGCCAAGCATTTCCTTTCAGTTCAACGGTGTCGACTATCCACTGACAGACGAGGACTACATTCAATGGGTACAGTTTGTTTATGGAATAATTACACAGACACAGGGGCCTAAAATGTTCAGTGTTAAATCAACTCTTACAGAGTATCTTATGGCTGGCTGGTCTGAATCTCTGAGGTTTGTATCTCTGGATATCTACAGTGTATTTAACCCCTAAAACCTAAATATTAGTCAGTTCTTATAGCAATGCTGAGCTTTTTCTTACCTGCTGAAACTTTACTATTTTTTCATTGTGTGTGTTTGTTTTTTGTCTGCTTTCATGATTATATCTAAACACAGTTCCAGTAATAGGGGACACAAGGAAAACCAGCAGGGGTGGAAAGTCCAGGATTCAGAAAGAAAGTAGAAGTCCTGCATCCTGTTTCTTCCACCCATGAACTCAGCCAGCTGATTTCACTAATGGGTCATACCTCCTGGCTGGATGATTGTGCTAGTCAGCAAACCCAAGTGATAGGAACAAAAATACTGGGGAGGGACTTTTACTTTCTCGACCTTCTGGATTTTCCACCTCTGGTTCCAGTAAGGATAGATACCGGTTGTTCATACAGAACAGCACCCCGGCCCAGAACCTCTGATTTTTAATTCATTTTTTTAAAAATGTATTTTATCCGTAGCAGTCGCAGTTCGGCGAGGACACCTGCACGGTCACCTTCAGGGGCCTGGATGTGCCCCCCCCCACCGGCCCCATATGGGTGCTGGGGGCCAACTTCATCGCCCGCTACTACACGGAATTCGATCGCCGCAACAACCGGATAGGCTTCGCCACGGCGCTGTGATGAGGGAAGCAGGCCGTAAATCCCTTCGCTATCGATCTCTCTTCGTTACATCGATCCCATCGAATACATGCATCGCTTTCATTTGATCTAAAATGTGTGCCTGCAGCAGCGGTGAGTTCAGTTACTCAAGCATTCTGGGCTTTTTTTTCCCCCCCCCAGAATGCTTGAGTAATTTGTATTTCGGAATTAATTTGCTGGAGTAGCTACGTAATAGAAAATAGCGAAAATAAATAAATTCTCAACCGTATTTTAGAACCACAGAACATTCTTCATCCTCACAGAGGGACAGGCACTGAAGACTCAGATATAGAGAGTTTTAGTGATCTTGTCCTAAATAATTTACTCCCATCTCCTTCTACACTTTAACAAAGATGCTGTTCACACCCCAGCATTAGACCGACCCCCCACCCTCTGCATATGAAGTCTGGCTCAATAATGCCGTTCATTATACCACAGAGTGTATAGCTGACCAGTACATAAAAGATCACAATAACCTTTATCTGAGTGTTATTTTTGTTAGATTGTATAGCTTTGTGTTTTTCTGTAGTATAAACATGTATAGGCAAGCTTGGTCTGTAACCAAACAAGCATAAAAGCACCAGGGTATGCAACAAAAATGTATTGCCATATATTTAAATAAATATGCTGTACACTGAATAATGCATTTTTCTAAATGGATGAACTCCAAATACATTTCCAATGCATGTGAATATATTGTCTTTTTTAAACTTAATAATACATAAAGAATACATTTATCTTGAAGATATGATAGCTAATGCTCATCTTATCTTCCTAGGAATTCTGAGTTCAAGCATATGGAAAGGATTATGCTCAAAGCATGGTTTATTTTGACATTCCTCTGTTTTAGGGGGTTTCAGTGTCCCATTTTTCCAGCCAAATAACAGCATAGGTATTATGCAATTCTGAGCAATCTCGTTGGGAACTGTATTTGGATACTGACACAACTCTATGCAGTCTAATGAGAGAACACTGTGGTGGACATTCTTTAAATTTCTCACACCGTCTGTGCACTTACGTGATAGACAAACAGCCAACATTTCTGAAAGGAAAATCTGTCTTTTACCCATAATTGTTACTCAAGGGCTATGGTAATTTGTATCACATTGCCTGAGAAATTCAACAGATGACTTCCGTATGGACTGGATCGCTTACACCCCATCCTTGGGAAAACAAACTCGTAAACGCTATAAAAGCCGTCTAAACACCTTCAAGTTCATTTATTCTAATTTGCAAATTGATTTTGACATTTACTGCATCTCTGTTCAGTCCAGGAAACCCACAATATTGTATAATATGCCTTTTAAAAAACCAAAACAAACAAAACAAAACAAAAAAAACAGCTGAAGGGCAGAGGTTTGATCATATGTGTTTATTTAACAGGCTACCCATTGTTTCCATTGCTGGTGAGACCGTTCATCTTGCTGGCGTTCCACATTAAATATACTGTAATGAAGATCACTGGAGTCTCTTTTGAGAGTCTGAGACATTTTAAGAGTTTTACGACATTAAATCTCTTAAAATGTAATGACTGTCATTTGAAGTTTATGTCTCTCACCAAATTAAACCATTAAATTAGCAACACATTTTTACCATGAGCATTGAAACAACAAGCATGTGTTCCGTGCCCTAGAAATGTCAACTGTTCTGGTAAATCAATGCACGTACTCAAAAGATTTTATGAATGAATAGTTCCCATTCCAAGACACCAAGAAGATCAACAGCAGCAGAACTAACGGGGAATTTTAGGTAACATATCTTTCCACCATTTCATCACAAAACTACAGATTGATCTGTACATACAGTGACCTGCAATAACCTTCATAAATGCCATTTAAGTGCACAACATTTTTCTTTGCTAAAGTGGCATTGCAATGGGTACAAATACCAGAGTCAGCCTTGGAATATGCTTCTACTCGATGGTGACAGTTATGGCATGAAAACAGAGAGAAGTGGGCGGGCCTGAGGAAGGAGCAGGATACTTCTTTGATTGCAAACACAAGACCACAGCAAGGCTAAAATCCTGCATAGTGTGCCTTTGACAATAACCATTTTTATTTCAGAAAATAAGACACTCACATACGTCTGTCACACGCAGGACTGAGGGCCAACCCTTTTTGAATACGCTGCCTTTTAGTTCAAAGATTTTATTTTCAATAAAAATATATATCTATATTAGGCTTGCCATTACCCTTGCCATTTTATAATCAATCATGCATTCAGCGATAAGGCTCAAGTGAACATACATATATATTTTATTTTTTATTTATTTCATTGCAGCCTTTTTTTTTTGACATGAATCTGACCCGTAAGGCAGAGGTAGAAGATCCAACCATATCCAAAAAGAGTGTCTTAAAGATTTGTCAAACTGCACCTTAACGACACATGGGAACCCAGAAAAAGAGTACATTTTACAGACGTGCTGCTAAGCGCAATCCAACTGGAAAGATAGGAAGATAAGAGGGGGGGGGGGAAATAACCCAAAAATAAATGAGCAGAACGATGAAGATTGAGGAGCTGCGGGTGAAGGGAGGACCACGCGGGGCCAGACGGCCGGGTCGGGAGGGCAGCTCCGTTTCGTTGAAGCCGGGCGCCTCTTCATCGTGACGGCTGCCGGGGCGCGACCGAGCTGGGCAGCGTCCTGATTGGGCGCAGCTGTTCGTTGTTAACCTCGTTACTCAGCTGTTTCCTCCTGTCTGTTATAGAGCTGCCACCATTCCCAGGCAGAGTGTGGGGAGGAGGAGGAGGAGGAGGAGGAGAAGGGGGGGGGTCCCACATAGGGTGTCCCACAGGGCCCCCGAGCCAACGGAACCGGGAGCAGAATCTGGTTCTGTCCTTTTTTTGTTGTTACCGGCCTACTCACAGATCTGAGTGAGGGGGGTTGGTGGGCGACTCACAGACCTGGCAAGGGTTGGGGGGGGGCCTACACACAGACCTGGCAGGGGTTGGTGGTGGGGGGGCCTACACACAGACCTGGTGGGGGTTTGGTGGGGGGGCCTACTCACAAACCAGGCGAGGTTTTTGGGGGGGGGGGGGGGGGATGGTAATGGGGGATCATTATTATGATTGTGGATGAGGGTGGTTGAGATCATGGCTCAGGTGTGCCCGGGGGGTTGGGGCGAGGGGGAGGCCGATTTGAAATTGCTTGACCGGTCAGGCCGTGCCGGGACGGGGCGTGAGCCAGCCGCCGTGGAAGACACCCCAGAATTCAAAATATTCAAATATTTTGTTTTTTGTTCTTATTTTTTTGGATGGTAGCCCGGCCCAGCAATCCAGCCAGGACCCAAAACTACAATGCCTCTCCTTTTATTTTCTTTGTTTTGTGTGCATTATTACAGTGGGAGTAGACTGTACGTGTCCTGCGGATTAAGATTTTAAGCTATTTCCTTTGCTCATATAGCCTGCTGTGCCCTCAGAGTGAGCTATGCACTGTCCTTACATGCAGGTTGTGGTAGTTTTTATATAATCACACTCTTTGTGGTAGTTTTTATATCATCACACTCTGTGGTAGTTTTTATATAATCACACTTGTTGTGGTAGTTTTATATAATCACACTCTTTGTGTGAGTGTTTTCTGAGCGGTCTTTGTGTGATAACCATTGTGGGTGTAAGAGTTAGGGTTAGGACACTTGTTGACATGAAAGGGTAACAATAAAATGACTGGGAGTAGGACAGACCAATCAGGCAGCCAACAAAAGGAAAATAATAACGTGGGTGGGGTGGGGGGGGGGGGGGGGGGGGGTGGGTGGAGGTCAGAGAGCTGTGTCACACGGTGTCTAATGTACATTCTTCTCTTGTGAATCATATTAATTTATGGTGCTAAATTTTACCCACTATGACCCGATTCTGTTTGTGGAGCTGGTCTGATAACCTGCAAAGCAAAATGCCGATGGATCATAGGTGTGAGCCGTAGTTCTGTCTCCGTCGCCTCCTTAAATGAAAAAGTACCAAGGCAAAATTTCATGAATGGCATGGTTTCTTTTTTTTTGTGTGTGTGTGGTGTCTCTCAGTTGTAAGGTCAGCTGGTTAGGATGGTCTCGTGAAGACCGGAATCGCTTGACCTCACCTCCATGGTCGTCGCTAACAGCACTGCTATCAGCAGCGGCCACAAATCTTTCCCCGCTTTATTCCACCCATGGGTAGAGCTGACCTCACCTCCATGGCCGTCTGGTTAGGACGGTCTCGTGAAGATCGGAATCGCTTGACCTCACCTCCATGGCCGTCGCTAACACCACCGCTATCAGCAGCGGCCACAAATCTTTCACCGCTTTATTCCGCCCACGGGTAGAGCTGAGTAAACTCTTCTCGAAGACAGAGGTTTTCCGAGAAGTCAACGTCGGGTCACTCTCCTCGCTGACAGGTCTCGTGGGGAGAAATATGTTTTCCAGATCCAGCTCGAGTCCCTCGCGTTTCCGTCCACTTCCTCCCCCCCGCGTTCCTAGACAGAGCGTTGGGATTGATGACACACAAACACGGCCAGACGCACACCTGGAAAAGGCACAACCACACGTTCCGCCCTTGGGATTTGAGGACGAGGAATCCACAGAAGGCTTCTTTCTTGTTTTGCTTTCACTCAAGTTTTATGGCCAATTTCCCTGACATGTGTGTTAGCCCGTAGATCAACGTCTAGTCCTTCCACACAGACACAGAACCTCATTTACTCAAGTGACCTCCCCACTGAAAAGTAGCTAATAGTATATCATCGATTGATCTACTAGATTCTTAAATCACACTCATATATCATTTTAAGCATTTATAATTCATTGATTTGTCTATAAAGTGAATTATATTATTTTTTAAGTGAATTTAAGTTTTTATATACGTAAATGAGTGAGTTCATAATCAATCTTGTGGAATTATTATTATTATTATTATTATTATTATTATTACTATTACTATTATTATTATTGTAGTTGTTGTTGTTTTTGTCACACCACAACTTAATTTTCACTTAGGCTTCCCCACATACATCACTAATTTATGTGAAAAATAAAAATAAAAATTTGTTAGGAAAATATTTTAGTTCTCACGCCTCTAAGCAAGATCACGTTATTTCTGCTTTCGTATTTTGTATGCTGTGTTTGAAAGCACAGTCTTTCTGGCTAAGGTAAAATTCTGGGGTATTAAATTTGCCCCTCGACAACTTAATAGTGTTAAATTAGCTGTCGGCAGATTACCTGCACCACTAACTGCTCACAGGGCCCTCTGTCTAATATCTCCTTGACATGGCATATCCTGGACTTTGAGAGAGAGAGAAAAAAATTGTCGGTAAGTAATTTAAAGAAGGCATTTAACGGTTTAACCCTCTGTGCTCTCATTAATTTTCCGCTGCTCCTCGAAAAAGGAAGATAGTGACACCATGCTGCTGCTAGCTTTGAACGTTTGCGGTCCCGCTTGTTTGCACAGATGTATTTTTTGTTGGACCTCAGAGGGTCGTATGACCAAAGGATGCAGATCCAGGGTGAAACAAATTGTTGGAATAACGAAGAGTTGAGAACATTAGGTCTGATTCTAACTCGCTGGAGATTTACGTGAATTGCAAGGGTGGGCGGGGGGTGGTGTTGATACCTGCTTGGAAATAAGGGAAGTAGGGAGTTGTTGAACAGCGTGAATCAGAAGAAGCTGAGATTCACAAGAACACGGGAAGTTCATACCGAATTTAATCTGAATAGTGCTATTAATAGGTTACGGATTGTTTTTATAGTTTTTGTATTAAAATACAAAGGTTGCTAAGTATATAGTCTACCACTACATTTACTGTTATAACTATTGGAATATAACCATCGTTTATATAATATAACAATTGAGTTGTTTCTTGCAGTTCTGAAATTATTTCTCGCAATTGCAAGTTTATTTATCGGAATTCTGACTCTCTCATTATTGTGAGTTTATTTTGCAGAATTTCTTGCAATTGTGTCTTTCTTCGAATTCTGTCCTTTTTGCAAGTTTCTCAGAATTCTGAATTTGCAATTATGACTCACAGTAAAAGTACAGCCAATCAGGCAGCAGTCACCTCTGCAGTGGGTCTATTCAGGAGAATGGGAGGTGATTAATGTATTCATTGAGATGCTCATTCGGCATGAAGACCTGCACATTAAATGTCCGCGCGCAATAAATTTGAATCACGGAGAAGTACACATTTGGGATCTCTGGAATGGGAGGCATGTGGAGGATTCGCTGGTCCTGAGAAAAAACGAAATATCCTGGCTGTGAGTTAGCTCACTTGTATCGTGCAGTGCTGATTGCTTTAGTGTGGACATGCTGTAACTGTGACATTTAGAGGGAAAACCAGATGGCATTTATGACTTGAGAAGGGAACATTAATTCAATAAAAAATTATTTTGCATGGGGTGTTTTTAATAGAGAACTGTTACAAAGATGCTTTACAGAGAAACCAGAAGGAAATTTGGGCAGAATCCCTGAGGCCAGAATTCCAAAAAAGCAAGCGGGGTTAAAAAAAAAAAAAAAAAAAAAAAGTTTTAAACTCCCTAGCGGGGAGAAAAACACACAAATGGCAGTCAGGAAAAAACTCCCCACAGGGAAGACATTTTGGAAGGAATCTTATCTGCCGAGGGGGAGCCCATCCTCCACTGGTCAGCCCAGGTGTAAACAAAGGTAATGAGGCATCTGTTACAGTAAATAATCAAATGGGTCAAACAGCTTACAGTCTGAGGTATTAGACTAGTTTGTGGGAGGAAGTCCAAATGTTGAGGTATATTTTATTGCAATTCAGGGGGGGGCAAGGTGATGCATCAGAGGCTCCAGGTTGTGTCAAAGGTGTGGTGGGCTTGAACCATGGGGAAGAGGGACCGGGCAAGTGGCAGGAATACACCCTGGACAGGCCGCCAATCTATTGCAGGGCACACACACACACCATTCTCTCACGCACTCATACCTACGGGCACTTTAGAGTCCCCGATTAGCCTACCTTCCTCCTGTGGAAAGACAGGCCCAGGCCGGATTCGAACCCGGGGCTCTTGCTGTGAGGTGACAGCGCTACCCACTGCATCACCGTGCCACCCTCCTATATGGACGAACATCTGAACGTCACGAGAAAAACACATAAAAACTGACCTGGATTGAAACTGAAGAGAAATGCGATTCCCTGTCACAGATTACATTTTTTTTAAGGTTTTTTAGTCCCCGGTGTGTCATGAAATATTGATGGACCTCTGATTTATCGTAAAAACAATCTCTCAGCGCTGAGCAGGTGTTCCAGAGTGAGTTGAGATCATTTCATGCACATAAAAAATAATAATAAAATTGCCATTCTGCCAATATTAAGGCTGGAAAGAGGAATATCATTTCTACTATTAGGGCAAGAAGACTACATGGAAAATCTTTTCAGTATAACATAGACTGAAGCAGTAGAAGGCCCAGACCATGTGACCTGGCAGGCATGTGACCACCTATTCACCCTCTTATCCTCAAGATGTCACTACAGAGATTCTGTTCTCAGAAATGATTAGATAAATCACTGCAGACATGTCCTATTATAACCCTAATTGGGAATGAAGTTCAACAATATCCTCTTGGTTTGCTGCTTGCCAATGGACAATTTGTTCTGCACAACATGGTGCCATCTTAACATTGTTAGACCACACCCGAAGGACAACAGGCCCACATTCCAAAAGCAGACGCATTTCAAAAAACATAAGAAGCAAATTTTTAAAAAAGTTTAATTTGACAAAGGTTTTAAAGAAGTTTTCTCCCAGAAATGTAATAATGATGATTATGAATTATGCACATATTTATTTTTTGTGAATTAATGCTGTAATAGTGGAGATGGGAGACATTCTTAATATCCATTGCCTGATTTATGAAGGCCAACAACCTTTGTCTCATTTCATTTGTGCATTCTCTGATCTTCCCCATGTTGATCGATGACTAAGGGAATTTGGCCTGACATTTATATTCCAGTGAAACAGGAAGTCATGAAAGACAACTAAAGAGTTCCTAAAGACTCAGGCATGCTTTAAAAAAAAAAGTAAAGTAAGAATACACATCAATTAGGTTCATATGAATTTCTAGGGGTGCCAATAATTGTGACGTGTTTTGAGAAAAATGCTTTTTTTTTATAAAGATTTTTTCTTTGAATAATTGTACCTCAATTAAAGGCTAGATTTCTCCCATTTTGTGTGTGTGATCAAGCTGATAAATAGCAGACATTTTGTCATCATCCTTTTTGCTCATCATTACCAAGAATGTCAATAATTGTGGAGGGCACTGTGAATTACATTTATTTACACATACTTTTATTTATTTATGTATTTATCAAGACATTTTAAAAATTAAAAATCCACTTATTTATTAATTAATTAATTTATTATCTTGGCAGATCTGGTCCTCCATAGGGAAAACTAGATACATCACTAGAGGCAATTAGATCATTTATTGCGATTATTTAAAGTTCTACAATGAGATGGTTGTTTCACAAGAGGTTTGCAAAGAGACTGTATTGATTCTGCAGTGAAGGGAGAAGGGATCTACTGCTCGCAATAGAAGTCAAGAATTTTTACAGAATATGGACAACACTCTACCAGACAGCTGTGTGTAGGAGACAGTGGAATGTGAACAAAACACTGGACACAACTGGTTGCCAGGCCTTGTTCACATGAAATACTTAAATCCAATAAACACCTCCACCAACCTCGTGAGTTTTTAACACTTTAAATTCGTATGGTTTAAACTGAAAGTATCTTCGACGAAGAGGCAAAGGCTGAAGTAACGGCTTTGGCGGGACCTTCATCGGCAAATAGGACGCACGGAAAAACCTGCCGTTCTATTTTTTGCACTTCTGCGTTCTGCCAAGAAGGACATCAGCATCGGTTCGAAGGCCGATAACGCGTTTCAGCTGGGCCCGTAGAATTCTGGGGTGGATGGAACGGTACGCCTAGCTGAAGCTTCGTTTGTCCGAAACAAGCGGGCAAATGAAACGCTTTCATCTAAATGCATTAATGAAATCAGTGTTTATTTACAGACCTAGGAGGGGGAGGCGGGGGGGGGGGGGAACTTGGAGGCCATTTGTTGCAGACCCAAGGCCTGCTGTGCTACACAACACAGAACTTTACATTTCCTTTACAGTACATTTAAAAGGTTGTGTTTCTTTTTTGTTTTTTGAAGAAGTTCTGGTTAGTTAGGGAGGGCACAACAGCCCTTGTCCCGACATGGAATCGGACACACCACCTTTGAGTTACAAGCCCAGTACCCAAACCGATTTACTACACTGTCACCCAACAGGGATCATGGAACAACAGAGAAATCTCACAGTGACCTTCTTCATTGACACAGCGCAGACATATTAAAGAAGAAAAGACGCTTCCCTCGCCAAAAAAAAATCCTACTGAACACCATAAGGATGTGAGACTTTTAAAGGGCATTCAAAAGTGAAAGCAATGCACAGACCACCAGAGTTTTCCCACTATGTTTGTCAGATTGTGTTTTAATAAACACATGATCCACGTTTGGCCTTCCACACAATAACATTGTTAAAACAGGCCCTGCAACATGGAAACTACTACATGAAAGTCTGGACAATTTGAACTGCAACAAAAAAAAAAAAAAAAAAAACACTTTCTCTCAGGGGGAAAACTGCACAAAAATGACACATGAAATTATAATTCCTTCATAAATATTGACTGCCCTGTGCTGACTTACCCCCCCCCCCCACTGCATCTGCCCACCAGATGCATCGTTTTGATTACACTTTCTAAAATTTGTTTTTGAAAACATGACACCCTCTAACTCATTATTCGGTCACCACTTTCATCTCATCAGTCACATGTATCTGTCTCATCCTGTAGCTGTAAAATGCACATGGGGGCGCAGTCTAGCTTCCAGCCGCTGGCTGTAGGCCCGATCTCAGCTATCAGCGCCTTTCGATGATCTGAGAGGACAGATGAACTGCGCTGCTCCCTCCTGGCTAGCCTGGGGGGGGTTTTCCCAACAATTGCCAGTCTATACAGGAGCTTTTAACCCTTTTAAGGCGTGAGGTCACAAAATAATTAGAGTGATTAGAATGTCCTTCACCTGAACATTCCAGTTGGTGATGTAACAATGGCTCCTGGCAAGTGAAAGAAAAAGAGTTCTAGAACACTGACTTGGAATTTTTTTCATTACATTACAGGCATTTAGCAGACGCTGTTATCCAGAGTGACTTACACAGATTTTTTTTTTTGCATAGCATTTTACATTGCATCCATTTATACAGCTGGATATGTTCTGAAGCAATTCAGGCTAAGTACCTCACTCAAGGGTACAACGGCAGTGTCCTACCCAGGAATTGAACCTGTGACCTTTCAGTTACAAGCCCAGTTCCTTACCCACTGTGCTACACTGCCACCACCATTTTGAATTTTGAAAAAAAAAAAAAAACATTCCAAAAAAAAAAACCTACTCTTCAAAAGGGTTAAAGCCACCATGTGACCAATGGCCACTGGTCCAGATTCAGGACCGGTACCAGTGGAGTGGAGAGTGTTCAGATGGAAGGAGCATGCGTTACCAGTTGTGGGAAAAGCCATCAAAATAAAGGGACTGGAAGAAACCCAACAGTCAGACATGTGCTGGTGTAGGCCAAACATCTATCTCGTCTCCCTAAACTCATGCTTTCAGATGCAAAGCATTGGGATAGCCATAAGCCCATGGCCAACATACATCTTGCATGGAGACCAGAATTGCTATCGGTTCCCACCAGTTACACCAGAGCTTCTCTGAAGGGGTAGGACATTCAAGGGGATCAGGGAACTCTCCACTCCTGAGTCTTCGGTAACGAAGAGAGGGCAGAATGTGTTTTTCAGAGCTCGGTCGTCAGACACGATGCTGTCAACACCTGTCAAGAGGAATTTAAAATATCTTATTTTCGTTTTTCATTTATTTTTAAATTGTGTCCATGTGGTTTTGACCAGGCCAATAATTCAAACCTGTGACAGTAAACTGCAAGGCTCTAGATGGGGTGGCGGGGGTTTGGTGAAACAGGACAACAGCATCTCTTTGCCCCCTCCCACCTAGAAAAGCTGGTTGAACAGGCACCTGCAATTCCAACTCTCAAGACACACGTGAAATTGTCCCAGTGTCTGGCTCGGGAACCTGGCTCGTGAAACGCAGTGTGATCATAACTGCGTGCTACCGTCCGTGATCTCTCGGAGGTTTGCAGATCGCAACTTCTGCCATCAATCAGGGCGCAGACAAACATGTGCGCTTGGCGTGCAATTCCAATTCTTGCTTCTTATACAAGGAGTTGTCCGCAAACTTTTGGCCAAAAGAGCATATTATGACAAATCTCTAAGACACTTTGAAACACCAGGTTTTTGGACAAGACACGGTACTTCCTGGAGCTCTATTAATTCCATTGACCTTAACAAGAGACCCCGGATCCATAGATGCAAAACAACCCCATAACATCAAAGATCCACCACGACATTTCACTGTAAGTAAGACATCCTTTCCAGCATGACTGTCCTTCTTCTGATGCCAAACCAACTGCTGCTGTGCTCATGGCCACATAGCTCTATTTCGTCCCATCTCACCATAACACCCGGTCCCCATCAAAGCTCAGCATTAGAACTTAAGCATTTGCCAAGCCACTCAATGAAGTCTTCAAGCCGGGGCGCGGAATTAACTCCAGCTGCGAAGCTGTTCGAAATGAATCTAGGAATGCTCGTCTCTTTTTCTTCGACCCCGAGGGGACATTTTGTAGCGACTGCAACTTGGCGACGGCAAATGGACAAGAGGGTCGGTGCGGTTGTTGTGGCAACACCGCCACGGCGGACCCAAGTATAAGCGCGTGGGGGGGCCACAGCGCGCGAGTTCGCGGTAAGAGCGAGCGCTCACCTTTTCTGATTGTGCTCGACGGGTTCTCTCTCTCTCTCTTTCTTAGAGATGGAGAACATTCCAAGAAAAAGCCAGTACAAAGGGACTGCGCACAGCAGGACTTCTCTTCCGCGGTTTCAGCTGCGAGGCGTGCAACGTTTGCGCCGTTTCTCTCTGCATTGCAGGTGGGCCTCGTTTTTAGACTGAATTCTGTTCCCCAGGCAGTGACCCCCCACTCCTTGGCCCAGCGTAGTGGATGCAGGGGAGCTTTATGCTCCTCAGGGAAGATTCAGGCTGTTTGATGTAAAGCCCTCTCAAGAGTTTTTTTTACTGGACCATCTATTTATAACAATTTTAAAAACTTGCTTTTAATTCCCGTTCTTAACTGAACTATACCATCACTGCTGTTTTAACGGACTTGTAACATTTTATCTGACTTATTTATTTTAAGACATCTCTGCTATATTAACTGACTTGTTATTTGGAAAGGGCTTTGAACATTAAAGGGGGATTTCACTTTACAACACTTCTGCTTCTCATAACTGATATTGTCCTTCTAATGAATGTGTCGCCCTTCATTTTTCGATTAGTTATTTCATTATGTTAATATTTTACGCTGTTTTGTTGTTTTCCTTTACAAATGCAGGAAGTAGACCCAGGCAGTTTAGGGTCGAACTCGAGGATGCATATCATTGCGTGACTTCTGATGTGGGCGTACCTGGAGACAATAACATTAGGTTGGTCGTAGAAATAGTGTTATATGATTACTAGCTAGCGAAACTGAAAATGTCTGAGGATGAAGGAGATTTTGTTTTTGATCATGGGATTGTTGTGCCCTATCGATTCGAGCCGGAATACACAGAAGAAGATCTGGCTAATTTGCAGGCTGATCGTGTGAGAGCGAGTCAGGAGTGGGCCGAGATTGAGGAACCACAGGCTATTCCCAGGACAAACGGCAACTGGTGGTAGACATCCTATGTATCACAGACAGACGCACTAGCGTTAGCCAGCCCGCATAGTACCTACCTCGAGCGGTTTGACCAACGATGGGAAAACGGTGGGTACAGCTCTAGGCTTCAGACGGTCCCCTTGGTAGTCTGCGCCTTCGAAGAGGTTGGTGCATACCCTTAGTCCTTGTTTGCGAACTTCTTCGGCTGTTATGTTAGGGTGTCTGATTACATCCAGCCATGTCTGGCACAAAGTTGCATCGCATGGAAAACTATGAAAATGTGCTTTCAAGTCAAGTTTAATGGGGGCATTATACCAACCGGGTAAAATGCACCTCATTATTACACCGATGTCGCATCAAACAAAAGCTAGCAGTCGTTAGTTTGTTCGATTTCAACGCTAAGTTAATGGAATGTTTTGCTTCGCTTGTTCTCGACTTTGCCGCTAAACGAAATCGAAGAAGAAAAAAACGGAAACCGTACTATTATGTGGACTCGCGCTAAAAAAAAAAAAAACAGGTCTTTGTTCTAACGTTAGACATTTAAAATGAAATAGCTAATCGAAAAATGAAGGGTGACACATTCATTAGAACGACAATATCAGTCATGAGAAGCAGTGTTATAAAGTGAAATTCCCCTTTAAGCTTGGAAAATACCATATAAATATATAAAATGTATTATTATTATTATTATTATTATTATTATTATTAACTGCCTGAAATGATGAGGGCATTAAGTGTTTTTTTTGTTGTTAATGCCATAAACTGGATGACAAATGATTTCCTAATTTTGAAAATATGTTTACTAGTGAAAAAAACGATAGCACTCGTGCACCACAGATCTGATTTGCGTGAATGTTGGAACAGGTCTTTTGTGGAATGTACATCTAATGTAATAAAGTTAAGCAATACAGCTGCCGCAAGCGATCAATTTTTAAGCAAATTTGCTAATCACATTGAACTTTCAGTCAGGTGTCTAGTTAGGTGTTCCGATACAACAAATAGGCTGCCACTGCTCCATAGAGAACTTGCTGGATTTGGCACCCATTTAAAATAGTAAAAATAAATAAATAAATAAATAAATAAATAAATAAATAAATAAATAAATATATTCATAAACCACAACACTAAGTGTAGTATAATGGGTAAGGAACTGGTCTTGTAACCTAAAGGACACAGGTTTGATTTTTGGGTAGGACACTGTCACTGTAACCTTAAGCAAGGCACTGAACCTGCATTGCTTCAGTATATACTGCATGTAAGTCGCTCTGGAAAAGAGTGTCTGCTAAATGCCTGTAATCTGTACCATCTTGTAGTGATGCCAATAATACTACTGCTGGCAAAGGAAGTGCTACTGGACATGGAACAATTACCTTTGCTTTTACGACATTAAAAAAACTTTTTTTTTTTTTTTTTTTAAGAAAAATGAGCAAAATGGTGTTGTAACTTGCAAGTGAACTACTATTGCAGGTTTACCACTTTGTGTTACTCATGTATGAAAGGTTTTCTAAATATATACAAATAAAAAAGGGTTGTTCACAGTGCCACACATAATCCAAGGCAGTTGCTGTTAATGCAAAAGAAAAGTATGCATAGTCTGGGTCATCATATAATATAATGTAACTTAATTTAACTTAATATAATATAACTTAACTAAATATAGCTTCAAAGAATAGGGTACACTTCCTGTGCAATCCTTTGGATGTTGCACATGTGCACATGTACTTTGTAAATTGTGATGGGGTGCATCATGGTAAGTGACAAAAAATAAATAAATAAAAATAAATCCCTGGCAAACTGCTTGATTGTTGAAAGCAAAGCACCACACGCACACACACACACACACACACACACACACACACACACGCCAAACCGCATACTTCCAAACCTCCAGAGCCCAATCACTGGCGTTAATGTCATCGGCAGTAAGGTTTGACGACGGCTCCACACAGGAAGCTGCCTAATTCCCAGTACGTTGCCTCATGGTCCAGGGGAAAGTGAAACGGGAGTGAAAACAGAAATCCCCAAAATCCCAAGCACCGTGTTCCCTGGCGGCATATTGTCCCGTTTTCAAAATGGATGCCGTTGAAACAAACAGCTGCTCCTTGCTTGTTCAGGATCAGTAGATTGCGGTAATTAGGGTTTTTCTGCACTTACAGTGTATGCTCATGCTCATACTCGTCCATTAAGTTGAATTTTAATGCGTGGCAACTGCTATGGCAGGGGAAACTGCAACAGGCAGGAGGAATTGAATATATACATTTTCATTTTATTCACGTATAATACTAGAATTCATTGCTAAGCAAGACTGCAACACATTTTGAGATGCTTATTCTGTTCAACCTTGTTTAAAACGTTTAAACACGGCTGGGTGGCTTATCCCTTTAAAATACAGTGTTTCTCAACCCTGGCCCTGGGGACCCACTGTGTATGCTGGTTTTTGTTCCAACCATAGTAACAAGCTCAGGGTTATAATGTGCTGCTAGTTGGGTTTAATTAGATGCTAATTGTTCGTTAAATAGACAAATTACCCTCTTAAAGCCACCATATGCCAGAAATAACTATGTATGACTTAAAAATATATATCCCATATTCACATCCCAGGAGTTCAATTAGTCAGACCAACTTACAGTACGCTTTCATTTACTGTGCTATATGTACTATGTGGGAAATAATTCCAATTGCAAATGGTTCCATTTTTAATGGATTAAATTACAAAATGACAGGTGAAATCATTTGAGTCCCATTTGCCCAGAGTGTGGAAACCTGAAACAATTTCTGTAAAATGAACAGTTTTCAGTTTGCTGACAGCAAATGGCAACAAGCCAAACCTCCATTGTGCTAAAATAAGCTTTACCATACAATTGTGGTAGAGCACGTTCTCCACAGCCTTAATTGACCAAGAGATTGGCTATGACAAAAACCAGCAGACACTGTGGGTCCCCAGGACCAGGGTTGAGAAACCCTGCTCTAAGAAGCTGGGTTTCAAATGTGGATGCACCCCACAGCCTGGTACTGAATCCCCGCTACGACGACTGTGGCTGGCATCCACACACAATGGCACACCATTGACTGTATTCCAGGAAGGGAAGGTTTCATTTGGCTGGGTTTCCCTCATCACATTGGGCACCAGAAATCCAGCTGGCCGGGCAATGTGGATTCTAGAGAGAGAGAGCTGGTGGACCAGAGGCTATAACCAAAGTGACTTACAATAAGTGAATACTGAAGGTCATTGGAACAACTACAAAACACAGGTCCGATAAAGGCACAATACTCATTATGCCACAGATATCCATAGCCATGAACACGTAATACGTAATATGTAATTCCTTTACTGACAAACTAATGTGCATGTGTGAATGGACTGCAGTCTGTCACTGGAAATGTCTAAAGGAGTCCCCCCAGGCTCTATCTAAAGACATGTTCTTGTTACTATTTATATACATGACATTTGCTTATCTCTTACTAATTATAAACTTTATTTGTATGCTCATGTCACAGTCGTTTATGCAAGTTTTTCCTTGGGAAGGCAGGCATTCAACAATTTTCAATGTTCCTTTAATTCCACTCAGAACTAAATTGAATAAGGCCGAATTAAATCTAGCTTTAACACTAGACAAGTGGATTTTTCAGATTTTTGGGAATGCTGAGTCACTGTTCTGGAACTCCTATGCTTTCACTTACCAACAGCAACTGTTACATCAGCATTAGAATGTTCAGCTAGTAAAATTCTAATCGCATATTGGTGATCTTGTACCTTGAAAGGTTAAATGCTTAAAAAAGGCCCATGCTAAAGATAGACCTACATGTCGGTAAGCAAATTGAAAAAGTCTCATTTTATAAATATCCAGTGATTTTTTTTTTTTTTTTTTTTTGTAAGAAATAAATCATATCTGTCCAGGTTAGAGTTCTTTGGTCGAGGTTTCAGCTGAATTCCCATCAGACCCACGCGTCGCAAGCCCGCTTCCCTAACCATCATGCTACACTGCATTCCAGTCACCTTTGCAAATAGGTATGCACCAACCGCACCAACGTCTACACCAGACTCGGCTGTTGTTATTATTACTGGCAACTTTATCGCGTACAGCCTCGTCAGTGTGATGGACCACAGAAGCGATAAGCGCATGTGTTGCGCCTGCTTCTCAGAGCCAGACGTTAAGACATTTCCTAGAGTCTCTGACGTTAAGCGGAAGTGATCAGAAACCACCTCAACCTCAGCTGAAAGTCCCATCATCCGCACAGCAACGAATGACATCAGACGACAAAATTCAAACATTTTATGCAAAAAAAAAAAATAAAAAAAATAAATAAATACCTTTTGATTTCTGGGAAGACCTCCGGCTTACAGTCGCTGCCCCGGTGTCCTGAACAACTGGCTGAATGGCTGGGGCTCTGCCAAAGCGTCCGGCCTTTATTTACCAGCCGTGGGGCACTTGCCGGGAAACTCCAGTCCTGTTCAGCAGCGGCTGCCTTCATCCTTCAACTGGCACGGTGCCACCACGCTGGTCTAAAACAAACCGAATCGACGCAGCCGGAGGCTGTGCAGAGGTGAAAGGCTTCTGTTAGCTTGTAAATAGCTCAAGGCACTGTGTTAATTTGTCATTCAGATTGTTAACAGTAGCGCTTCATTATTCATTCCTTGTTTTTTTCACGTCAGTCGAGAGAGCCTAGTGGTCTCTGGTCTCGTTGGGAGCTAGACCAGACTGTCGCCCCTTGGGAAATTTTGGCCAGTCCGTAAAGCAAGTCAAGGACTGTGTATAAAAATCCAGGCCAATGGATTTGCAATAGGATTTAAAGTCATGAATTAGCACGTGTTGGAAGAGGCCTAGAGAAGGGCCAGAAGCCAGTGCAAACATCTCGCACGCAACATATTTTTAAATATACTTCTGTCTTTCTCATATCTGGACAGAAATATAATGTAAATGCAGACTATTGCCGTTCATGTAGTATTGGTATCACGTGTGTGTGTGTGTGTGTGTGTGTGTGTGTGATCACATTTTCCCAACCTGTAAAACCCTTTTTTACCTCTGCCACTAACTTTGTTTTTTCCCCTCACAGTTGAGGTCACAAATGAGGTTTAGAGATGCAGTTATTGGTATGTATTAAAATATATATTTTCTAGTGTAATATTATAATTTTATATGCACACATTTTTTCCCCCTCGCAGTTTTTACAAATGAATCAAGTTTGAAGGTGCAGTTATTGGTATGTATTACAATATACAGCGTCTAGTGTAATATTAGAACTTTATATGCACTCATATTTAATGTGCATCAATTAAAAATGTATATAAAATAAAAATCAGGAATTTCAATTTGGGAAATTGGCAGTAATCTATGATACAAGCTTGCCAGGTTTTATGTCCATAATTCAGAATAAATGTTGGACTAATATAGTTAAATCACACAGATGTTAAACAAGACATGTTCAACAAGACCTTGAGCCATTTTTAACGGCAGCATTTGTATTTACAAAGCCCATTGGCTGGGCCTTAATGAAAATTGCCCCGAATAAAATAAAATAAGAAAATAAAAAAGCCCTACCTGACAGGCCCAACCAATCAAAAAATAAATAAATAAAAGAGCAAGTAGTGAAGACAACATCAAAGGCATGTTTAACACGTTTATGAGTCAATAATGTGCAGATTCATCCTCTGTTGATTCATCCTGTGTTGGGGGGGGGGGGGGGGGGGGGGGCTCCGCAGAAGACGTTGGCCGGTGGAGCTGAGGAGAGCCATTTCCTGTAAACCACATGAGACAAAGAGGAGGTCTTACAGATAGTTTCACAGCAAACACTAGGAAGGGAGGAGAGACGGACTCTCAGTGTTCAGCAGACAAGCACTGCCTGACACCGGGAGAGAGAGAGAGAGAGAGAGAATATCTATCAGACTCATGTAGGGACGTTGTTGCGGCTTTTTTGCCTGTTTTCTTCAGACTCATTTGTGTCGCTGGAATTAAAAAGCAAAAGCAAAACCAAAAACAAAAAAGAAAGAAGAATGAAAACAAACCAACTGCTCCAATGCATTTAAAAGAGGACTTTGATCTTCTCTATCTGCATACATTAGCCAGATGAACAAATACAAACAAGCCCACATTTTTTGCAAAGCCAAGGTAGGTGTCTTTTTAAAAATAATATGTCTATGAAAGTTTTAACAGCGTTTCATCAAGTTTCAAATGTGGTTTGTTATGAACAAAACCAGTCGGAAATAAATGTCTAATTTTGCTGTCTTGTCGTTCAAAGAAAATCATGCTGTGAATGCACGTTGTGTAGAATAGATTTCAGACTAGCTTCTTCTTAGCAATTCAGCCTGCAGCTTCAGCTGCAGTTGTGCGCACTTGAACAGGTTGCCTGCATAACCTGTAGGGTCAGTCAAAAGAGGTCTATGTATGTTATAACTGTAAAACCTATAAACCTATAAATATGCTAATGATTTTCATTTCTGCTACTTTCTACAGGAGCCTAGCATATCATATTTTATCAATGTTTGCTTTCAGGAGTCCAATGTAATGATTAACATACTATACCTTCATAAACTTATCAACTCCCTTTGATCGCAAGTTCTAAACTCGATATTGATCCGATCCTTGATTAAATTAATTATTTACAAATATGGTATTGTAGCACGGATGAAGCCCCTTCAGGAAGACACTTTAGTAAAAATATCAATTTTTCAGAGAAAACATTAATGTAATAATGTAAACATTAACTTTAATTTAATACAAAAAGCTATTAATCCTGCATTATGCTCCATATGCAAATTTCAAAAGCTTTTGTTTTTTTCAGTAGCTATGTCATTGAAAAGACCCGCAGTCCATATATTTATTCAGTAGACTGGCTGACATGCTTTTGTTGGTCTTTCTGTTTCCTCTTTGAAATGCCCCGCTGACCTATTGTTGAGCTTTAACTGTGGCTCTGATGTGCTTCTGAATTGAACCAACGTTCAGTACTTCCATCACAGCACAAAAATAAGTACTCAGTGTTCATTTTAATTTTACTGGGACGGGCACTGCATGTCGTTGCAGTAACCCGAACTGGACTCTATTGAAAATGAAAAAAAAAAAAAAAAAAAATGAAGACATGCAGACACTAGGGTGGGGGTGGGGGTCTTGGGAAGCCCCATTGGATCATGATTTTCTGGAACTGCAGTAAACAAAATCTGCGAAGTGGACCCGTGGGAGAACTCTTTACAGTCGTGTAATGGCTCCCCGTCGTTCCAAATTTTCATTGGGCTGTTTTGAATTCACTGCCCCTTAAAATTCTATCAAAACAGACTACAGTGAGTTACGTAAAACGGCGGCTTGGCGCTGTCTTCGTCCGAATGCCGCACGCTCAGTCAGAAGCGATTTGCGTTTGGACGTGCGGTAAACTCCACGGGCCAAATTGGATGATCCTCACAGGGCGGTCTGCAGTCGACTCTAAGACGGTATCTGAATCTGCACGTGCTCATATCCTATTGGTAAAGATTTAACCTGCTTATATCCTATTGGTAAAGATTTACGCCTGCTTATATCCTATTGGTAAAGATTTAACCTGCTTATATCCTATTGGTAAAGATTTACACCTGCTTATATCCTATTGGTAAAGATTTACACCTGCTTATATCCCATTGGTAAAATCGACATTTTGGTAAACGCGTATCTCAAAGTAATGATATGCCAGACAGTGATAAATATGAATATTTATGAGATGAAAAGGGCATTAAAAGACAACGCCGGCTATTGAAAATACTTGAAACCGTGAGTCGCAAATCTGAAAAAAATGGCACCTATTGTACAAGGAATTCAGTGGCAACCATAGTACTCTATGGCGCCAAATGCCGTATTTCTCTATCATAAGTACCAGATTTTTCCACCACTTTTCCAGGAAGCAGCAGATACGTGCAGTTTAAATAAATCTAACGTGGCAGGTTTTGATTTGCAAGCTTCCAATTAACGAACAGACGAGACGGAATGTCATGCACTTGACGGGGGTTGGTGGCAATGGAAAAGTGAGACAATCGATTATTTACTATAGTGTGGACGAGGATTTACTGCCTCCATCTTTCAGAACACAGAGTTCAAAATGTATGATTTACTTCCAGAGCCAGTCCCATGGGCCCGTAGAGCGTTCTTCTGCAAGCAGACAATGGAGCGGGTCGGATCGGGCCTGGGCTACATTTACACAAGCGCCAGTAATTCACAACCAAAAATTCTGTGTGTTTCTTCTGGCACTTTGTAAGGTTGTGGCCTAACAACTAGCCTGAAGTGCACGTTAAAAAAAAAAAAAAAAAAAAAAAAAAAAAAAAAAAAATCCCCCTTCTGAACATGTTTGCAGTGACAATGATGTGTCTGTTGGTCTGTGGGATTTGAGCAGAGGCCTCTACACGATGAGATCTTAGACAAGATTATATCCTGCGGGGTTTTTTGTATTTATTTTTAGGCTGAACTTTTGCAAAAATAACAATATCTGTTCTGCACAGCCAAGCCATGTAAATTCCACCTTAAAGATGCTAAACAATGCTAAACTTTTTTCTCTCTCATTCAAAATTTAAAATTACTGTCACTGCTAAACTTCAAGTCATTTTTATCTATTTATTTGCATTGCATTGCATGAGTGCCTAGACCTGAGAAGTTAAATAAGAATGCAGCATGGATCTCTCGATCGGAAACGATTGCAACATGTCTCCTGTGAAACTGACACCCCTATTTCTTGCTGATAGTGCAGCCATTGGCCAAGAGTATAAATAGCACCTTGGTTAAATTAAAGTTCAATTCACCCATGACGTCAATGTCAATTACAAACTGCCGTCTGTTTCTAGTTTTCCGGCATTGTATCCCTAAGGTGATCACATCGTAGCGGCAATAGAATCCCATGCATTTGCATATGTTTGTTTTGTTTTGGGGGTCTTTTTTTTCCCAGGGAGTTTAAGAAATGTTACATTTGATATTGTTTCTGTTGATGCACAGATGCTGTTTCCAGGGAAACCAGGCAGAGCTATTTAGACGAATCATTTTATGTGACCCCATGTACCTTTTTTACTGCGGGTATGAACTCCACATTTCTGAAAGCCATGCCTCATCTGTGTCTCATGCTGGGGGTGTGAATCAGTGACCCTCTGCTCAGGTTTCTCTCTCACATTTGACACAGCAAACAGCAAAAAAGACACACCGTCCTGCCTCGGAAAGTTCTATTTTTGGTAAATGCGCAGCTACGCAGAGGGTGGTCAATGTGTGAACCAGCTCGTCGGGTCATGCAGTAGGCAGAAACTCCGGGGGTTTTTCAAGACCGGGCCTGATACGGTGTTAGACACCATCTAGCTTGTAGCGAAGCAGAGCACTAGGTACAATTTAGTTAGGAAAATGGCAAGCAATGTTGGGTTGAGTGGCCTGGTTCTCATTGTTATGTTAATTTAACATTTGCGCACTAGCCCAAATGGTAATTGTCACTTTTGCCAATTTATCTGGCATTAAGTAAAATTCATGGCAAGCAAATTCTCTTCCCTGGCATGCAGAGGTCAGGGAAGGAGCCCATTGCAATGGTAGGAGTGACCACTGCAGTCTTGTAAATCAAATGAATAAATAGCCTACTGTGAAGATCTTCCTTCCCAAAGGAGCCATATTTTCCAATGGTCCATCTGTATTAGAAATCTGGTTCTTGTTTGTTTTATCTTAATAGTTAGTATCAGGGGAGCTTGTTTCCTTCCGCTTTTTTTTTTCTTTTTTTTTTACCTAACAGACACGGATAATTAAGCACCATTTTTTGCAGCCTTCACACCAGGATATATGCCGCTGGTTTGTAACCATGACCCTCCAGCAGGAAGTGTTGCGGTCCAGAACAGCAGCTTTGGTAACTTGGAGCGCTGTCACATGTGGGTTGTTTTGTTTGGTTTGTTTTGTTTATTTTATCTTCCTTTGGGGGCGACATAGCTCAGGAGGTAAGAGCGATTGTCTGGCAGTCGGAGGGTTGCCGGTTCAAACCCCGCCCTGGGCGTGTTGAAGTGTCCTTGAGCAAGACACCTAACCCCTAACTGCTCTGGCAAATGAGAGGCATCAATTGTAAAGGATAAAAGCGCTATATAAATGCAGTCCATTTACCATTTGTCAATGTCGGAGGGTGTTATTCTTAGAGTCAAATGGTTTGGTGAAGAAAAAATGCAGTAGAGAACAAGAGAGGTCCGTGTGCTGTTTGAGTCCAGTTTCAGCAGTTAACAGCTGTTGTCAAGCGTGTTCGGTTGATCTGTCGTGGGGTCGCTGGCTGTACGTTTCGGCTCGTTGCATGGCCCTGTACTGCCCCCCTGGCCCATCCACTGTCAGGAAGATATAACTTAAATCCAGCACCTCTGACAGGATGCAATGCATTACATTACATTACAGGCGTTTAGCAGATGCTCTTATCCAGAGCGACTTACGCAAGCATTAACATTGCATCCATTTAATACAGCTGGATGTATACTGAAGCAATGCAGGTTAAGTACCTTGCTCAAGGGTACAATGGCAAGTGTCTGACCCGGGAATCGAACCTGTAACCTTTCGGTTGCGAGACCACCCCAATGGGCAGGGGATGCAACAACTGGCAGGGGACATGACCTTTAACTCCTCCAGTCGTACAATTTGTTGAGAATGGTGGGGGTAAGGAAGATCTGTCTGATCACATTTTTATGCCACAACTACGAGAAGCCGGGACAACAACTGATAGATCGGACAAATGTAACGAAAATGAAAAGCGACAGCCGTTAAAAAATGTTTATTTGCTCTCAACCCAAAAGTTTATCAAAGGCAAAACTCAGTAGTGCAGGTTTTCTGTGACGAAGGGGGTTCACCTCTGAAACACTTTCTGTACATTTGCTATGTACCACCATCCAGCACTTATATTGCACTCGTATTGTTATCTTGATGTTGTAGCTCACTGTCATGCCTCCTAGTTTGACTTACTGTAACATTCTGACCTAGCCTATGCTTACTGTGTGAACTGGACTAAATGTGTTCATGGCTATGGATAACTGTTACATAATGAGTATTGTAACCTTATCGGACCTGTGTTCGTTATGCACTTATCCTATGTCGCTCATGGATAAAAGCATCTGTAAAGTAATGTAATGGGTTTTTTTTTTTTTTTTTTTTTTTTTTTTTTTAATTGACGGATCTGTTTTTCCAATGGTAACTGCACCACATTGAAGCTCTTTCACTGACAATAGCGAAGGCAAATTGGTAAATACCATTATTCTATTGTTCTCAGTGTCAAAACTACACTTTCTTTCCTACACTGAAGATGAGGTAAACGATATCTGCTTAAGTGAGAGGAAGAGAAGACACTTGTGGACTACAGTTGGCAACTCGGTGCCGTATGTGCTGATGCAATACAAATACGTCACTTTTATGGAACATCGTATTTACATTTAGTTTGAAAATAAGGCCTAGTTCCGACACTCCTTATTGACACTCCTCCATTATTATTGCGAGCGGAACTGTCCCATACAAAAACAACATGCTTAATTACATTTCAGATTTGAATATACTGTAGTATGCTGACACAAAACAGCTGTTGAACTGGGAAAGGGGACAAATGATCACGTTTTTGAGTGTGAAATGGCCACCTTGATGGATCCACGCTGTCGGCCCAGGTGATTTTTGACCAGTATAATAATAAACTCTCTGCAGTATCCTCTAAGAGGATCAATTTAGAACCAGACCCGTTTAAAATTTGTGGTTATGGCAGCTTATTCACTCGTTAAAAAAAAAAAAAAAAACAGATCAAAAGCGACGTCAGTTGCGCCATTGCGTGGAAGAGGAAGAGGAAAAATATAAATCAGAACAAGTGAATTAACTTCATTGATCAGAGCCAGAAGTCACTGTCCTCCAGCAATCACAATAAACACTCAGCGTCGCCAGTTTAATGAAGCAGTTCAGTGCCGAGAAGTCAGTGGGTTTGTACAGAGCTCCGCATAGCCCAGCGTGGTCAGGCAGTTGTTTTCCTACGTGGTGCGTTAATGCATAAGCTAGCCGTACGTCCATTTTGGTCAGGTCAAACTCTTTGGGGGGGGGGGGAGGGGGGGGGGGTTTCAAAAACACTCATTACCTGGCTGGTTTCTTTTGGCCTTTTAATGGATCTCATCCCCCTGTCTGGCTAACATGGAAATGTGGCTATTTTGGGGGTTCACCTTTTCTGTTGTACGTGTCTTATATAGTACAGGCAAATAAACAAAATAATGAGAAAGCCCTTGTGTGTGTGTGTGTGTGTGTGGCAAAAACCGAACAACCAATACCTATGGTAACTACCTATGGTAGAGTTAGCCTGCTGCACAGGACACTGGCCAGAGGATGTGGCTTGCATTGCTTTCAGCGCAACCTTGATTCAAATAAACATGCAATTTTGAAATTAGTTCTTTCTTTTGAATCGTGAAGTTAGTGTTCCTGCTCGTGGGAAGATGAGAGTTCATCCGTCTGAATGTAGGTGAGGGGGAAAAAAAGATACAGGTCAACGAATAAATGAGTGAACTGCCAGAAGCTAGCTAGCACGTTAGCCACCAGTTTTCATTGTAGGAACTGTGAGTACTGCAAATACTACAACAGACTGGCACTGAATGATACAAATAAATAAATAGTTTGAGAAAGATACAGGTGAGCAGAGAGAGGTTTCATAGCTTAAATTATGTTTCAACAGAGGCATTAGTCAGTGCAGATTGAAAAGGTCTCACTGAAAAAGTGGACTGAATAAACGAATCGTGTGGTAAACACGCCAAAGCACTGGCCAGGCTGCTAAATAAGGGATGGCTCACAGCAGAGAGAGAGCTGCTGGCACAAGAAAGACGTTCTCTGAGCCTGCCTGCTGATCCACGCACAGCCAGATGGGGATTCTGTTGGCGGTGCATCACTGAAAAAAACATCTGGCTCATTCAGGGTGTGTGGAGATAGAGATGGACAGCACCCGTGCATGAAACCGGCTTAGTACTTTTTTTTTTTGGAAGACTACGGTGTAGGAAGAAAAAAAAAACAGCTCCCGCATTGCGCAACATGAGCGAGAGTCTGACTCACTTTCATCCAGCGACCTGAAAATGGGGAACGCCGGATTCGCTAAACTTACGATAAACTCCAGCGCGCCTGACGAATGTGTGTCGACACACTGGCGCACGGTGGGTTTCTGAAGCATCACGCATTTCGTTAAAGGTTGTCAAAGTCGAGGCCTTTTTGTCCCTCTCCATTTTAATCATCCAGAAAATTTTAATTGAACATTATATCCTGAAAGTACAGCAGAGCAAACGTCTGATCCCTTTTCGTCGCGGGGCTCTGTGGATGGATCACATTAAATCAGAGCAAGTAATTCATTGTTTAAAAATGTAAGCATTAGCTGCTGGGTGGCGCATCGGATTAAGGCACTGTTATAGCCACAGTTGCTGACTGTGGCCAAGAGAAACGCAGGGTTACGCCCGGCTGGCTGAAGCATTGCCCAAGGTTGGGAGGATTTCAGTCGAGAGGGTTTAAGCTGCATGTTATATCTTCCTACATTACATTACATTACAGGCATTTTAGCAGACACTCTTATCCAGAGCAACTTACACAACTTTTTAAAATAGCATTTTACATTACATCCATCATTTATACAGTACCTTGCTCATGGGTACAATGACAGGGTCCTACCCGGGAATCAAACTTGTGACCTTTGGGTTACAAGACCAGCTCCTTTACCATTACACTGCACTGCCACCCCTCCCACCCCTACACTTCCTTTTGGCACAAACTGGCTTTTCGAGCGAAAATCATAGATATGAGCAGGGGGGCAACATTACATCCGGTGCTGGGGTTGAGAACCGAAAGCTGGCCCCTCTGACTCATGTCTGTGCGAACGTGTTGACTGCATGGTGATGAGAAACAATAAGCACTTACTTTCCACATCAAAACGAAACATCGGTTTCATTAACGCATAATTAATGCATAATGGCTCCTTATTAGACGCTGTTCGATTCACATTTAGCATATTGCATAACACGGCATGATTCTCCTGTGATTTCTGTGAGATGGAGTAAATTAAATGTCACATGGTCAGTAATCCTTCCAGAGCAAGGGAACTGAATACTGGGTTGGGCTGGAGTCAAAAAAAAAAGAAAATCAAAATGTTTTCCCAATTCCTGTTGGGACACAGCTGTATCCTCACTTTCTTTATCTCTTTCTTTCTTTGGATTTCCTTTTGGGCAATGTTATAGTTACCGTACAGCTGTGTAAAGGTTATCCATCTAGCGGTCTGTCTTCCTTTTGTTAGGATACAAATTATTTGTTCAGTTGACATTACATTTATTGATATTGCACTTATTGATTACTAATGGGCCTCTGTGCCTTCTTAGTGATATTGTATCTGTGTATCTGTGGGAGCTGCACTGACGTTCTCCACTTCTGTACAGCGAGCGGCTGCAAAGTCACTGGTTCCAAAAGTGGGGGGCATGGAGAGGGTTGAAGGAAAAAGGCACAGCACAGAGGGTGTGAGTGTGTGTGTGTGTGAGAGCTTGAGTGTGTGTGTGTGAGTGTGTGTGTGAGACCGTGAGTGTGTGTGAGCGTGTGTGCATGTGTGTGTGTGTGTGTGTGTGAGTGTGTGTGTGTGTGTGTGTGAGAGCTTGAGTGTGTGCGTGTGTGTGTGTGTGTGTGTGTGAGCGTGTGTGTGTGTGTGTGTGTGTGTGAGTGTGTGCATGTGTGTCTGTGTGTGTCTGTGTGTGTGAGAGAGCTTGAGTGTGTGTGTGTGTGTGTGTGTGTGTGTGTGAATGTGTGTGTGTGTGAGTGTGTGTGTGTGTGTGTGAGAGCTTGAGTGTGTGCGTGTGTGTGTGTGTGTGTGTGTGTGTGTGTGTGTGTTTGGGAACCACTGTGCTAAGTGCTTGTAACATAATGTAATGGTCCTGTAACGTAATGCGACGTAATGCAGTGACGTGTAAGATAGTAATGCAGTGTGCTGTCGGTCCACAGGCAAGGTGCTTTTTTATCATCATGTGCTTCCATCTGGTCCTCGGCGAAGTTCCTGGCCCGTGTCGGCACTCGGTGACGGAAAGAGCACCTCCTGAACCTCGAGCGACTGGTGAGTCACCAATACCACTCACACACACACACACACACACACTGACACACACTCTCTCACACACACTCACACACATTACATTTACATGGCAGATGCTTTTATCCAAAGCGACGTATAATAAGTGCACAGCAAAGGTCACTGGAACAACTACAAAACACAGGTCCGATAAGGTGCAATACTCTTTTTACGGCACGGTTATTTGTAGCCATGAACACGTTAAGACCAGTTCACACAGTGAACATTACTCTGACCTAACCTATGCTAAGTCAAGCTAGGAGGCGTGACAAGCTACAACATCAAGACAACGATACAAGGCACAGTAAGTGCTGGATGGTGGTACATGGTGGTAACCTGAAAGTGGCACAGGAGGTACATGTGTAGCGTGAAAGAGGGGAATGTAAGTGATAGAAATAATCGGCAGAGTGGTAATAGTTAGTCTAGGTGTTGTCTGAACAGATGAGTCTTCAGACCACGGCGGAAGATGGGCAATGAGGGAGAGGTTCGTAGAGGAACAGGGAGCTCGTTCCACCACTCACGTCATGATGCTTCCGCGGACGACTCTGTCTGCCAGAATGCCTAATACAAGAGCTGCTTAAATGGTCGTGATTCTACCCATTATCTGTACTACCCCTTATATGCACTGTACATTCACATGTCCAGGCATTCGGTCATGTGCACCACAGTAAGGGCCAGTGAAGGCATTTCCGTGCGAACATGGGATTTTTATTCTTCAGGGAATGCATAGCTATTTCCAAAGCAATTGCAATGGCTTAAGAGGGTAATTAATCCCCTCGAAAAACGAAAGAAACATCAAAATAAAAAAAAACTAACAGCTTGTTAAAATTCTAGAATTGCAGTCGGCTTGTCAGACAACACTCTTGCCACTGTTGTGGGTGGCTAAATATACCTTATTTTGTGTATATATTTTGTATTTAGTATAGCTTAAAGCAAGCCATGTCAATATGTTAGTTTGTACATAAATCTATGTTTTTATAAATTGATACAGGCACAGATGTCACAGCTAATGATGTCAAGCATTAAACTGTGTATAATTGTAAAAAAAAATAATTGTTTTATTTTTCCTTATGCAGATTGGTAACCAGTTGCAAAATGGCTGTTCAGTAACCTACACATTCATGGAGCGTCACGGTTTGGTAAACATGTTTTAACCTATCATTTCATAAATAACTGCACAGATAATATTCACACCATTTCAAGCAGACACAACGGTTTTTATCCATCCATCCATTCATCCATCAATTATCTATACCTGCGTACTCCTTGTCAGGGCTGCGGGGGGCTATCCCAGCATGCATTGGGCGAGAAGCAGGAACAACGGTAGTTATGTCAGTGTGAAAACCGAGCTTGCACACTCAGGCTTTCACGTTTAAAATTTAAATTGTCCCCAGGCATTTCCTAAGTATTGATGTACATCCTTTTAACGAAAGCTTGAGTGTTATGAAATGTATATTTCACAATGTGAACAGGGGGTGTGAAATGAAAATTAATGTTAGATGTTAAAACCAGAGTATGCAAGTAGTATAACATTATTATTGACATTTTAATGCTTTATTTTACAGGGTAAAGTCTGTTATGTTAAAGCAGCCTTCCCTCAAATCCTGGAACTTCTGAACAAACACTTTCAATACACCAATGACTCTGATAACTATGGTTACGTCGATAAACTGAAGAATTTGGTGTGGAACATTTATTCTGAAAAATGCATTCCAGAAATCAATGAGGAGATTGAGGTGAGTGCAATGTTTACCGTTGATCTTACCCCCCTCAGAGTGAAACATGATTTGTTTTGATTCCAGATGCAAATTTGTCATAAAATAGGACTGAGTAGTGATATTGGTTAATTGCTTCATGGCTTCAAACTGACGCTTGAAAGAGCAAGGACGTTCCACTTCCCTAATACGCGTTTCCTCGACTGCTTCGTCCTCGCGTCCTATCCTTGCTTCCTTCCCTTGCGTCCTCCAACATGTGGAGCTAAGGAGTGAGGAAAGGACACCGGAAAGGATGTGCAAGGAGGTCAAAAAATAAGCGATTGGAATGAGCCCCCCAGAGGTGATACTAGATTCATGGGAAGGAGTTGGCGGAGGGCGTCACATGCGCCGGTAAAGCTCCTGTGGGAGAGCGACAGCAAGGCCGCCAACCGCGCTGTGCAGGTGACCGTAGGTAATATAACTTCGGTCACCTGCGAAGGTAATACACAGAGAGAAGTGAGAGAGGGGGGTACCACCAAAAAGTGGCCATCCCGAGTGGCCAGGTGGCCCCCATGCAGTGGCGATCGCCACGGAGGCATTTAACCGTATTTACAAGCGAGTTATTTTGAGTGACGTAATGACGTAATAAGTGACGTAATGATGTGACGTAAGTGACGTAATGATGATCTCATTTCTCTCATTTTCATACCGAGCACGTTTTAGTGTGATGCCCCTAAAATAACTCAACTCCATGACTTCACAAATCAAAATCATCTCTGAATGTTGATTGCCAGATGCACAAAATTATTATGATTATTATTATTATTATTTTTTTACTAAATTCGTTTTATTTATTTAATAATAAATTTATTTAATAATAAATAAATAAAGCGACGGGGCTGGTCGTAAGGTTGCCTTTCCGAGATTAAAGCCGCAAACCGTGTGCCAGGATGTTGAAACTGTTTGGCCTAACTGTTGTTTGCCAAATTTCAGGAATAATCTGACTTTCTCACGGGCAATCCCATGATACAAACGTGAAGACTGAGGCTCCTATAAACAGGGCGCGTAAAAATAAACTGAATTCAAATTAGATTACTTTTCGACTTCGGCAATGAGTGCCACGGCGGCGTGCTGTTTGTTGTGCTGTTGACGTTTGGTTTTTCAAAAAACACACGCTAACGTCCATTGTCTCCATGACCTCATCTACCAAATGCAATTTGTGTGCCTATCAAAGGTTTACTGGCTGGTCACGTCTTTTTTAAGAACTCTTTAATACATCTCATCAAATCTAAATACGCTCCTTGTTGACTTAAATTTCCAAGGGCCCTATTGTTAGTCAAGGCACAATTTTCAATTTTTAGGCGTAAAGTTTTAAGTGCATTAAGGTGTGTCCAACACAATTTCACTAATTTTGTGACTGCAAGCTGTATGGTACCTGTGGCACAGTTGTAAAAGACAGGTTGGTTGGTTTAAGAGGAATAAATTTACCTGTGGATGTGGTGGAGGTTTAGGTTCATTTTGGCTGAACCTCAGATCGCCCACCTTATTTTGCTGAAATACCACTGTATCAAGGCCACAAGCAAACTGACAGTTTCATCATACAGACAGGTGACTAAAGAAAAGACCAACATAAATTGTCTTAGTACGGTGTTAGGCCAACACAACCCACAAGAGCAGCTTCAGTGCACCTTGGCATAGATTCTACAAGTCACTGGAACTCTACTGGAGGGATGGAACACCATTCTTCCAAGAGATATTCCCTCATTTGGTGTTTTGATGATGGTGGTAGAAAGCGCTGTCTTACACGTCACTCCAAAATCTCCCATAGGTGTTCAATTGCGTTGAGATCTGGTGACTGAGAAGGCCATAGAATATGATTCACATTATTTTCATACTCATCAACCATTCAGTGACCCCTAAGAGTATGTTTTATTTTTTGTTTGTTTTTTTTTAACATTTTTGCCTGATGAAGGTCTATGAGCCTATTAATAAAACCAAAAATGTTGCATTGTTTAAATAATGTTGTTTCATTTGTTTAAAGGGTAAAGGGTAGATTTCGTAATCAACATGTTAATTAGCTTGAATGTATTTGTATTGTTGTAAATAGGGATGTTAAGGATAACACTGGTTGGATGACGCATAAGCCTATATGCCATCATGCTTAATAAACTATTTTTTTTAATTTTTAAATGTATTATTTATTTATTTTTTAAAAATAATGCATGTACACTGAATGTCTGGCTGCATTTTTTTTTCAATAGGACAATCCTGTGAGATTTGAAAAAGTCTACAGCAGTTCTCTACGAGAAGCCCTGGAGAAAATAAAGGAAGTCATAAAGCTCTATAAGGAGCTGATGAAGGAGAACGACAAACCAGTGGACTGGAACTGTGAAGAGGAGTATGCTGAGGATTACCCAGAATCGACCACAGCACTTGCCCAAACCACAGGTACGAAAAACACAACCCATGAACATTACTCTAAGGAATGTTATCAACGTAATTATGTGGGAACATTAACGTTGCAGAAACATCAGCAAAATAGTTTCCAGTTTGTAGCTGTGCGACGGTGTTTTTTGTATATGCCTGCTCACATGCTAGAATCTTTTGCACATTCTGAAATTTCTTTTTGAACAACGTCCACTCATTCACATTAGCACTTTATAGGCGTTGTCTTTATAGGTGTCTCTCTGGTTCTCTGTAGGTGCAACTGAATGTCATTGTTCTTGCCCGACTCTCGGTTACGGAGCTTCTGAACAGGTTTCTTTGCCAGCCAATGGACAGACTAAGCCAATGGAAACCAGCCAATGGGAAGACCTCGTGCAGCCATCTCAATTACAGTCGCATTCCTCCCAACCGCCTAAGCTGGCCCAACCTCCTACGGGCACAAGGAACCCCTGGGACTACACCCCTGTCGACCACGACTACAACAGCCACCACAGACTGAGGGAAACTGAGTCCATCACCTCAGCTAGGAAGGAGGAGAAAGAGGGGGCCAATGGGGACATTTTGTTTCTTGCATTCCCTGGAGTCGGTAATTTGAGATCCACCGCAGGACCCTCTGCATCTTTAGATGAAAAGAACGGTGGTCCGGATACCCAGGTACCCAGGTTCATTTGGACCCTGTGCCTGGCACTCCTGGCACTTCAGAGTCTTTGGATGCATCTCAGTCTACTGCCGTGCCGACAGAAAGCATGCGAGGGATGGAAGTCTCTGTGAGTCACAGTGTTTCGGAGAAAAGGAGTCCCACCACGGTTGCCTCAGCTTTCACACAGAGCCCAACTCAGAACACAGCATCTGGCTCGACCGGAAGTCAGTCGTCCCGACGCACATCGTTCCTCGATTCGTCTCGCGCGATCACCCCTTCGTCCCGGGAACACGCAGACAACCCCACCACACCCGCTCCATCCCACGAGGCTCCGGTTAGAAGTACTCCTACGAAGCCGGAGGACACCACAGCTGTTTGGCTGGCTAAGAGATCTCTAGGACCCAGAGTTTCCCCAGGGGACCCCTTCCGCGAGTTGAATGACCGTTCAGATGTTTCACGAGCTGGAGAAAAAACAAGAAGCACAATCAACACTGTCCCTCTGCCAAGAAGAACCATTGAAGAAACCTCAGGAGCAGTTGCTGGTCTTCCTGTGAGACAGTTTGATCCCCCTGTACCGCCACCTGTGCTAAAGCATGAATCAGTATCTATGAGGACCACCCATGAGAAAAGCCCAGGTAACATGTCCATCCATCCCACCCTAAATGTTGTGAGTGTATTTTTTGTCAACTTTGCTGAAGCACAAACCCTCTCACGCATGGAGATTCAGGCTAAGCGCTTTCGCTTGTTTGTCCCTGCTGCCAAAAGAATGACGTCTGTAGACAGTGAATTGCTTGGAGAAGAACTGAAGAACCCGTCGCTGCTCCCTGAAAGCATCCAGATTTGATGACTTTTATGATGACTTTTGACGACGGCACATCCATTAACTTACTGACTTGCTGCCTCCTACTAAGCCACAAAAGCCATGCTACCGTCCTTTCGTCTTCTAATATTTGTCTGCTTTTAAACCACTAACTTTTCTCTGTCATTCAAAGGTTCTTGGCCTTGTATTGCTGGTGATGTTAACCTGTCTCTCATGCACATTCACATGCAAACACACACAAACACACTCATGCACACACACATGCACGCACATACGTGCAATCTCATAGTGCAGTATATTTAATAGTTTTCAACGTATGAAAATGGCAAGTTACTCACACACACAAGGTACTGTCTAGAAGTTATTAATTCAAACTGGCAAAATCTATATTTTCCATTATAAGTATTGATATCAAAATTATGGCAAGTCACAAATTAAACAAGCTGTATTTCAAAGTAATGCTGCCCAATTTTTTAAGGGCTGAGTGCCTGTGGTCACTGCAGTTATTTCTGTAGGGAACCCTGAAAAGTGGCAGACGTTTGGTGCTGTATAGGAATGGGGAATACCGCCCTGCCAAGGCGTAACTTGGCAGGATGGCATTACCTGCTGTCCCAATATAAATGACATGCTCCTATCCATTAAATATAATCAATAGAAACAGCTGAATCTTTTACTGAAGCAGTTCAGGTTACAAGTCCCATACTCAAGGAGGGGTCATTCCTATGTTCCCTGGGCCCTATGTTCCCCAGATTCATATGGCACATAATGGGAACATGGCAAAGGGTCCTATGTTCCCCAGCTCTACATATGTGCTCTCCCAGGGTCCTATGTTCCCCAGCTCTTCAAAATCAAATAAAATGATAACCATTGGTTTTGTTGTGTTTACATAGCTGTTTTGAAGCCTCGTTCCAATAAAAAAAAACTGGATAATATTTATGGAATATTTTAACTTGAAATGGGTCAAATTTGACCCGAACACAATAGGAGGATTAATGTGTGTTAACAGAATATTGAACTGGGGAACATAGGGCCCTGGGAACATAGATACGCTCCCCTCAAGGATACAAACATCAGCTCCCACAGAACCACAACATTTGAGCCTCGAGCCCAGTTGCCGTTGCATACTAAACTGCCGTTGCATATGAAACTCACGAAGCTGCATGTCTTCCTGCAGGTCTTGGGCCTCAAGGCTCAGCGGAGCCGGCGGAATCCGACTCGCCGTCGGGACAAGCGGAGCGAGGCGCGGGGAACGGCTTCCAAAACGGGGCCGAGGGGGAGGGGCACTTCTCCTACAAGATCGCCTTCATCGCGGCATCGGCGTGTGGGGGACTGTTGCTTTTAATTACGCTCTACTGTTTCAGGAAACAGAAGGTAAACAGTTTTTCTGCGGCCGTTTATAGCCACAGCCATCCCCCGGGCCCAAACTATTCGGGTTTGTTTATTTTCTCCCGAAAGGTCCCACATGTGAATGAGATTTTCATGTTGTGTTTGCTTCTCACAGAAACTCAAAGCGCCGCTTCATAGCTCCGAAGTCAAAGGCAATCAGAGGTAAATGCTTTCAGTCGTATATTCTGTACTGTTTTCGTTATAAGCTAGAGGTATGCCATATTTTCAAAGACACAAGGGGATGGCAGCATTATGGAACAAGAACAAACGTGAAGATAAAATAACTGAATTATAAAATCTTAAAACAGCAATCACTGTTCTGTTACATTCATTGCTAAGACCGAAGTGAGTCTCATTTTATCGTGGGAACCGACTGTAGCGATAGTCAAAGTGTTTGTAAAGGTATATGTCATGTTAGGATTATCTGTGAACGGTGAGTTTGGAAACTAATGGAACCTTTGCTATTTTTCTAGATTGACTTCATCCGACAAAGACATTGAAATGCAAGAGTGTGAAATAACAGAGCTATCTTGTAAGCATCTACTTTTTTCTCTGAAAATAGAGCACTGAATGTTTTTTGTTTTTAAAAAATACAATTACTGGTTCCCCAGTGGTTCTGTAGGCTCTAGCAAATTATGCAATCAAATTTTGTTTATGAGACTTCTGTATCATTTTTGTTTGGTGTGATTAGTGGTACGGTTTTGGAAAATTGGTAATTGAAGCTCCAATTTTATCTTGAATATGATTTAAGTTATGCTAACATTTTGGGTTGGAGGGTTGGATGCAACCAGAAAATGCATCCTTGAAATGCATCCTAAATTCAATACAAAATGCTAAATAAACACACTTTTCCCTGCCTGTCATGCAATAATATGATTTTCACAATATGCTATATTGGCTTGAAGACGGCTGAAGAGTTGCATTTTATTGTCATTCAGAAATCAAAATGGCTTCCACACATTTAGATAACCGCTATCCTCTCTTTTTTATTGCAGGTCTGGATTCATCGTGAAGTAGAAAAATTGGAACAGGAGACAACAGACCAGAACAAACAAAACAGAAATGCTGAAAGGAATAATAATTATAATATTGCGGTGTCAGCTCCATCAAGTGCTTTTCTAACCCCGAATTCATGTATATAAAATAACAGAAATATTTAAAAGGCTATATTTTTATACAAGATGTAAAATATATTAAGTGCTTTACAGTGAAAGGTGTTTAGTACAAGAGAAGAGGATACACAGTCAGGTTGCGTGGCTGACTTGCGATGGATATAATGGGTCTTCTTCTGACGTAACTGGGGAATAATAAATTATGTACCAGTAGGAATGATAAAGAAGACAAGTTACTGTGAAGTTGTTGTGAAAAATGCGTAAGTTTCTCTGCTTGTTTGTGAAGTTTTGCAAATGGACTCTTGTTGGGCCTACATGCAACAACAAGGACTGTGTGGCTGCCTGTTATGCAAGTGTTGCTGAGGTGGAAACGGGGGTGGGGGGGGGGGGGGGGGGGGGGGGGGGGGGGGGGGGGGGGTGCTGCTTGGGCTTCCTATTTTGTGGTATGTAACTTGAGCAGTTGCAATAAAGGATATTTATTTTATTTTGTGCATGGCTGCAATGATGGACGGTCTGTCTATGGGGCCAGTAGGGTTCTGTCCCGAGGACGCTAACAGCTCCTCGCTAGCGCAAATACAGCCGACCCGAGGGTAGGTCGATATTTTGGAGAGGCGCCTACACTTTTACCATATTTATCCTTTTTTTTTTTTGCGCTTGCCTTGAGTGGCTGAAATGCCACCTTGACGCCACAATGTGCTGCTTGAATTAGTGTCCCTTAAACTACCCAGGCTTTAATATCCACACTCATTTGTTTCAAGTTTCGTTAAATTCATGGTTTTATCACCATAATTGTCCCAAATTATAACAAAAAATAAAAAAATAAAAAAATCACTGGGCAAAACAAGCCAGTTTCAAGCTGGCTCCACATGTGACGTAGGCCCTGGATTTCAGTCAAAGCAGCCAATCATCTTTCATCTACTATTTGCATAAACACTCTCAGGCACATCTTAACCTTCAGCAAGACAACATCTCATTATTAGCAAGCTATCTGTATGAGCAGAGAGTAAGCACAATGTGTCATTGGTAGTCTTTTTCGATGCAGTAACCCTGTTTGCCAGTCAGCTAACAGGCACATTACATGGCCTTCCAAGGGAGGAGATAGTAAGGACTGATTGGCTGGTATATCAATCAACACCCTGAGCTGACCAGAGGAGGATGGGTTTCCCCCTTGAGCCTGGTTCCTTCCGAGGTTTCTTCCCATCTGCCACAGGGAGTTCTTCCTTGCCACTGTTGCCTTAGGCTTGCTCCTCTGGGGGTTTAGGCCAGGGTTCTCTTTAAAGCGTATTGTGACAACTGCTGTAAAATACGCTATACAAAATAAATTTTGATGTCTGGAATCATTTCATCCATGATTTGTGTATGACAGCTTTCAGTTATAGCACTTGTGATGTGGGAACAGGTGCAAGCCCCATTTTTCTAATTCTGACACTAATGGGAAATCCAAATATGAGTTTGCAATGAAGTTGTTATGCAAGTGCTGGCGACATTTTGAGCGTGAATGGCTGCTCTCTGCAGTCTTCAATTTGCTTGGCTTGTTCAGTGAGTGATCATTTCCAACGGCAGAGTAACTTTCAATATAGGCCAAGCGTTCACGGGTCAACAAACAAGAAAAAAAGTAGTGCATTTAAAAGTGCAAATAATTATCATCTCCAAAATTGCTCTGTGTTATTGGAAGAAAAATCAGCCTCTTATAATGAAGGCGTAGTTCACAACAGAGGTAAAGTGCAGCTATCCTGAATTGTTTGGCAATTTCCTCCAAATTAATTATATTAAAGGGGAAGTACAAACTGGATTCTGGGAGTGGATATGGAACAATGGTTAGCGATACATTGCACAAATGAGGTCGATAGGAATTTCACTCGTTGCAAAGTACTGAAACATAATTTAATATAAAATTGGCCCGTTAACAGATCACCAGTAAAGCATTGTAAGAGACTTCTGTTATACTTGGACATACATTATTATAGTTCCTGGAAGATTCAGTGATGATGTGCAGAATTGTTTGGCTCCTAGATGACTGGTCCTAAAGGGGGAGAGTTGACCATTGCATTCATTGACTTATCGATTTCTTTCAAAATAACGATTTTATTTTTCATACCCCCTTAAATCATCTTGTGATAAAATTTCTTTTTTAAATGTAAAAAATCCTCATAACATTCAACAAAAACTGTGAACCATCTCCAAAGTTTTTAGTAAAATTTCCTTGAGTATCATTGATCATATATGTATGCTATGCATATTAAAATACCTTTCCATTCAATGCAGCCAAATACAACTGTCATATTCAAGCGTGCATTTCAAAATCTATCAAGTGTAAAGAAGGCTACTGACCATTTTCAAAAGGAGGGGCTCTCAAAATAGCATGAACAGAATAGATGGCCTTCTCATCAAATGTAGTCCAAACCATCAGAATTTAATGCAAACATTTCAGGTAACAAATAATAAGAAATATACAGTTATTTTATGTCAGTGTTAGACAGCCTGGATGAGTTTTAATCAGTCAGAGGACTTTGTGTTTTACAAATGCTTTTTACAGCAGCATTAATGTTATATGACTTCTGGTGAAATATGGATTTCAATAAACATATTTCCATAAATGTGATATGGCTTTCAAATATTTATTTTCTCTTCTTACTGAATATACAGTTCATTAAAATGTGTTAAGTCATGAAATGTGACCTACAGCTCATAAAGTCAATGGTTTTAATAGTAGACATGTCTCTTAAGTGGAGTCTGGAATGTGATAAAAGCTTGATAATGCTCTTTTTAAATGCAATTACGAGTCTTTGAAAAGTGCATGGGAACTATAGGAGAGTTTTGAATGAATCATATTCATTTTATGCCAGTAAAATTTGTAATTATTGAGAAAAATGCTGAACTGCAAATACAAAGTTTCCTCCTCAAAGAACTACACTTGTGAATTTATATAATAACATTTTAGGTTCAGTCTTGAGGTTTAGACAGTGGTGATTGTTCAACTGACAAGCTGAAGAATGATCAGATCGAGGTTCAGTTAGGGTCATCATAGTTTCTTAGGTTATGTTTTTTATTGCTACACATCCATTTTCATTCATTCATTTAATTATTAGTGAATTTCAAATTAAAAGTTTGTTTCCGACACCTAAGAATAGCATGGATAGTGTTCAAAGCCAATGACAATGTGAGAAGAGTCTTACATTGGGGGAAATACAAAGTGGAACAGGCCAGACACAACTAATATTTCTTCTTGTATTTCCCCTGTTCACACACTTTACTGTTTTAAAACAGTGTCACATTAGCTTACCCAACATGCTCTGCAGTTACGATATTTTTCCCTTTTCTGTTGCAAGTGCTAACTGTCATAACCCTAAATTCAAAATACTCATCTGCTACATCTTTCTTACCACAATGTCCCATTTGAAAACATTTATTGATATATTGTGGAGTTGAAATACTGAGAGGCGATGAGGCCTCTTCAAGTCTGTGTCTGAGTCTCACATGTACACACACTGACGCGGGCTGGTTGGCTTGTTCATGCATGGTCGTCAGTAAACCACAGAAGAGTTCCAGGAAGCGGTTTTTCTGAGAAATAAAATATGAGAACCTTTGAAAGGTGACAACTGCTGCACTGGCAAAATTTGCACTTCTGTGGAAACGAAACCGAAGGCCCGGCAGATGGACATCATGCTTCTAATAAAATATTTTGTGATGCTGTGCAGATTGATGTTGCTTCTCCTAAAGGATTTAATGTGGTAGTAACATGGCACAGGTGGTTTGCTCTCCACTGTCTCCTGGCATTGTGGATGTTTGCACACCACACATTAATCACACACATAAAGACAGAGTACAATACACAAGGCCAAGAGATATGAAAGAATGTAAATAAACCTGGAAATTCCTGAATGTCCCAGTCTTAAATATTTGATCAGTGTTTCAGTTGCATACTATTTCTAGGGAAAGGTGACACCAGTTTTAGGGAAAGGTATTTCTAATTGTTAAAAGCCATTCGAGCTTCCAAAGACCCATCCATGTTTATGTTGAAAACTAGACACTGCATGGGACTGTCATTGCACTTCCAAGTGCGCTATGATTGTATTAAAAAAGTGTGTTCTTTTCACACACAAAAAAAAAAACCCATGCATAATGTGGAAAGGACGGAGTGTAGCACAGTGGGTAAGGAACTGGGCTTGTAACCGAAAGGTCGCAGGTTTGATTCCCGGGTAGGACACTGCCGTTGTACCCTTGAGCAAGGTACTTAACCGAAATTGCTTCAGTATATATCCAGCTGTATAAATGGATACAATGTAAAATGCTATGTAAAAGTTGTGTAAGTCGCTCTGGATGAGAGCGTCTGCTAAATGCCTGTAATGTAATGTAATGAAAGGTCACACATTTCTGTTTAACCAAACTTATCTGTGGGCAGAAGGGTAAAGCTAAAAAAAGAAAAGGTGCTAGACCAGCTGAAGATGTGAATCTCTTGAACACAAATTACATTTACAGCATCCTGTGTGCTCTGCCATAGGCTGTCAGCGAAACAGACATTTTTTTGAACATATATTATCACCAAATAATGAGCCAGATGCAGGATCTAATATAAGAACAGATTTATTCTTAATTAGTTCTTAACCACTGTTAAGACAGATTTTTGGCATTCACCAATGTTTTTTTTTGTGGTCTTTTTCTCAGGCAAGAGAAAAAAATGAAGAGTGGTTGAGATTCTTACCTAGATAAGAACATCAGTCCAATCGAAGAATATTAAAAAGGCATTGAATTAATGAAATGCACATCAATGCATAATCACATTAGACCATTATGCTTTAAAATTATTAAATATTAGTGTGGTTTTAGTTTGCACTCTTCTCAAAATTCTGAAAAAACCCAAAATAACAGAGGACCCCACACACAGATGTAAAGCAAGAGAGTGATTAGCAATGCAAAAATATATTTATCAACTGCACGTGGAGAAAACGTTTCGATCTATGCCATGTTTACTGGAGCTTGACGAGTTTACCTCAACCAGCTGACAGAAGTTAAGTAGCCTCACAGACGAAATAACGAATGACTCATTAGAACCAGAAATTTCCACACAAAATTGGGCGCTTAACTTTTATACTTAGTTCTTTGAGCATTTCACATTTATGTCTGAAGTTCTATCACAAGTTAGTTGATGTAGAATTAATGAAGTCAAAGGTGCGCAAATAAGCTGCATTTTTGGCAAAGATCCGATCTCAGCTTTGCAGGACTGCATCAGAAACCGTGGCCGTGGCGAGAAGCCGGATTGTGACAGCGTTCTGGCGCGGCTGGTGGCGATGGCGGTGGTGATGATGATGATGACGATGATGATGATGATGATGATGATGATTATGATGATGATGAAACATCTTGGTTTCGCCCAGACGTCTGACTGGTCATTTCAAAACGGCACAAAGCAAAACGAACACGGACAGGCTTCCTACGATAATGTGCGTAGAAGAGCAGACGGTACCGGACCATAGCATAAGGCGGCTGCACCTTCAGTAACGCATTCGACTGGAACTGCAACACTAGTCCAAACTAGGACTAGGACTAGGACTAGGGAGGTCCGAAAGAACACCGCTCAATGACACCTCTCCGGTGATGCTTGTGATTCTTTTGTCCTGTCCTACCACATTAAATATTTTTTAACTCTTAAAAATACAAATAAAAAAAGTCTTTCATGGTTATCCTTTTCAAATCCTTTTTGTCTGGTTTATTCTGAGATTCACACGCCCTTTTGTTTGGTCTGGAATAGAGGCTCTATGTGGCCGAGATTACAATAAATGTGAATAATTCGTAGCATGTTCACCACGACGAACTGTATTATGTATGAAAAGCTGCATGGTAACACTGATGGCACCTTGATTCTATTACATGTTACATTTCAGTGTACTAATAAAACGGCCTCCTGAGGGAAGGGGACGTCGGAAAGTTTGAAAAACCGGACGAGAAATGCAATTGCTTTCAAAGGTAAAATCAAACAAGAGGAATGGTTCTCGTGATAATCACAAACCTGAGGTTTTTCATTTGCTGGCGTAGCCCAGGCTTCTTCGACCTCTTAGAATTCTAATAGAATTATTTTGTAAATAAATTTAACTCGATTTCTTTATCGGCTTTGTTTGTTTTATGTAACCTTCGACTAAGTGAATTGCATGAATCAGTTGCCATTTCTATTGTGAAACACTTATCATCAAAAGGTCATCATAAATGTCATAGCTGTTCTGTTCTTTTATGAAGATTTTTTTATTTTATCTGTATTCCCCAAGCCCTTTTTCTCATTTTTCAACTGGTTTTCCAATATTAAGCACAAGAACACACAGCCTCTTTCTCACCCACGCCCATCCCACAAATGAAAAAAAAAAAATTGTTTTCATCTTCTTTTGTTGCAAATGTTAATTATGCCATCCACCCATTATTTATACCTGGTTATTCCTGGTTGGGGTCGTGAAAGGTGTTTGAGCCTATCCCAGCATACATTAGGTAAGAGGCAGGAATGCACCCTTGAGAGGCTGCTAGTCCACCACAGGACCCACACTCCATTCACTCCCCATTTACTCACACACTCATACCTATGGGCAATTTAGGCTCTCCAATTAACCTGACCTGGTATGTCTCTGAACGATACTGGGGTACCCAGAGTTACCCAGAGTACCCTGAGATACAGGGAGTACCCAGAGTTACCCAGAGTACCCTGAGATACAGGGAGTACCCAGAGTTACCCAGAGTACCCTGAGATACAGGGAGTACCCAGAGTTAACCAGAGTACCCTGAGATACAGGGAGTACCCAGAGTTACCCAGAGTACCAAGAGATACAGGGAGTACCCAGAGTTAACCAGAGTACCAAGAGATACAGGGAGTACCCAGAGTTACCCAGAGTACCCTGAGATACAGGGAGTACCCAGAGTTACCCAGAGTACCCTGAGATACAGGGAGTACCCAGAGTTACCCAGAGTACCAAGCGATACAGGGAGTACCCAGAGTTACCCAGAGTACCAAGCGATACAGGGAGTACCCAGAGTTACCCAGAATACCCTAAGATACCCGGAGGAAACCCACGCAGGCACGGGGAGCACATGCAAACTCCACACAGAAAGGCCCCGGGCTGGGATTTGAGCCAAGGAACATGCTGTGAGGCAACAGTGCACCGCGGTGCCGCCCTGTGCTAACAATAAGCCCTAAATTCAATACAATTCGGTTTTATTACGTGCATGATGTCCATCTGCCTGGCTAAGATACTTTTAGATTTGGTTTCGTTTCCACAGAAACGCAACTTTTCGCGAGTGCAACAGCAGTCACATTTCAAAGGTTCAATTTAATAACATTTGTTGACATATCATGGTGTTGAAATGTCACACTGAGAGATGATGAGGCCTATTCAAGTCTCACACGTAAGCACACTGACGCCGGTTGATTTGCTTGCTCATGTGCTGCCGTCAGTAAACCACAAAAAAAAAATTCCAGGAAGCGTTTTTTTTTTTTTTTTTGAGAAATCTGAGAACCTGTGCGAGGTGGCAACTGTTGCATTCGTGGAAACCCTAAACTGTTGCCACAGAGTTGGAAAGTTACAGCGCAACCGTTAGGTACGATTTTAGGTAACATTCTTTGAAGGGACATTGTTTTCATTAGGACTACATAATGCCCTTATGAGCCCTTATGTGCACTTCACAGGACACAAGTGTAAGTCCTTTGTCATCTCCTGTTTTCTCTTTTACCAAGTCTTGGTTCCTTCATGTCCTCACATGTCTTGATGTATCATAGCTCCGCTGACAACACACAACTCCTACAGACCCACCCTTACAAGATATCTCAAACTGGATGACTTCCTTCTTCAGATTACACCACAACTCCCCTGATCCACTTTAACACATCATACATCTTCTTTTTCTCTTTTTCCTCAATTTACTTTTTGGAAGACATGTCACCCCCAATATTTTCATATGAATGTATTGCCAGAGCAGCTACGTAAGTGCACTTGTGAGACCAGATGTTAGACTGGGCGAGGCTTGGTGGTCCGGCACCAGCAGTGTGTGTCTCCCCCCAAAAGCCGAAATGAAACCTAGGCCTGTGCACGCGATACGCACCTTCGCCTGAGCAGGCCAGGTCGTGCGCTGGAAATGCCCGCCACTTGTGATGACAGCTGCTCACCAGCAGATGGCACTAACCCTGTGGCCTCATGTTCATATGTTCATGTCACATCACACCTCCCGGAATTAAGATTGCGTTAATGGTCCAGGAGGAAGAGATCATGTATGTTCAAGATGCTGATATCTCACCGCTCCATGGGATTGGAAGCTGTGATAATTATCAGCTTGCCAAAAGCTATAATCCTGGAATGTGTTTTTATGCCTTTAATCCGGTGTGTGGTGATCTAAGTACACTGAAGGAGGATGAGGTGACGCACAGTACAGGCCAAAAGTATTAGGCCACCTGTGGTTAAAAAAAAAAAAAAAATCTTAGGTAGAGAATTCAGTTAATACATGCAGATGTATTAAATAACATACCAAAAGTATAAAGTTTTTTTTTTTGTCAATGTTTACCTACAATAAAACAAAAAAGATGAGCGTTACTTAAAAATAATCATAGACACGACTTCCCTCAAAATAGCCTCATTTTGCTTTAATTACATTTAAACGTGTGTGTGTGCGTACGTGCATTTGTGTGCATGCGCGTGTGTGTGTTCATAATGAAACAGACATGGCACAGTAGAGCTATTTAAAATCAGATTCAGTCTGGAAACTCACAGGGATAATTCACATAGGATGTGACTACGGTGGCATAGGCACAAGCTTTTACAACCACCATGAGCAATGCCATCAAAATAAAATAGCTTTCAGGGCCAATTTATTTATTTATTTACCCGTTTTTTGTTTCTTGTCTAATTTGGAGTTAACCATCAAGTGAGCAAAATTAAGTTGTCACGTGAGGAAACTGAGTTTATTTCTGGTGAGCAAGAATTTAAAAAAAAATAATAATTGGTATCCTAAATAAATAAAGGGTACCACTCCTGGCATTTGCTATACTATAACTGTATGCCTTTCAGGTGGAGAACAGAACAGGCCAGAAGCGATACCCTTTACCCTTTAGAACATGAATAAATGCTCTAATTGCATCAATCGGTGTGCTGTGGTAAGTTTTTGACCGTCTTGTTCTTGGTATAATTGGTATAATTACATAAATGGTAGTTCATCGGATGTTCCAGTGAATTCAAAGGGAATTCAACACCGTCAGCACACAGCCCGCCGGCGAAAGAAGAAGAAAAATAAAACAAACTTTAAAGTGGAACAAAAAGTCCGCGAACGTTTGATTAAACGTGCTAATTGGATACACATCCTCCCGCTTAATTTAAAAAAAAAAAACAGGGGAGAACGGAACGGCACCGGCGGTGGCTCAGCGGGAACGCCGAACGTCGCGTTCCGTCGTCGTCCGCTTCGACCTTTCTCATCCCAGCGTTGCGACAACTTTTGTGGGGGGGGGGTGGGGGAGAGAGACGAGCACAAGGGATACACGAAATAGTAAACCCTTCCTACAGCTCCTCGGGGAGAAGTGGGGAGGTGTGTGTGTGTCGGCGGGGGGGTGGGGGGGGGGTGTAAACACTGCAGTGCAATTGAGATATTTCATTTCAGATGTTACTCCAGGGTTCCCACAAGGCCCTGTTTGGCCTAGGAACAGTGACCTGGATTTTGCATGTGAAACACAGGAAGTCTTCATAATTTAAGACTCCCTTCCCCCTTGTCTGCTGGGTCACATGCATAGTGAGGCAACATGGAAATACCGAGGGATTCACATGGAAGGTTCATGGAAGGCTCGCGGCATATCATAGTGGGACATCCGCCAACACAGTGGTGTCCGTCAACACTCACTGTTGCTATGGTTTCGTTACACTTGGGGGGAAAGAAAACCATCTGCGGTTGAATAAAGGTGGCAATGGTCAAGCACTGAGTGCAGTTACAGAGTTTGAAACCCATTACATTACATTACATGCATTTAGCAGACTTACACAACATTTTTTTACATAGCATTTACATTATATTACATACGTATATAATGAAGCAATGCAGGTTAAGTACCTTGCACAATGGGTACAACGGAAGTGTCCTACAGTGTCCTACTGGGAATTGAACCTGTGACCTTTAGGTTTACCCATTATACTACACTGCTGCCATCTTGACCAAGGGTCTTTCTGTATGGAGTAGGCATGTGATTGAATCCAGCCCATTTTTGCAATATTGGCAATATCACCAGTCTAGTGGTTATAGTTTGACTCAAATTTTAGTATACAACGAAGATGGTGGTGAGAGCTAGTGTTTTACATTCAATGTATAAATACGAATAGATCTCAAGAAAGAACAGCACTTTGTATGAATTCACATGTAATCAAACAGGTTCAACAATATTTTCATGTGCGTTCAAATTTAAAGTTTTAATGTTTAGATTCCCGCAATATATTCTATATGTTCTCTTTTTGTCATGATGCAGTACCTCCCTGATAAAATGCATCTAAAATATCACCATGTCTTTCCATGATATGAGGTTTTTTCATCACAATTGTTTTTTTTCCCCCCCATATTAATACTGATTAGTACTTTCTGTTCTCATTTTCCTCTTGGAATGTAGCTTGTTAAATACATTACCATTTATGAGTAATAATCTCACCATTTCCTGGATGGGTGTGCACCAGCTGGAATCTGTTGCACTGTTGTTTTGTTTTTCATTGAATTGGTGTCTCAGCATTTGACAATGGTGACTTTTGTCTGGTCTTGGCAGCGCCTCTGCATCACATGGTGGCTAAGTGGCAGCATTTGGGGAAAATAAAATAAACCAACGGATGCGATCAAAGGCTTTTATTTCCCAGCCATGATATGAACAACGTCGCCAAAGGTTGCACTCTAAAAGCCGACACAAGGTACTGCCTAAAACCTTTTAAGAGGAAGAAAAGAGGAAATGGCAGATAAAAGTTCAGAATCCCATTAAATGGTTATTCGCGAGGAGATGAAGCATTCAGATAAAAACTAAAGATAAACGAGCTGAACCCGGTCTCACTCTCCACAGGAAACGAACACGCCTTTACAAGAGAGCCCATCTAAAAAGAAGCAACTTAGAACAAAATATAATACCACTTTCGGAGGGTGGGAGGTGTGGGTTTTAATATTATTTCATGTCTAGTGTACAGTATGTTTTCGATTGGCCCAGACAGTTTTTATTTTTAAATTCTTTTTAAAACGTGGCATTAAAAATATTTGAGATATTCAGAGAAGTTTCCTGCTTTACTAACGGCAGGTATGCGGATATTCAGTGGTTCAGGGAAACTGGGGTAAAATGAGGCCCCAAGACCAGATTTAGGCAGCTGCCCGCCCTTATCCTCAGAAGTGAGATGACCTGTGATTGAGTTGGAGTTATGCGATTTTTTTAGCACATTTTTGTGCCATAACTGGATCTTATTGATAGTCAGGACACAACAGCAGATACAGTTGCACAGTTCTCAAAAGAGAACTAAGCCAAGGGAATGGCTGGCACATGCAGCTACATGTGCAAGAGTATCTGTGCCAAATAGAAAAGTATAATATAAAGTATGTGCCAATTCAAGATACTATTTGAAATCACAGAACTGAAGCAGGTCTGACATCACCTCCCTGCAACATTAAATGTGAACTTACACCTAGAAGCTACAAGAAACTAAAAAAAAAAAAAAAAAAAAAAAAATAGTTAAAATCACCTAAATAATAATACAACGTCTGCAGGTTTGCCCTGAACAGATCCAAAAATCAAGACAGAACTCTTGTGGATAGAAAATATGCCTTTTTTTCCCTTGAAAAAAAATCTGGAAATAGAGAAAGGTTGGTTTATTGGTTAAACGCAACGTCAAAAGGCTTAACGTTAAGCACTGGAAAATACCGAAAAATAATGATAACAAAGAAAGCCATGGGAAATAAATCCTGAAACCACACATCAAAGCCATGCATGTCTGACAGATCCAGAAGAGCTGCTAGAAACAGTCCACTCATCTGCGCTTTATGAAGGCCATCTGATGCACAGGAAAGGAATGAAGGGTTATTGATGACTCAAGGTTCCCATGTTTAAAAAAAAAAAAAGTTTCTAAAAACAAGTACACTTTTTTTTTCTGACCTAAATTCCAGGCAGTGTACTTCTAAAGTGCACTTCCACTTTCACTTTGCAGAAGTCAACTTGGATCGCGGTTTAAAATGCTTAAGGGCCAGATGTACTGAGCCTTTCGGGACTAGTTTCAGGTGCAGATATTATGCATACTGCCCCAGGAACATGCGTGTTATGTAACAGGTATGCATGTCATCTACAGTACATGAATGTCATCTAAATGAGTCATTGCAAGGTGCGCCTCTCTCTTTAATGCATATGCATTTAAGGAAGGATTGTGCAAGTAATGGGCAAGAGCTATTGTAAGTGGCTAATTCAGTTGAATTTCCTGAAGATCACACTATTAACAAGGGTTGTTTTTTGTGTGAAATTTCTTCTTCGTCTCTAAAGAGCAGGCATATATATATATATATATATATATATATATATATATATAGCATATATATATATATATATATATATATATATATATATATATATATATATATATATATATATATATATATATATATATAATCACTGCTGGTAAAATAATTAAGTCTACTTTTTAAAATCAGCAATTAAAATAATTTAGACCTTCTACGATGAAGGTGTGGTGGTACATTCCAACGCCCACCAAATTCCTAATACGTGACACAACAAGCGATATGAAATAACCAGGAGCCTTGCGCTCTGTTTGGTCCCGCTCGCCACCCGTAACGCGGAAGTTTTCCGGACCTATACAGAAGACGAACAAACGTAGCGCGCTACCAGACATTAAACAGAGACATCAGATACGTAAATAAAACTGTTTAAATTGAGAAACTTGATTGTGTCTGACATATTTAATCTGGGGTGTGCAGCAGGGTTAAGTTGTAGTATGACGTGATTGTGTTTGTATGTAGGAGGGGTGAAGCGTTAGCCGCGAATTCTGTGCGTGCACTCACAGAACCCGACATGCTAATTTTGTTAAACTGTTTGTGGACGGAGTATGTGTGTTAAATATGAGTACGGTCGCGGCCATAATACTGTATCTAATCTCATATCGATGTTTCAGTGCCAGTGGGCAACGTAACAGCTACTTCCCTACTTGATCTACTTGTGATTATGAAATGCATCACGTTTTTTAGAGTACAATAGGCTGCCTAACTGTAATCATTGACATAATAGACCCTACTTATTTTAAAATGTTATCCTTATTTCTTAAATCTAGATGCAAACAAATGATAAAACAATAATTATTTATTAGTTTTAAGTAACTTAGGAATGGAAAGTGAAGCTCATTTCATCCCATGGAAAGATGTAGACATCTCACTGAAGGTTATCAATCTGCAAATAGTAGGCTACGCAATGCACCGTTCTCATTCTGATAATCAATATCCTGGGGTTTATGAATAAAGACAACTTTGGTGAATGGATTATCTCATATTTGTGATTTTAGTTTATTCACGCATACATTTGTCCAAATGCACAAATGAATGCTTGATTATTCGAATATATGAATTTGGTGAAATTAAGTAAAGGTTGGCAACATAGATTGCCAGTGCATTATAAATATGCCTTAGCATGGTTAATTCATAATATCTTCAAGTTTAAAAAATCCTGCATAGTCTGCCTTTAAGTTCTTGGTACAAGTTTAGATTGCGATATTAGACATTACCTTTGTTTAGCAACAGCAAAACAAATCTGTTGTGTGGATAGCAGTGGTAGACCACAGAAATTGGCAGTACACCTGTGCCCTGCTCTTAAAGGGAATTAAAAAGTGGCCAGCTCCAGCACACTCACTGATAAAATATTCATCATATAATCCAGCCCATTTTCGACCTGTGCTGCTCACTTTGTGCGGTGCACTCCTCACCTCTAGTCAGGTAAATACCAAACATTCAGTAGCTATGCTCACAGCTCCCATACACCGCACCATTGACTGTACCTGTGGGCCCTGTGACATTGATATTGGGAAATAGAGTCCTTAGTATTCAAATGATGGTTTGGTTAGGGTTAGGGGTTAGGGTTATATTTTGTCTGCCTACTGCGTGGTTAGATAGGGAGACCAAGAGCAGTGCACGGGCCGACGCTTGTCGAGCACAAATCCCAGTCTTGTGGCTGTAGTTCTAGTAGGGTTAGGGTTAGGAAAACGGCAAGTCTGAGGGTTAAGGAAAGTTCATGGCTGTGTTCAACAGCTTAAAAAACGGTTAGGACATGGGTTCCTTTTTTATATTGGATGAGCCAAATATTTTCTCTAGTAGCATGTGTACCTATGATAATAAAAAGATGTAGAATGTATGCATATTTTTTCAGGGAAATATTTTTTAAAAAGTTTTTTAACCTCAAACATATTATTTTGCATTTGTATTATATTAAATTCATGATCTTGACTTTGTTCTTCATCTATTTTAATTTAGTAATCAGATGTTTTCAACAGAGATTATGGTTTCAATTAGCTTTTAGGGCTCAAATTAGGGTTCAGCTAGGGTTAGGGTTAGGAAAACGGTAAATCTGAGGGTTGAGGCAAGTTTACGATTGTGTTCAGCAGGTTAAAGAAAGGTTAGGACATGGGTTTCTTTTTGATTTTGGATGAGGCAAAAATTTTCTCTTGTAGCATATGTACCTATGACCATAAAAAGATGTGTAGTGTATGCATATTTTTTCAGGATTACATTTTTATATTTTAGGACTTCAAACATATTATTTTGAATTGCCATTATTGAAATCATGATCTTGACTTTGTTCGTCATCAAATTTAATTGAGTAATCAGATGTTTTCAATGGAGACTATGGTTTCAATTAGCTTTTTGGGCTCAAATTAGGGTTCAGCTAGGGTTAGGGTTGGGAAAACGGTAAGTCTGAGGGTTGAGGCAAGTTTACGGATGTGTTCAGCAGGTTAAAGGAAGGTTAGGACATGGGTTTCTTTTTGATTTTGGGTGAGGCAAAAATGAGGTAAAAAAAATTTTCTCATAGCATGGGACTAAACTATATGAATTGCATAAAAATACTTTGTTCTTCATCTATTTTAATTGAGTAATCAGAAAGAGACTATGGTTTCATATTTTTTCAGGGATTACATTTTTATATTTTATGACTTTTCAGACATGACCATAAAAAGATGTGTATTTTTTTTCAGAATTGGACATTATTGAATTGCATTATTGAAATCATGATCTTGACTTTGTTCGTCATCAAATTTAATTGAGTAATCAGATGTTTTCAATGGAGACTATGGTTTCAATTAGCTTTTAGGGCTCAAATTAGGGTTCAGCTAGGGTTAGGGTTAGGAAAACGGTAAGTCTGAGGGTTGAGGCAAGTTTACGGTTGTGTTCAGCAGGTTAAAGAAAGGTTAGGACATGGGTTTCTTTTTGATTTTGGATGAGGCAAAAATTTTCTCATAGCATGGGTACTTATGAGCATAAAAATGATATATAATATGCATATTTTTTCAGGAATTACATTTTTTATTTTTTAACTTCAAACATATTATTTTGCATTTGCCATTATTAAATTCATGATCTTGACTTTGTTCTTCATCAATTTTAATTTAGTAATCAGATGTTTTCAACGGAGACTATGGTTTCAATGAGCTTTTAGGACTCAAATTAGGGTTCAGCTAGGGTTAGGGTTAGGAAAACGGTAAGTCTGAGGGTTGAGGCAAGTTTACGGTTGTGTTCAGCAGGTTAAAGAAAGGTTAGGACGTGTTTTTTTTATTTTGGATGAGGCAAAAAAATTTCTCTAGTAGCATGTGTACCTATGATAATAAAAAGATGTAGAATGTATGCATATTTTTTCAAGGAAACATTTTTTTTTTAAGTTTTTTAACCTCAAACATATTATTTTGCATTTGTGTTATTGAATTCATGATCTTGACTTTGTTCTTCATCAATTTTAATTTAGTAATCAGATGTTTTCAATGGAGACTATGGTTTTTCATTAGCTTTTTAGGGCTCAAATTAGGGTTCAGCTAGGGTTAGGGTTAGGAAAACGGTAAGTCTGAGGGTTGAGGCAAGTTTACGGTTGTGTTCAGCAGGTTAAAGAAAGGTTAGGACATGGGTTTCTTTTTGATTTTGGATGAGGTAAATATTTTCTCATAGCATGGGTACTTATGAGCATAAAAATGAAATATAATATGGATATTTATTCAGGGATTACATTTTATATATTTTATGACTTCAACATATTATTTTGAATTGGCGTTATTGAAATCATGATCTTGACTTTGTTCTTCATCAAATTTAATTGAGTAATCACATGTTTTCAACGAATACAATGTTTTCAATTAGCTTTTAGGGTTCAGATTAGGGTTCAGCTAGGGTTAGGGTTAGGAAAACGGTAAGTCTGAGGGTTGAGGCAAGTTTACGGTTGTGTTCAGCAGGTTAAAGAAAGGTTAGGACATGGGTTTCTTTTTGATTTTGGATGAGGCTAAATTTTTCTCAGCATGGGTACTTATGAGCATAAAATGATATATAATATGCATATTTTTTCAGGGATTACATTTTTATATTTTTGACTTCTAACATTTTATTATGAATTGGCATTATTGAATTCATGATCTTGAAGTTCTTTCAATTTAGTCATTTTAGTTTTTTTTATGCCTATGGCTTCAATTTTCTTTTTTCAATTTAAATTCAAAACTATGATAAGCAGCACCTGGTCCACATTTTTCAGATGACTTCAAATACATCTTCCATTTTTTGCATATTCTGCTTATTTTCGGATGATTTAGTTCATGTTTTATTCTAAATGAATCATAAAATTATGTAATTTGATCAGACACTCATTTTGTAATCACATTTTAGTCTCAGCAACACAGTAGATGTGCAAAATTCTTCATCAGAAAGCATTTTTTAGATTAGTCAGCTTTTGCAAACTGACCAACATATACTGGCATGTACAAGTTTGTGTTTTAGTCATTATTGTAATGAACAGGAACCAAGTAGATTTTAATCAGTGTTTTAGTCAATTCTGGCCGTCATTTCAAATGAATTATTTCTGCCCCTTACCGTATTTACAAAATATTAATCATAAAGTTATTACCAAAACCTACCTCTCGATAGGCTACTGATAGGCCCTTTCTGTAAAAGTTTTAATTTAATAAGGAGGAAGAGACTCCATCTCTCCTTTTCCATAACAACCCCAGAAACCCAGGTGTCTGAACTGTCTTCGGTCCGCTCTAGAGAGACTTTGGTTTGAATTTGACAGTCACAGACATGATCAGATCTTCATCATTCCAAATGCTGACTGGTATGCAATACACTTTATATCTTTTTATTTTTTTATATATATATTTTTTTTTGGGCTTGTTCAGCCTTTTATTTGATAGAACAGTGTGGAGAGACAGGAAGAATTAGGAGGACAGAGAGAGGGAGAGACGTGCCACAAAGGTCGGCGGTCGGACTCAAACCGCCGACGTCGCGGCTCGCTTTGAGCATGTGGACAGCGCTCTACGGCCTGCGCCAGTGGAGGCCCCCACTTTCTATCCTTAAGTGGAAAATTGTGGGTACCCACGTCTCCTCTTCCACAGAGAGGAAAATATCCATGGGTAATTATCAGAGTAATGAGCAAGTAACACTGGAGCACTGGAGCATTAAAGTATTGCTATGACTTGCTAAGTTATGCCTGCTAAGTTTTTTATTCACACAGTGTATACAGCATATTTAGCTTTGCAGTTTATTGCAAACAAACATAAATCTTTTCCATGGTTATACAGCAATGAAAATCAAAGTTTACAAAGATGAGACACACATTCACATACAAAGTACAAATGCATTGCTTGGTATGATGATAAATTGTATTAGGCAGTGAATGTTATACTACATTTATTTGAACATGAATTAAGATATTGTAAAATATGCATAATGATTACAATACTTGTTTATCATTTGAATAAATGAATAATTCTAGTTCTCCATTTCCTCAGTCATACATTAGTGCTAATTAATGTGTGATTGGGTTCTGAACTGCTGACTGAGAGGATTATGACATCTGGCTGCCATCTGTGTCATGCTGTCAGTGGGTGACTACTCTTGCTCAATGGACAGGGTTTATCACTGACACTCATCTTTGCAGGAAAGACTTGTTTTTACATTCAATACCATTAAGCAACAATGAACTTTGACCTTTCCTTCTAAGGGCACGAGAGAGACACACACCATCATGGTATTTTCAAATCAAACAATGACTATGAGGCAAAATTTACAATGTCTGCATTTGTTTAATGTATTTTTTTTAAATAGATATTGAACTATATTTCAACAATGCCATTGGAGATGTATACACACACCGTACTTTCAACCAAACGAAGGTACCTCACCTGAATGGCCTCGATTTCATAACCAGCAGCATATGATGATTATTGAAATTAAACCCATGTCATTAAAACAAATTTAATTCACCTAATGAAGTAAGAAATGATGTGGCTGAATTATTTATTTCTCAGTTTATTCATTTATTGTTTTTTTTATTGTTGTTATTTATGGGGGGTACGGGGGTGGGGGGGGGCGGGGTTAGAGTGATTGACAGCTCGCTTCCGAGTCATTTCCCGTAGCGTAGACCGAAAGAGTTCCAGTTGTAGGAGGAGAAGTTTTCCCGCTTCTTGGCTTGCTGCGGCGGCACCTCGGGGTACCACCACCACGACCTCCTGTGAAGGCCCGCCCCTCCCGGCAGTGGATTGGCCAGTGCTGTGGGCCAGTGGGCGGGGCGGTGCGGGGAGGGCGGGGCCTCGGTCGACAGCTCCTCGTTCATTCGCCTCAGGACCCGCACGGCTGCAATCTCTGGGTCTTCATCTGTGTGGAAGAGAAAGTGTCTGAGCCAGGGGTTCCAAACCTCCCATAAAAGGAGTCCCACCAAGGACTCCTTTTATGGGAGAACATTTTTCATAAAATATGAAAATGAGATATTTTATCTCAAGAGACTAACCTGGATTAATCAGTTAATTAAATATTTAATTAAGCGGTCCGTATTCACAAAGCATGTCAGAGTAGGACCGCTGATCTAGGATCAGTTTTACCTTTTGGCTCAAAAGGTATCAGGGTGGGACGTGAACAAAGAAGACTGATCCTAGATCAGCTCTTCTACCAAGATGAGCCTTGTGAATTCAGGCCCTTGTATTTTAAAGCAAAAAAAAAGAACTGCACATAACACAAAAATACTACATAATGCATAATTGTTTTGTTTGGAACCTCAGTGAGCCTGTATAATTCATCATCCGAGGCATGCTAAAACAGTAACGCGTTTGCTCCAAGATAAACCTGCATTTCTCTGACCTCAACGCTTAACCTAAAATAAAAGAAGGCAGTTTATCAGTACATCTCTAGAGAAAGAACACCATTTTTCGTCATTGACCTGATATGTTCTTTTAAAAAAAAAATTATGTCTAAATCACAAATTTCCAATCTTACCCAAGAAGGACCCATGTAAATGCAGGCTTTGGGTGTAGCTGGGCATTAAACAATTAATTAAAGTAACCAATTAAATCACGGTCTTCATTCAGCACCCTGGGTAGCTGAGTAAACCATATTGTTGCTCAGACAGAAGAAATGCTTCCAGCCGCAAGCTTTCTTGGGTAGAACTGGACACTCCTGGATTTCCAGTTTTATCTCAGACACCCCTGGATTTAAACAGACATCTGGGAGCTATTTTGGGCCCATATTCGGCGCGGGCCCCCTCTGGAGGTGAGCCTACCTGCAGTGTACGGGGTGTACCTAAGAGACCTGGTCTCCCCAAACCTGATGGTCACCATGGAGACCACGGTCAACAGCAGAATGGTGCCATGGGAGAAGGGAGCTGGGGCAGATCTGGCCCACAGCATGTCTGTCATCTGCACAGAGCACAATACACATTACACTGCATTACACTACATTATATTACATTACATTACACTACATTACATTACATTACATTACACTACATTACATTACATTACATTTACATTACATTACAGGCATTTAACAGACGCTCTTATCCAGAGCAACTTACACAACTTTTTTTTTTTACATAGCATTTTACATTGTATCCATTTATACACCTGGATATATACTGAAGCAATGCAGGTTAAGTACCTTGCTCAAGGGTACAATGGCAGTGTCCTATCGAGGAATCGAACCTGTGACCTTTAGGTTACAAGACCAACTCCTTACCCATTATACTACTCCGCCGCCCACCAGCACCATGACAGAATCTATAAGGAGAGGTATATGCCTGCTGTACACATTTATTGAGTATTTTTTATATATTTGGGCCCTGAGGTGGGTGTATATAAGTTCAGTTTTGGATCTTTCAGATGTAAATGTAAGGCATTCAACTGAAAATACCATCATCCTTTTGAAAATCTATTATGGATAAATTAATTGTTTTGACATGTTATTTTAACAAGGGTAATAAAAAATAAACATGAATTCAAGATGTGAAGTTGTATCCTAGCAACCTGCACCACACATATCCAAGGCTAGGAACGTGACACACAGGCACGCTGGCACAAACACACACGCGCGCGTAAAAACACACACTCATACAGACACGTCGCTTGTGCTTGAACATCAAAGGTCCCCCACCGGCTCCTCTGCCGGGCCATCGCTTTCATGTCGCCGTTTAGAAAGGGACTGCATAATGCTCTGACGACAGCCAACATCTTTTATCCCTCCCAAGATTTCAACTTTTATGTCGATCCCACACTGTGTGTGTTACACACACATAACAATTTAATTTAAACAGCTAATTTTTAAGTTAATTGCTCGATTTTAATATATCTTTACTCAAAGTGTTTTTGTTTTTTTTTTGCTTTTGGGTTAGATCTTACTTCAAATGACCCCTGAAGACAAGGCAATATGCTTCTTGTTACCTGTACATGTTCTGATATAGCCAAACCTGGGAGGGGTCTCCTTAACGGTTTTGTGACCTCTACCACAACTCTGATGACCCTGACCCCTGACCCCAGACTTTGATCTGCACTTTACCTTCTGTTCTCTGGAGGATGACCACACATTTTGAAATTAGGTTAACGTACTGCAAACTAAAATTCTAACGTATTTCCAAGGCATTCATGTAGAGTCACTAAAAGCCATGACCAGGAAAAGAAAACCAACAATTAAAACACAAAGTAAAACAAGCCTCCGTCCGCTGTTTACTGAAATAGGCTGCGTACGCTCGGTGACGTCAGTGCTTCATGCAACAATTGCACAGAGCTACTGTACATTTAAATTTCACCTTGGGCATTTAGCCAGAGGCTATTATGCAGAAAAACATACACAGCTCACATTCTTTGTATGGTGAGATCAAATTGTACAGCTGTATAATTACAGCAGCTGTCCTGGTTAGGTACCTTACGCAGGGGGTGTCCCATCAGAGATTCGAACCACATGGTAAATGGACTGCATTCATATTGCGCTTTTATCCAAAGCGCTTTACAATTGATGCCTCTCATTCACCCATTCACACACACACTCACACACCAACGGTGAAAGGCTGCCATGCAAGGTACCAATCAACTCATTGGAAGCAGTTAGGGGTTAGGTGTCTTGCTCAGGGACACTTCAAAACACCCCGGGCGGGGATCGAACCGGCAACCCTCCGACTACCAGACAACCGCTCTTACCTCCTGAGCTATGTCACCACCGGAACCAATACACCGCCACATACATCAACACTGCACTGGGAGTGAAGCACATTTCAAAGCAGGCTGGTCAAACGTACATGAATCACCTTTGATAATCTATTCATAAAACAAGGTAACACCCCAGAAGGTTGTTGGATGCGCTCTCCAAAGCATTTGCCAGAAAAGCTTCGTAAACACTGTCGGCTTGCCGAGTGTTTTGAATGTCCCAGGAAAATATTCTCTCTCAAGTAAATTTTCAAATAGGTAATTTTTTTGTTTTGAGATTTTGTTTTGTCAGAAAACCAGCAGTAGTAGTAGTACCAAGAGGTGATGTTCGTGGCTCAGGGATAGCCTCAACTTTATGAGAATCATACTTGAGAATCATATCTGACCTGCGTTCTGTAGTTGTTCCAGCAACGCTCGCTATGTAGTTATTGTATGTTGCTTTGGATAAAGACGTCTGCCAAATGAAATGTAATGCAATGGTAATAAAGAGGTCACAGTACCTTTTTTTCCTCGCTGGGCTGGAGGTGCTAAGATGTGTCTGTGCTGAGCACGCTGTTGTCCCCACTGTCCAGACCTCACAGGTAGTGGTCTGATATTATACCCCGTGTGACATGCGTCACCAACCCCAAAGCCAAGGTTACACCTCCTATTCCTGCCCCGCCAAAACACCCCCCCCGTGACCCGCGGTATGACCAACCCCGTTACCAAGGCAGGACCCCGGTTACCAAGGCAGGACCCCGGTTACCAAGGCAGGACCCCGGCGACCAGCACAAGCCTCATTCTCGTCTTTCTGTTAACCGAAGGCCTGCCCTGATTGGAAAAAATCCGCTTTGTGCGGGGGGGCCTAAAAAAAGAAACATTTCTAATTGCGGTTTGAGAAGCACTATGCGCTGTGGTCCGAAATTGAAATTCCTGTCTGTGGATATAGAATTGCAGAATGCGGCTCGGAACAGGAGAGAGTCTTAGAGAGAATATACAATTCCCTACGTAGACCCCGATAATTAACTATGTTGATGAATTCACAATGAATACTGGGGGTTTTTTTTTTTATTATTTTAAAATAAAAGTTAATCAGATTCCAAATTGTGGAGCTACATTCCTTCAGCTGATTGAGAGACATGGCAGGTCAGACCAAGAGCTACGTTCATTTACTGAGATGTAAAACATCTGCCAGGAAAAGTATTAATATTTTCAGTTGCACATGAAACCAAGGGGGTTATTCAATGAACCCCACCCCCGCCCCCCTTTGCTTTGTGCTTTCTCTATTTTTCATAATGAATTTACGAAAAGGTTGTATTTTCATCAGGTGTACACAAATGGAGCCCATGAGAAGCTTCAAAGAAACTTTGTGTTTAAGGTAAGACAGTGGCATGTGCCAAATCTTATTGAGTTGCTCAAGGTGAAAGACAAACTTCAAAAAGGCAAAAGTCAAAACTAAGAAACATATATAAAAATTTTTACATGGTCCTCAATCAAGTTTTAACTGTGTCACATTAATACTATTCCCTTTCTATTTATATATTCATCCATCCATTATCTATACCCGCTTATTCTGAGCAAGGTCGCGGGGGGTGCTGGAGTCTATCCCAGCATGCATTGGGCAAGAAGCAGGAATACACCCTGGACCGCACCACCTTGCCGCCCCTATTTATATATGAATGACTGAATTTGACAATAACAAGAAAAAAAACAACAATGAAAAACCCTTTAATAATTTAAATCTCAGCACTTCATTATCATTTCAATCTGCACAATTTGTCAGAAAAAAAACTTTAATCTCTGACCTCAATGACTTTTTTTTTTAGTCCCAGTTCTTTCAGTCATTGATCTGTTAGTCGTCTGAGAGCAGGCTATTGCAATGTCATAGCAATAATAATAAAAATAATAATAATATTAATAGTTTGTCATGTTTGCCGTATGCCGATTGGGACGGACGTGGGTAGATTTGCAGTAGAAATGAGACAGAAGTGTTTGACGGGGCTGAAGTCAGTCCTGGAACTTCAAAGCGCATCTCTAAACGGCGGCAGGACGGTTTGGTGTGGTTCGCTGCGGCAGCCCGTCGTTCTTTGGTCTCGTCTCATCTCCGTCACCGGAAGTAGAACCAGGCAGAACCAGGCAGAACCGGTCCAAACCGGAACTCCCCTCCAGAACACTCTGCTGTCTGCTTTTCTCTGTCCACCAGCAGTTCCCCTCAGACCATGGAGGAGCTGCTTCCAGACAGCTTGCTGAGTATCTTTGGGGGAAAGAAAGGGGGGAAGGGGTTGAGGAGAGGGGTCATTTCTCTTCATTTGAACTCTGGGAGAGATAGAAAAAAAAAAAAAGGCTGATTCAAAAACTACATACAGGAGGAAAAATTATCTGAGAATGCTTAAATACCACTGGAACAACAACAAGGAAATTGTTTGTTTGTATATTTATTGTTCATTTATTTAAGAGAGTTTTTGTTTCTAATTTTATTTTTTGTTGTTTATTTCTGCACAATGCAGTACTTTTTCTAAAAAGTGTTTTACATTTGTCTTAGGTGGTCAGTCTATAAGCCCTCCAGAAGTTCATCATCTGTCTATATACATTTTTTATTTTACCTGTTTATCGTGTTTCTGTTTGTATTTATTGAGATTGCACTAAAAACTGAAAAATAAAAACTAAACATATTTATTTATTTATTTATTTATTGACTTATGTTTTAAATTGCCAGTCTGTGCTGATTTCATCTGAAAAGCACATGGCCATTATAATTTTATGAAAATGTACCAAATTAACTCAAATTTTCAATTTAAGTGACAACTGTTATCATGTTTTGAGAATATCTTCAGTCCTGTATCTTTCTGTGAATTAATTTTGACTGCAATAATGACAGGAACAATAGCAGCAACAGTATCTTACCGTACTGAGAAATGGGATGTTCACTAATGAGCCAAGAAATTGAAAGGCCACTGGAAAAAATGATCTGGAAAGACAAGAGGAAATTGCATCATGAACTGTGAACAGAACGGATGCAGTGACTTCACATATAAAGTCAATTATTTTTGACATTTTCATGGCAGGTAGTTAAATAAAAGAGAGGTGCAGACATCTATTGTGACAGATTTAAAGAGGAAAAAAAAGGAAAAAGAAAGACGTTCAACAAGTCACCCAAAATCCCCGGACCGTGGAGTTGCTGCTTCGTGTCCGTGCAAATGCTTCTTGCCGATTTTGTATTCCTGAGACTAACACTGATGTTTTCTATGTTTGGTTAGTCAATCTGTGTAAGATCATCTGCTGAGTGATTGCAAGCCATCCATCCATCCATGATCTATACCCGCTTATTTCTTGGTCAGGGTCGCGGGAGGTGCTGGAACCTATCCCAGCATGCAATGGGGCGCGAGGCAGGAATACACCCTGGACAGGTCGCCAATCTATCGCAGGGCACACACGCCATTCACTCACATACTCAAACCTATGGACAATTTAGAGATTCCAGTTAGCCTAACCTGCATGTCTTTGGACTGTGGGAGGAAAGCAGAGTGCCCGGAGGAAAGTGATTTAGAGCAATGTAAAGCTTAAAAGTCTGGAACAAGGATGAATAGTCATAAATATATGTGGTAGCAGTACCTGCTTATACAAGCAACAGATATTCTTCAGCAAAGGTGGAAAGTCCAGGGGTCAGAAGGTAAAAGTCCTGCCATGTGTTTCTTCCACCCATGAACTCAGCCAGCTGATCTCACTTATTAATTTTACCTTCCTGGCTGAAGAATTGTGCTAATTAGCAAATCCAGGTAATTGGAATAAAATACTAGGGAGAACTTTTACTTTCTGGACCTGGATGTGGCACCCACCTGTTCATCGGTTCAGTTCAGAGAGTGCCGTTTCACCGACAAAGCAAACTGTTGATCCCCCACCCCCACCCCAGCTCACCTGAACAGCAGGACGAAACCGTAGGTCTCCATCACCATGCCAACCACGGGCCAGCGCATCAGCACCAGGGCCACGCCCCCCAGGAAGAAGGAGGAGCCTCTGAGCTTTTGCCTCTGAAAGAAGAACGTGGCCGTCCTCTGAAGGCCGATGACGAAAGCCAGGCCGGTCAGGAACAACACCTGAGGGAGAGAAACAGGTGGGTTCAGAGAGACAGGATGGACCCCTGTACCTACAGTATCCCCTTTACCTGTGCATTCTACATATCATAGCATTCAGTGCTGCCAGATTGGACAGATTCCCACCCAACTGGGCTACTTTGTTTATGTTATTGTATGAGGGAAAATGGCTTCGGACAGGTTCACCACTTTCAAATCTGGCAACACTGACAGAATTCTACAACTTCAGGGAGTGTCAATATATTCCTTAGGGGGTCATACTGTAGAACAGGATTTCAAACCTATTTCGGCATTCCTGACACCTGACTAATTAGCAGATCTCTTGCCGTTGAATGTGCACTTTGATAGGGTTGGAGTGAAAACCTGCAGGAAAGTAGATCTCCAAGAACAGGGTTTGGTTACCACTGCCACAGAAGATACCTCTACACATAATTGCTCCAAATATAATATATAAATATATATATAAATATAATGCATATAATATAATATAATATAAATATAATGCATGAATTTAACACTAGCTTCCTAAATAGCTGTTGTTTTGGAGGTTGGACGATGTGTTGCTATTGGTACACGAGAAAATAAAAAAACACAGAACACGTCAGGGATAGTTATTTCCAAGTACCAATGCCTACGGTCCTGAAAAAAAAAAAAAAAAAAAAGTTTTGAGCAGCTGTTCAACCAGCAGCAAATTCTCTCCGGAGAGCCCAAGCGGTGAGTTCATCAGCCTGACATTCTGAAGCAAGTTAACGAGGACCGCTCAAGGCTGGGGCACTGGCGCGACTTCGGCACGCTCCAGCGGCTCCAGATTTCTGGTGCGTAGCGAGCGTTGTTGTCTCTCAGTACACCAAGAGATGCAACGCACCGGTTCTGCTCAAGGTTTCTTCCTGCTGTCAGTCAGGGAGTTTTTCCTTTTCCACTGTTGCCCTTTAGGCTTACTCTTTGGGGTTCTCTGTAAAACTGCTTTGTGACAAAGCTCCTTTGTTAAAAGCGCTATACAAATAAAAATTGATTGATTGATTGATTGATTGATTGATTGATTGATTGATTGATTGATTGATTGATTGATAATAAAAGCGAATTCCCCTTCTGAGGTTTAGGCCTGACAACACGGTGTGTTTTTTTTTTTTTTTTTTTTTTTACTGAAAGATGCCCTGTGATTGTAGACAGTGGGCCTGGCTGTGACCTCCACAGTTTAAAACTCCTCCTGTACTAAGAGCCTACAGGCCCAGTGTGACCCTCAAGGCCAGACTCCCAAGCGAAAGGAGCCCATTACTGTTGGAATAAATCTGGTCTATTTCCCCCAACCTTTTTTTTTTTTTTTTGGTTCCTTTGGGTTTTATTTCTGACCTAATAGCAAAAAAGGCTGTATAAAATTGTAACAGAAGAAGGTTTAGGGTGCTAGAATGTTTTTTTTTTTTTACACACTGTTTTTCACATTTGTATAGCAGATCTCGAAATAAAAAGAAATTCTGTGAAGCAAATGAATTGAAAAAATGCAGACTTTGTTCTCTATGTTCTTTTAGAAGACACCCCCCTCCCCTCATTAAAACATACCTTGCACCACATTAACATTTCTTTCGCATATATGTGTATAATTATGGGAAGAATCTTTCAAATTGACTTTACAAATTGTTAAGGGGAAACTTCTTCTTAAAGTTAAAATGAAATGTTTTTTAATGGGAAAGTGGTCAGTACACTAATAATGTAGTCACAACATTGGAACATTTATGACTAATCTTTCTAAATATCTGACTCTTATTCTGGAAAGCCTGAAGTCTCATCAGACTGGTATGTTTAATTACTCTGGGACTGGCGACACCCACTCCCAAGAATCAGTAAAACATTTTTAAAAAGCCTTGTAAGGTCACAAGATTTTTTTTCATTAAAGTTTAAGGGCTTACTATACAATGAATTTTTTGTAGCTGTCAGTCCTGCAATGAGTGCCATGTACTTCTAATAATACATCAATTGGATTTTACATCAAAATCAATCAGGGTGACCTTTTCTGCCTTTTCTTGACAAATGACAGTTTTTTATGTGTGTATTTTAATTCTCTCACTCGCAAAGATCACTACTCAGAAAAGTTTAGTCCTAGGAGAGGTTTTGAATTTCTTTTTCAATTTATTTATCAGTGCATCTTTTTGAGACTGTACTGTACTGCCCAATCATCCTTGTATTCCTCATTACTTATATAGTGGAACTAAAATGAACCAATCACAGGCCATGTAAAGTGTTTTTCCTGCCTGTATAGGCAGTTATTGGTTGAGAAAACACCATTACCCAAAGAAACTTTCCTAAAGATTTTTTTTCTGGCAGAATATTCACTCAAGAAATTCAGATGTGCCCACATTCCACAGCCTGCTCTACAGGTGACAAGATCAGTGCTGGGGAGTAGTTTAACTAGTAGTTAAACAAATAGTTACAAAGTAGTTAAACTACAAGTAGTAATCCAGTTTAATTACATTTTGCAGCAGTTTCCTAGTAGTTCAACTACATTCAAATTTGTTTAGTTTACAACTACGTCCTTTTTTTTTTTTGTCATGTTGAGGTGTAGTTAACTACAAGAACTACCAACTATAGTTCACATATTTTCAGGGTGAAATAATTGGTAGTTTGTACAGCTATGCTTTCAGAGCATTTTCCCCAACGCTGTACAAGACCCACTCCTTACCCATCATCCCCCTGCCTTGGACCCCACAGAAAGCTGTTCCGTTTGTGATCTCATCAACCCAACATTAACCGAGCGCCCGAATGGCGTGCTTTGAGCCGGCGTCTGATAAGAGGACTTACGTTTCCAAACGCCAACAGGACAGAGTCAAAGTACAAAACAACTCCGAACAGCAAGAAGAACAGGCCAAAGCCCGAGAGGCCGACCCCTATCTCTGAGAAAGCAGGGGAAGAAAGAGAAAGAAAACACAGAATCAAACACAGTTCTGGTGGTGGGGGTGGGAGGGGGCCGAGGGTTCCTTACTCTCTCACCTGTGTCCCCCACAAATTAAACTTGCTGTATATTCAATACCATGTACATATACATTTTTTTTGGTGTATCCCCCCCCCCCCTCCACCTCCAAAACGATTTTGTCTGTGACACCAGAGAAACATTCCCATAACTAGGCCTGCTCAAACATGAAACATTATGGTCCATGTTGTTTTTTTGACCTGTCTGTTCATTCACAAACACTGCACGACCAACCTACAAACAACATCCAAAGGTTCCAGCCAACCTCAGCAGTGTGTAGGCGTTTGTGCCTGTTTCGAAAAAAACAACACTGCTCTATTCAACAGCTATCCGCAATTCAACAGCATATCCCAGTTAAGTTGTGCAGATTTAGGTAAACCAACACTGACGTATGTTTGTTTAACTACAATATTCAATAAATTATACAGGAATCATACAGTTTAGTACCATACAATATATAAGAAATAATGACAACGTACTACTGATGAATGAAAGCATCATGTAATCAATCTAAACTCTTTGCCTGAGGGTTCGGCAATGTTAGCCGGACGTATGTTAGTTAGTAGGAGGCACTCACTCTGAAACTCTGTGATTGTGACCATGGTCGTCTTCGGCTCCTCTGCGTCCCACCGTCCCAGCACCCTCTGGGGTTCCTCCTCCTGCTCCCTGACCTTTGATCCCCCAGTCCCTGTTTGCCCCAGTGATCATTAACCAGGCAGCAGGGGCTTCAGCAGGAAGGGGCGGGGCTGGAATGGAATGGAACGCGGGCTGCCTTCGGAAGGCCAAACCGGCAGGAAGTGCCTTGAAGCTTTGTGACATCATTCGGCAATCAAAAGATTGATTCAGGAAGGGAAGATGCGCCACTGCCTACGCAGGAATCATTAAAAATAGATTATCTCCATAATCAGAGGCACAGTGAAGCTGAAAGAAATGTGAATATGAAGTTATTACTGTTTTAAAGAATAAAACATTAAATAAAACATAATTCTTTATTTTAACGCCAAATAATTTCTCATAGCTGGCCTATCAGAGTGTAGTCAGTATAGTAATCATATACTAATGCTTATGCAAATGTTTAACAGGACCCTTACAATCAAAAGCTCTCTTAAATTAACTTGGAATTGAGCCTCTAAACTCTCTATTACTTTTTTCATTATTAAGTTTGCCTGATAAAGAAACTTATGTGTATGTGAAACAGGAAAACACAGGAAGTCTGAGACAGAAATACATTTTTAAACTGAATAATTAATCTGGAAAACTGAATGAATAGCTTCTTTGTTTTGCACGTTACACAACATTCAGAAATAACCACATTGTGTGGGGTGCTATGCAACATGCAATTACATTGATTGATTAAAGGATCTTCAGGGTAAAGGTCGAGATGTCCAAAGGTCAAATGGTGCCACAGTGGCTGTGAGGGCATAAATTACATTGGCTTTGTGCATCTGACTCCTCGAAATGTTCCCTATGAGGAGATCATGGACATCTGCCTGTGTGTGTGTGTGTGGCCGCAATTGACTTGGAATGCAATGACCTGTCAATGGCTTTTGGGGTGGCGCCCTCTGCAGGTGAGGATATGATTTGCGTGGCCTCTGTAAAATAAGAACACTGACTAAACCAGTGTGGCACAAGGAGCTGTGTTCATCTTAATCATCTTAAAATAATGGGTGTGTCAGTCCTAACTTTAGGACTCCTAAGTTTTTGGTCTAAGAGTAATTCACAAAGAATATTAGTGCTAAAACAAGCAAAAGTGGGATTTTATAAATAAAAACATAGTCATGGTCATCTGTGTAAGCCACTATTTAAGAAACAATTTGATCATAAGACCTTTTCATAAATGAGGCCCCTGGATTAGCAATGGCAAGGTTGCAGGTTCAACTCCCCGGCAACATCATTGTTGCCTTGAGCAACGCCTGTATCCTGAATATCTTCAGTGAATGTCCATCTAAATAATGGATTGTATGTAAAACCAATATAAGCTGTGCAAGCATCTGTTAAATGCCTGAAATTTAAATCTAATGCAAGTCATGCTCCGTAGCTGTTGGAATGTATTGACAGCCTTGCAGTTATGCTTAATCGCAGCGCCCTCTAGTGTGCCAAGAGAGACACTTCTGGTTGGTTATGCCCCCTCGTCACTCATATTACACAATGAACTGAATAAAGTGTCTTCATTGTTAGCAACAATCCAACATTAAATAATTATGACTTACCTTTATAAAACCCAGAAAACACCAAGCTTAGGACTTGTAACACTGAAGGTGTCAATATTATTTATAAATGATTAGGGTGACAAACATTATTTAAAAAATAATCCAAAGTGCTCCAAAGTGAAAACAACCATTTAAATATAATACAGCGAGAACCATTAAAAAAAAGAACAGGCATCCGCATAATTTCTCCAAATAGAGTTTATTAGTTTTAAATTATTCCCTGTGAAACAAGCTAGTATTGAAAATGCACAGAACAGCTCGTATTCCAGATGTAAGCTCTATTTATCTCTGTAGGATTGGACAGCTCTGACAGTTGTAGCTCTCTCGGCCGTGAGCTCTACAAAGGGAGGACCACGGTGTGGTACACGCCCTTTTCTCGTTCTTAAAAAAGGCCAGAGAGTCCCTCAGCTGCCCCTGGGCTGCAGTATCCATGTCCGATCATCCGTATTTGGTCATTTCTATCATGGAGGACCAATCACAGCGTTCTCGGTAATCAGCCTCTTCACATTTACGTAAATCGCAAGGCTCTCGTCCATAATTTGTAATGGATGTTGATACTGATATGTGTCATCGTGGGATATAAAACCATGTGACTTTTCTGCTTCCAGGTTATGTTCATGTCCTCTGCTGGTGCCAGAAAGCAGAGATATCACTGGAGTCTAGTACTCTTTAGCTTGTTTCCTCCACAAGCATTAAATAAATTATTGGGGTTAATCCTTATACATGGATTTTATTTTATTTTTTTATTGTTTATTTTTTGGCAAATGTGTTAGCTCTAGAAAATGTGACAGAAACCACCCGGCTGAAAAGCTAAATCTATCAGAAAACGTGATCCAGCTGACCATCGCACGGTGTGATTAGTCCTCTCAGTTCACTTAATGCAGAAAATTTAGAAGAAATTTGAAAAACATAACCTGCTCCAATGCCTCCCAGGACGGTATGCCATGTTCATTTTGAATATTAATATTTTTTGGCAGTGTTTATTTGATATACTGTTTTACTAATAACAATAACGACAGTAACAACAATAAGTTTGAGTGAGCCATCATTGCATTACAAAATACTGCTGAGTTCTCCTAAAAGCGTCTAAACAAAAAGACAGGAATTATTTGTATACATTCGCTTTATTGCATGGACAAAAGATTCCTAATGCAAGCATATTAATTTTGTGTATTAATTTCATTTTGCATAGTTCAAGCAGTTTATGTGCCCCCCCTCCCCCTTCCCCAAGTTGTAACACTTAAAATGTAATGTTATGATATAGTTTACAACAGAAATATTTACACCAACCAATTAGTTCAACTCAAGATTCAGCCCCACAGCAATTATATGCTACATTTAACCGTATGTTAATCCATGACATTTGTTTGTTTTTGCATTTCTCCATATGTTTCTCCATTAACAATGTTTCAGAATTATCATCTTCATCCAACCAGACCTTTATAGTCATAAATTAACAACATTTACGCCTCAACTTTTAATGAGCCCAGTGAGAATGCAGAACATAAGTCACACATTTAGGAATCAACTGATAATTTTCAGTAGAATACCCATGCCTCCCTGAAAAAAAATAATTACTGTATTGGGTTAAACTTATTCATCCTTTCACAAAAACAATAAAAAATATAACTTTTGCTCCAAACTTTCCTTTTGCAATGCGGGGGTCCTTAAACTGCTTTGAGTATATTATTTCCATTGTATTTATTATTATTCTTATTATGTATGTGTTGATTTCTTACTTGCTTGCCCTTAAATACACTTGCATTTTAGCTTGAGGATAACATTTTCACATACAGAAACACAAAATGCGTTCTCTGTGTGCTAGCATATTATGAGAGAGAGACAGAGAGAAAGAGAGAGAGAGAGATTAAGATTTTCTCCAGAGAACAAGCATGGCTGAACTGAAGATACAGTCTGAAGCTGTAAAGCTATTCTGGAGCACTAGTGTGCTGATTTTCCTTATTGAAAACAAAGCAAAGATAATTCAAACATGGAGATGAACCAAAAACTTGAGCAGACAGGAAGTTGCTGAAGTGAAGAGGTTCAGATTCAGCTACTACATGTTCTCCATCCTTCATTGTGGAGAAAGGTTAAGGTGTACTTATAAATGAATGAGAGGAATGTGCTTGTCTGGAATGCGGCCTGTCTTTAGAGCATCTTGATCCATTCTCTTTATCTCTCCACAAGGTAATGTATGGCAGACTGTATTGGTGCGAGATTGCATTGTATAATTGAAATGTATACTTAAGCTACAAATGCGTATTTAAAAAACAAAAATGCTTTGAAGACATGATATGGATATGAGGTGAAACTGTCAAAAAGGACATGGCTTTGTTTAGGTGAACAGTGGAAAGCTTGCATGATTTTGGTCTGATATGTGTGACAGAGCATCATGGGATGCAATGACGTCAGCTGGCGTGCTGATAATGTAAAAAAAAAAAAAAAAAATTGCATGGCGCGTTTATAAAATTATACATTTTATCGACAGGAACAATCTAAAAACTGGCAAGAGGCGAAGTCTTGCCGGGTAATCTGAACTGTAGTAGTGCATCATTATCAAACGTGTGCAAAGTAAACGTGCCACCAAACCCCACTGCCCCCAGCAAAAGGAAACAAACCCCTGAATGGTAAGGTTATAAAGTTTGCACAGGGTATGTGGATAATCACACAGAGCACTGAGATGAGTGTTGGTCACCTGACTGTGACGCAAGCCTTTGGACCCACGCTGAGACAGGTGCTTTCACTAGCAAACACAATTCTAAGGTCACTTCTTTTTTTTTTAAACCCCTTCATTTCAGTTTCTAAATATTTCTGAATTTTTTTCCCCCACACACAAGTGAGTAATAGGTACCATTGAAGGAAAAGTCCTAGCAGGGGAAAAAAATAAAATAAACACTGTGAAAAGTTACAACAGTTTTAAGGTAACGATTAAGTTAGACACACGTGTAACTGTCGACAGCTATGATTCGCTCAGAGTCTGTAAGTGCAGTCAGTAGTGGGAGGGGGCGTGGACTGTGAAAACAGGGGAAGAGGAGGAGGGGTCACAGCAAGCCCTGCAGTGGGGAAACTGAGGGCAATGTGTCTCCAGGTCACAGGACTCCTGGAGAACACAGCGAGTTTGAGCACAAAGAGGGTACCTGGAAATTTTGGGGTACCCTCTGCCCGACTCTGATGGTGGGTCAAAGGCCATGTGCCCAGGAGGCCATTTTTCCGGTCATTCCAGGACTCCGGTTTAATCCGGTTTGATCCGGTTTATTGGGTTTGAAACAAAAGAACCTGCACGAGAAAACACGCGTTCGCTTCCGAGACGCTCAACCGTTGCCCATCCTGCCCTTTCGAAAACACCTCAACTGTCAGCTCAGACCGCCAGCTGGTTCCCGTCTCGCCTCGTCCACAAACGTCCGCACGTCCCCAGACCCTCGGTCAGCTTGCATCGTCCATCTTCCAGGCGCTAGTACAACGTCAGCTCCGCCCACGGGCCTTTCTAGATTCTTCCCCAGAATCCATGTTCGTGTGTGATGCCAGGAGCTTTTTTCCGACCCGACTTCCACAAATTCCACCCCTGAGCTGGGATCCCGTACCACTGCCGCAGTGACCGGGAGAACGGGCAGGCTGCTGTAAACAGATCCTCCATTGGCTAGTTTTAAGCATTAGAAATCTTGCGACCGCTTCGTACCAAAGGACAAGTTTGCGTTATCTCTTCCCGACGGCTGGGCATCTATGAAAGGCCTTGACTGAAGGAAAAAAAAAAGGCCTTGACTGTCAAAGCAGGGAGCGATAAAGTTGGGCCAGTGTGGTCACAAGGAGCTGGGAGGATGAAATAGCGCCCTCTGCTGGTGGGAGACTGGAACTTTCGAATCCTCAGCACCTTGTTGGTTGTGATGAAGTCGTATTGAAGTACAGCCAAAATAACCTCCAAACATGTTTATATTATCTTTCTTTCAGTCATACAATAACAGATTGAAAAAATATACTCTTTGGGGAAAGAAAACAATATCTGTCTCTCGTGTTGTTACTTCTGTAAGCTCTCAGAATGGCATCCCATTGAGCTGCACTGCAACCAAACCCTGAAACGCTGGAGAGAGAGAGAGAGAGAGAAATGGTAAATGGACTGCATTTATACAGCGCTTTACAATTGATGCCTCTCATTCACCCATTCACATTCACACACACACACACCAACAGTGAAATGCTGCCATGCAATGTACCAATCAGCTCGTTGGGAGCAATTAGGGGTTAGGTGACTTGCTCAGGGACACTTCAACATGCCCAGGGCGGGGGATCGAACCGGCAACCCTCCGACTGCCAGACAACCGCTCTTACCTCCTGAGCTATGTCGCCCCATAGCAGAAGTAAATATGTCAATGCTTTGAGTAAACAGGCTAGGTAATGCAATACAACAGAAGCAGAAATATCCAACCTAAACAGTATTTCTACAGATAACTAATTAGGTAATTTTAGTAGTCAAATACTCGTGTGTGTCTTGGCTTTAAGGCAATAGCTCACCCATGTGGTAAAGGACATGTAAGAATACATAATGGGGGGACCCTTGGTTACTCACACTAAGACATGCTGTACATACTGTATCATGTGGGCCCTGCTGGGTGTATCTAGTACGCTTGAAAGGCTGAGAAACGATTGTGGGAGTCGAGGGAGCTGTAGCATCAAGGCGCTAGCATTAAATAAAGAGCTGAGGCATTGAAAATGATTGTCATAATAAAAAAAAATACAAAGCAGTCGTAAAAACTTCACTCCTCTTAAAAGTTACGTGTAATTCATTGGTGTGTGCAGTAAATCTGTGGCCCTAAACGTTTATAATACCCATGTGACTCCTAGCAGTTCCATTTTTTAACCAAACAGCGCAACAAAATCAAAACCGAACAAAAAATGTACAAAAGCGGTTTTGACAACCACAAGAACGACAACACAGCAACACTACAGACATTTTGCTCAGACTTCAGATCTTGATTTATTACGACCTTCAGCATCTGCAAAACCTTTTAGCACATGCAAAACTGGTAACACAACCAACAATTGGTGCAAAACAAATACCATGACCAATCATTGGTCAGGTTACTGGTTTAGCACATGCTAAAGTAAATCAGGCCCTGAACAGGGAGTGAGAAACTGTTGGATGGGCGGAGCTAAAGTTCTTGAGAGGGAGGAGCTACACGGGACTCACCTGCGCAGACTCACACCTTCATGAACTGGGGGGAGTCGTGGTCAGCAGAGGGGGTGGGGGCCAGGCTGGTGGGCGAGGCTGTGGAGCTGGGGGCGCACTGAGCTGAAATGGAATGGAATGAGGTGAAAAAACAAAGATAGGTGCAAACCGAAAAAAAAAAAAAAGACACTGTACTGTAGTTCACGCAGCTGAAGCACAGTGACGGTATGAGACCAGCAGGGGGAGCCACCTGCTGTGTTTTCTACATTTTTTTTATTTTACTGGAGGAGTGGAATTTAATCTAAAATAACAATAGAAGGTTGACAGAAAGTTAACACTGCCTTACAATCAGAATCCCTATGTTCACATAAAGTTACTATTTCAGTAATAGTACTATATCGTATGTTATTTACTTTATTATCTACTAAATATAATAAAATGTATGATTACAGAGTTAATTAAATGAGTGACGTGGAATGGAAAACAGGGTGCGGTGTTTCACTGAGCCGTGATACACAGCTAAAGCTTCTTATGGGGGCTTTCCAAGCCTCTTTGGTAAAGTAATAAACTGCCTGAAATGTGAAATGCTGCAAAGCAAAGGAGACCCAGAGCAAACTTATTTACAAAATATCAGTTATTTCCCTTCCACTCACTTTGAAGGCATTCAGTTTTGAACTAGTCTGTGCCTCTGAAGTCTCCCACTTTATTACACTTTAGTTTAAGTTTCACAAAGTGAATTTTGGATGGAAAAAGTGGGACACTTCAGGAAGTGGGCTGCACTCCGAACTCTAAATGAATCTTTACTGGACCAGGGGTGAGCCTGGGGTTGCGTGATCAAAAGGGGAAAACACTTCCAAAATTTCCTCTGTTTAGAAAGTACTCTGAATCCATTCGCTCGTGTTATAAATCTATGCGAGTGCTCCCAAAAGAAGCATCGTTATGAACAGATGCGGGTAGGAAACGTTTCAGCACATTCCCTCACCTTGCATCTGTGACCTGTGTATGACCTCCATCTACACCTGTAGAAATTAAGGTGCGCTGAATGTGTCTTTTGTTTCTCAGTGATTTGCAAAGCGTGGGAAAAATTTTTGGAAGTGTGTTCTGATTTCCAGGTAATAATAATAACGACCTAAAGTAGTTAGGCTTCAGGGGCACTGGGATTGACTTATAACATGAGACGAAACATTCAGAATTTTCAAAAAGGTATCGCAAATAAACGCTGTTTGGTGCAGCGCTGGTGAGGCTGATCTTTTTTTATGCATCGCTCGGATTAAAAGCCTTGAGTGAGAGCCTGTCGGAGTCGCCTCTGTAGAGCCCGCGGGAGACCGCAGCCCCCGCTATGAGGTGTGGGGGGGGGGGGGGGCTGGGGGGTGGTCGGGTGCGCCCCCGGCGGCGGAGCCTCGTCGGCGCAGTCCGGCGGGGAGGGCGCGGCGTCGGGGGTGCGGCAGGCTTCCTCACCGGACAGGAGCCGGCTGCGGCGGGACGCCTCGGCCGCCAGGGCGCAGGAGATCTCGATCCGCTTCTCCTCCAGCTGCAGCTTCTGCTCGTGGTCGGCGTGCCGGTCCACGGGCCCGTCCAGGAGCGGGACCGCGTTCTGCATGCTGGGAAAGAGCCGGGGGGGGGAAGCATTTCAGCCACGGGAACCTGCAGCAAGGAGTGCCACCCGCTCCCAACTGCTCTACTCATTGTGTGCAAAAGCCCGGCGGCCATATTGGAAAGTGACTGTTCAAAATGGCCGCCCAGGCCACCCTGTCCAATGTGGTCGACTGCCACTCGTAGAGCTTCTATTTCAGCATATGCAGTTAGTATAACTATATATACAAGCATAGGCGGTGAATATCTGTGTCTCTCTCCTAGCAGCCCTGGCCTACTTTAGCTTTGTCATTTTAGTTGATACGGTTTTGCTTCACTCTGGAGGGGGTGAGCGGTAGGGGGGTAAGTGCAGGCCATACTTTGATTTGGCAATGAGCGTCTTGATCCTCTCCACCTTCTTCTCTTTCTCCCTCTGTTCCTCCGGGCTGAGGGGGACGCTGGGCTCTATATCCAAATAGCGCTCAGGGATCGTGATCATGTCGGGTCCCGACAGCTGCGGATCGAGAGAAAGACTGAAGTCAGGAGACAGAAGATGCGTACGCACGCTGTAGGATAAAATAAAACTGATCCGAATGCTTTTTATCAGGGGTTATTGTCAGTCCACCATATCAGGGGCATTTCATTTGATGCGGGCTGAGCAACCCACAGCTAAAATCTTTTAAAAATGCACATTTCTACCTCTAATTTTATGCCCATGTCAAATGATAACTATGGTACCGTACAAATCATTTTTAGATAATGGCTGCAGATTTCAAGATAATCCCCTTTGCAAGATAACAGAAAAATGTCAGATGATTTTTCTATCAATAATAGCAGTATCACCTGACTGAATTCCAGAGATCTCCAACAGGAGCTACACACAGTGCTTAGGGCCACTCTTGTTACATGTACCTCCATTCCAGCACTTATTGTACTTTGTATCATCGTCCTGATGTTGTAGCTTGTACTTCCCCCTAGTTTGACTTAGCATAGGTTAGGTCAGAGTAATGTTCACTGTGTGAACTGGACTTTGTGTGTTCTTGGCTATGAATAACTGTTACAAAATGAGTATTGTACCTTATCGGACCTGTGTTTTGTAGTTGTTCCAATGACCTTCGGTATGCACTTTTGTACGTCGCTTTCGATAAAATCGTCTGCCAAATAAACGTAACGCAATGCAATGTCAGCCATGCAGGCATCAGGCGAACATCACACACCTCTTTACTGATGTCCGCGTTGTAGTTGTCGGGATCGCCCTGTAGCCGCCTCAGCCGCGCGATCTCTTCCCGCGGCGACTCCACCCCCTCCCCCGCACCGCCGTCTCCAGGTCTTTGATGTCGACCTCGTGCGCCGTCAGCCTCCGCCGAACCTGAGCGGGGAAGGAGGGGCCAATCAGAAAGGGCCAGGGCTCGGGCTTCGGCCAATCACACGTAAGCGTTAGCGGCGGGCGCTGCGGCCCGACGCAGGACCGGGAACGCACGCGTGCACCACGCACCACTCTGTAGTTCGTCGTGCTCTTGAAGCTGTCGGAGTTGGAGAGGTTCAGGCTCCGCCTCTTGTCCCGCATGGAGCTGCTCTGGTTCCTCCTGATCCTCTCGTTCTGCTCCTCCACGCTCATTTTGGACTTTACCTCCGCGGGGAACACCGCGCTCTTCGGCCGCTCCTGGGACACACGGAAACACGCCCGCCTCTTACCTCACCGGTTCCATCACCCCCCCCCCTTCCTCTTCCTCACTGTGCTTCGCAGCCACCACCCTAATCCAGTGGTAACCAACCCTGTTCCTGAAGATATACCATCCTGTAGGTTTTCACTCCAACCCTAATTTGACACACCTGATTCTACTAATTAACAACTCAACAAGATCTCTAGCTGTTGAAGGAGGTGTGTTTTGTTAGGGTTGGAGTGAAAGCCTACAGGACGGTAGATTTCCAGGAATAGGGTTGGCTACCAATGCCCTAATCAATGTGTATAGGTACATTTTGGCAGTGCAAACTAAAATTTTTTTTTAAAAGGCTCAACACTTCATATTACTGATTTAGAGCACATATCTCATTATATATCTTCAAATAAACATTTAAAATGTGATGTTGAGTGTATAGCACCAAGACTGTGGCAACCCCTTCTCTTAGGATGTGCCATAGGCTCAGACAGTGTTATCTAATATTGTCTGTGCGGAGGTGAAGGACTAATTAAGAATGCTTCACTGCAGTGGATGTCTGAGTGAGTGTGAGAGTGTTTCTGGATAAACCTTAGCTGTGTCGCTGCGTTAGTTACACACCCTGGTGATGTCTGAGTGAGTGTGAGAGTGTTTCTGGATGAACCTTAGCTGTGTCGCTGCGTTAGTTACACACCCTGGTGATGTCTGAGTGAGTGTGAGAGTGTTGCTGGATAAACCTTAGCTGTGTCGCTGCGTTAGTTACACACCCTGGTGATGTCTGAGTGAGTGTGAGAGTGTTGCTGGATAAACCTTAGCTGTGTCGCTGCGTTAGTTACACACCCTGGTGATGTCTGAGTGAGTGTGAGAGTGTTTCTGGATAAACCTTAGCTGTGTTGTTCCGTTAGTTACACACCCTGGTGATGTCTGACTGAGTGTGAGAGTGTTTCTGGATAAACCTTAGCTGTGTCGCTGCGTTAGTTACACACCCTGGTGATGTCTGAGTGAGTGTGAGAGTGTTTCTGGATAAACCTTAGCTGTGTTGTTCCGTTAGTTACACACCCTGGTGATGTGTCCATTGGGGACCTTGCCGTTCCTGCGGGGTACTCCATCGAAGGTGTCTTCCGTGGGGGACTTAGTCCGGGGGGGGACGACGCCGACTGTTCATAGACAGAAAGACACAGCGCAGCCAATCAGATTACAACCTACAAACCAATGTCCATGTATGGTAGCCTATGGGAGCATGGGCTGAGTGCTTTTTTGAAGCAATGGGCCCGCCAGTACTGGGCCTGATTGAAATAGCTTTGCCCGACCCAACGTAGACGTCCGCTTTGTTCGCTACCTTTGTTTGTGTTGGTTTGGCGCTCTTGGTCCGACTCCAGGCGGTCGCTGCTGTTGGCCTTCTCCCCCGACGAAGACTCCGAGCGGAAGCTGTACTTGTGCTGGAAGACAGAGCAGGACGCAGTCTGTGTGTGAGACTTTGATCGATGGCACAGAGAAAAAGAACACGGAGAGCTCCAGGCTATCGAAAAGAGGCTCCCTGACACACCATGTGCATCATCCAAAGGGGAGAAAAATAGTTTGCACTGTTTATGCTCAGACACTATGCTATAATTTCACCCAAATAGTTTTATATTTTGTGTAAAGTTCCAATCGCAATGGATGAATTCTAAAAAAATATAGACAAATATAGTAACGTTAGCCTGGTTCAATGCCTGAATGAATTTCTGTTAAAATTCACCAAACACACAGCACTCCTGGATTCACTGTTCACAAACCGCCGTGGTTACTGGGCTGAGCTCGTACGGCCTGATAACTACAGACCCTGCGCTTGGAGAGGGAACACAGAGATGGAGGATGAAGAGCAGCAGCAGGAGGAAGAGGAGGGAGGTGCTGAAGCAGGAATGTAACAGCAGGCGGCGGGGGGGGGGGCAGATGTAGGTGTAGGTGTAGGATGGAGGATGATGTGTGGGCGGGGGGTGGGGGGGGGGGGGGGATGGGAGGGGCCTGTGGTTATGAAAGGGGGGTGGGGGGTGTGACCGCGGCTCCTGGCGCGTGGAGGACAGGCGGGGGCTCTCCAGGTCCGCCCCCGCGTAGGTACCTGTCGGCGGCGAGGCTCCCCGGCGTTGCCGTAGCCGTCCTCCGAGCTGCCTGACGGCAGGCCTACACCGTGCAGCCAGGCACTGCTCTCATAGGGCAGGGGGGGCACTGACGGGGGCATGGGGGGGCACGTTTCCAGGGGGAGGTAGGATTTAGGGAGAGGGGGCCGTGGGGGCCCAACGTCCTACAGCGACGGAGAGAAAGAGAGCGAGAGGGAGAAAACGGAGAGAGAGGGAGAGATTGAGAAGAGAGTGACAGAGAGAAAGATAGAGGAGAGAGAGAAAGAGAAGAGGGAGGGAAGGAGGCAGGAGAGGGCGTAGCATATTAGGAGGTGTGGCAAAGCCAGGCAGAGAGAGCAGAGAGAATTATGGGAAGGCTTTTAGGAATGGAGTTCTCGGGCATCGGTGAGGTCGATGCTGTACTCCTCTGACGCACTGATTGGACAGAGACCGTAAACATCCGTAAACATCGCACACTTACCACCCAATACAATTTCCTTTCAGAGTACAAAATGGTCTGGGACATTATTTATCTCATTTATTTTCTGGAAAAAAACATTTTCTATTTGGGTCAGATACATATTTGTTTTGGATTAAAATACTTTTTCTACTTATTAATCTTGTCTGGTGTATTGGAACAAATGAAGTGCTCCCAAAAAGTGCAAACACTGCCTTCTGGTCATATTGGCAGGCTCAATTACAGCAGGCAAGATCAGCTGAGCACAGAAAAGTTTTTGAATCCAAAACAAATACGTATTTGACCCAGGTCTGTTCAGAGTGTTGATCATGTTAAAGTGAATGAGAAGCCACCACTGAATGCCAGTAAGGCAGTGTAATGTAATGTAATGTAGTGAAGTGTAATGTAATGTAGTGTAATATAATTTAATGTAAAGTAGTGAAGTGTAATGTAATGTAGTGTAATGTAGTGTAATGTAACATTATGTAGTGTAATGTAATGCAATGTAGTGTAATGTAATGTAGTATGCAATGTAGTGTAATGTAGTGTAATGTAATGTAACGTAATGTAGTGTAATGCAATGTAGTGTAATGTAGTGTAATGTAATGTCACATAGTGTAATGTAATGTAATGTAGTATAATGTAGTATAATGTAATGTAATATAGTATGATGTAGTGTAATGTAATGTAATGCAATGTAGTGTAATGTAATGTAGTAGAATGTAGTGTAATGTAATGTAATGCAATGTAGTGTAATGTAGTGTAATGTAATGTAGTGTAACGTAACGTAATGTAGTGTAATGTAATGTAATGTAGTATAATGTAGTGTAATGTAATGTAATGTAGTATAATGTAGTGTAATGTAATGTAATGCAATGTAGTGTAATGTAATGTAATGTAGTGTAATGCAATGTAGTGTAATGTAATGTAACGTAATGTAGTGTAATGCAATGTAGTGTAATGTAGTGTAATGTAACGTCATGTAGTGTAATGTAGTGTAGTGTAATGTAACGTAACGTAATGTAGTGTAATGTAGTGTAATGCAATGTAGTGTAATATAATGTAACGTAATGTAGTGTAATGCAATGTAGTGTAATGTAGTGTAATGTAACGTCATGTAGTGTAATGTAGTGTAGTGTAATGTAACGTAACGTAATGTAGTGTAATGTAGTGTAATGTAATGCAAAGTAGTGTAATGTAGTGTAATGTAGTGTAATGTAATGTAATGTAACAGAGATGTGTCACATGTCAGGCCACTCACCTCCGGGCCCACCGGTTTGGTGGGGGACGCCTGGGACCCGGAGACAGGGGAGAAGGGGCTGAGGGGGCTGGTGAGGCTGACGGAGCTCAGCGGGCTGGCGGGGCTGTTTGTGCAGAAGGAGCCTGAGGCCCCACTGGTCACTGGAGGAAAGAGAGGGACAGTCAGGGACAGACCTCTATACACTGCACCTCATTACACTGAACCCTGTTACACTGCATCCTGTTACACTGCACCCTGTTACACAGCATCCTGTTACACTGAACCTGTTACACTGCATCCTGTTACACTGCACTCTGTTACACTGCACCCTGTTACACTGAACCCTGTTACACTGCACCCTGTTACACTGAACCCCGTTACATAGCATCCTGTTACACTGAACCCCGTTACACTGGATTCTGTTACACAGCATCCTGTTACACAGCACCCTGTTACACTGCACCTCATTACACTGAACCCTGTTACACTGCATCCTGTTACACAGCACCCTGTTACACTGCACCTCATTACACTGAACCCCGTTACACAGCACCCTGTTACACAGCATCCTGTTACACTGCACCCTGTTACACTGCATCCTGTTACACTGCACCCTGTTACACTGAACCCTGTTACACTGCTTCCTGTTACACTGAACCCTGTTACACTGCATCCTGTGACACTGCACCCCTTTACACAGCACCCCGTTACACAGCATCCCATTACACAGCATCCTGTTACACTGAACCCTGTTACACTGCACCTCATTACACAGCATCCTGTTACACTGAACCCTGTTACACTGCATCCTGTTACACTGCACCTCATTACACAGCACCCTGTTACACTGCATCCTGTTACACTGAACCATGTTACACTGCATCCTGTTACACTGAACCCTGTTACACTGCATCCTGTGACACTGAACCCTGTTACACTGCATCCTGTTACACTAAACCCTGTTACACTGAACCCTGTTACATAGCACCCTGTTACACTGAACCCTGTTACACAGCACCCTGTTACACTAAACCCTGTTACACTGCATCCTGTTACACTGCACCATGTTACACTGAACCCTGTTACACAGCACCCTGTTACACTGAACCCTGTTACACTGCACCCCGTTACACTGCACCCTGTTACACAGCACCCTGTTACACTGAGGGAATGTTACTGGAGTGACAGTCCAGGAACCTCATCTCTGTGGATTATTTTACAAACGCTGCTCTGAAAATTCTTTGCAATATCTCTGGCTGATGTCAGTACTGCATCTGTGTCGGTGTCTCTGTGTCTGGTAGCGTCAGTACTGTCCCTGCTGTCAGTACTTCTGTGTCTGGTAGTGTCAGTACTGCCCCTATGTCAGTATCTATGTGCCAGATAGTGTCAGTACTGCCCCTATGTCAGTATCTCTGGGCCAGATAGTATCAGTACTGCTCCTATGTCAGTATCTCTGGGCCTGGTAGTGTCAGTACTGCTCCTGCTGTCAGTACCTCTTTGTCTTGTAGTATCAGTACTGCCCCAAGGCAGTATTTCTGGGCCAGATAGTGTCAGTACTGCCCCTATGTCAGTATCTCTGGGCCAGATAGTGTCAGTACTGCCCCTATGTCAGTATCTCTGGGCCAGATAGTGTCAGTACTGCCCCTATGTCAGTATCTCTGGGCCAGATAGTGTCAGTACTGCCCCTATGTCAGTACCTCTGTGCTTGGCAGTGTCTGTGCCCCGTGATGGGTTGTTCTTGTGCAGTCCCTCCAACACATCCTGGATCCTCCAGAACTCCTTGTGAAGATGTCTCTGTAGCAGCTCATTCTGCGAAGTGGAAGATTAAAGATGCTGTCAGCTTTCGAAAGGATGAAGATTGCTCCAGGTGAACAAAGTAATTCAGGCCTGTTGTGGTAGCTCTTGTGGTGTTTGATTACCATATAAATGGCACTTTTTGTAAGTCACTTCAGCTGAAAGCATCCTCCAAAGGACTAAACAGTAAATTGTACTGAGCCGTGTCCAGACACCAACTCTACAGTTTCTCTACAAACACACACGCACCCTCCCCCTCACGTACAGAACGCACGCACAGAGGCTCGATTTTTTTTTACCAGACCCATTGCTATGCCTACAAATAATATTTTCCTAAACTGTCCACTCTGTTTCAGAATTGAATTGCTAAAATAGAATAGCAAAAAGCCGTGTGTAATCACCGGCGGAGAATAGCACTAGAGCGGGTGAAGGACTCCCATTGTCTCTCCGTGAGCGGAGAGGAGTGGCCGTGCGCTCTGCGCGTACAGTACCGCTTCCCTGCCCTGTTCACACAAGCCCTGCCTCTTAGAGAGCATCTCCCGTGTGCGCGGGCATTGTTCAGGCCCGCTGAAGAGCCCCATTGAGAGCGGGCCCCTCCGTTGTTCTTCACGGAGGAGCACCGCACGCCGCTGCTCATGCATTATTGAGCTCCGGCAGACGCCAGCCCACGACGAAAAGCGGACGCTGCGCCGTTGCATTAATGATGGCGGATAAATAATGCAACCCGCTTTAATTATTGATCGTTAATAAAAAAAAACCTTTGACTTTAAGTGCAGTGCTCTCCCTCGGTTACGCAACACAATGAATGTGGAGCCCAGGTTCACCTGAGCGGTTAAATTCAGCGCTCGATGGGAGGGCCTTTCGATTATACGGAACAACGATTAAATCGCTTTCCATTTGAACACAGTAAAAGACATATTAATTTATCAAAACGGAACCGGCATTGGCCAGAGGCAGGTAACGATTATTTGATCCTGGCGATGGCGGTTGCGGTTCGATTGATTTACCTCCTTAAATATTCCAGTGAACATCACATGACACGTCACGTCACTGACGGAATTCATGCTCCAGTGACCACAGCTGGGGTCCTGTCTGGGGTCCTGATAACGGAGGGCTGTCTAATTACCTGCCCGCCAGCATTCAGCTGCTCCCAGAGGTCACCGTGGACAGCGTTGACCTCGTCCTCCAGCGCCTCAAACTCCATCCTGGTGGTGGTCAGGGCCTGAAGACACAAAGCAGGATACGTTCAAATTTCATCCGGCATGATGGGGTAACATGGGCCGTGCGGTGGTGCAGTGGTAGCACTGTCGCCTCACAGCAAGAGGTCCTGGGTTCAAATCTCGGCTTGGGGCCTTTCTGTCTGGATTTACATGTTTCCCCGTGCGTCTATGTGGGTTTCCTCTGGGTACTCTGGTTTCCTCCCACAGTCCAAAGACATACAGTTAGGAGAATTAGAGACTCTAATTGCCCATGAGTGTGTGAGTGAATGTGTGTGTGCCCTGCAATACATTTGAGGCCTGTCCCTGGGTGTATTCGTGCCTCTCGCCCAATGCACGCTGGGATAGGCTCCCAGCTTCTTGCCCATTGTACTACATTGCCACCCCCACCCTCTCGCCCTGCCAACCTTAAGACTCCCTGAGACTTACACTCGATGCCTGAGAGAGCTCTCCCCGGATGTTGATAAGCTGGTTCTGCAGGGTCTCTTTCTTCAGCTGAAGCTTGTCAGTCACTGCGGGCTGACCCCGGTAAAGGTCCAGCTCCTGATGAGTAGCCACCAGCGCCCCCTCCAGGCTGTCCTGAGAACAGCACAGCAAAACCAAGCCGGTGGTGAGGTTGGAGAGGAGGTTGGCAGTATTTATAGCAGGCAAATCCTGTGTTTGCCACTGTGTCTGCTGTTTTTTAAAGTGCTTAATTTATAAGCGCTTAATCGATTGGCTAAATGGCTAGCACACCTTGTTTCCAGGGTCTAAATTGGCTGCTGATTGAAAGGAAATCGCAAAAACCAGCAGAGACTGCAGCCCTCCAGGACTGGAGTTTGAGACCCCAAATTCAAGGTGTTCAGAGTTGTATTTTGAACTACTGAGCTGAGAGGTCAGAGGTCATAGGGGTCAGAGGTCAGAGAGCACGGGTTACCTTGTCCGCTCGCAGGCGGTGCACCACAGCCTCCTGATCCTTCAGTATCCTGTTCTGTTCACAAGTCGCCCCAGGAGTTTCTGCGTTAAAAACAGAGGAAAAGAAAGGGAAATAAAACAGAGACAAGGAGAGAGAAAAATGACACCAGGGCAAAAATAAACATAAAGACAGAAAAAAGATGGAAATAAAGAAAGAAGGAAAGTGGGAAGACAGGAAAGTGACGTGGGTCGTCCTGAGAGAAGTGGAATACTTTCAGTCACGCCAAATTAAAAAATGTTCCTCTTCTCATCCTCTCCTAAAATGTCAGTTCTTTGAAACACGCAGGGACATATTTATAACCACGGAAATAAATAATCGTGAAGAAGAACAGAGATGCAGTACATGGTCACCGTGGGAACTGAAATTTGAGGGAATTAAATATTAAGCGGGAGGATAAATGATAGGCATGTCTAATGCCCTGGGATTACACGCTTTGCTACCACAGTGGAGCGAGCCAAAAGAGTCTTACGTTGATCTCCATCTCATTGGCCTTGAACGCCGGGTGCAAGTCTCTGTAGAGGTCGTGGAACGGGGGTGCCTACACGGGAAAAGAAAAGCACATGAATGACTGACAGGACTGAAAAACAGGACTCAAAACACAGACTATTCTCAGTGCAGAATAGCCTGATGCAGAGTGAAAGACTACGAAATACAAGGAAAGGACATTATCTTCAAAACCTTCAAGCAGTTAAAAGAAAAACCTGCTATGTTATGAATGGGGGGCTTCTGTTTAATCCAAAAATCAAACTTTTGGGGGGGGGGATAAATTAATTGTAAAGCAACCATGTGTAAAAATGACTGAGTCTGTACACACGGTTAAAGACTCAATCGTCTTCGATTGAGTCTAATACTGTTCCCAGAGGCCTTTGCACACCGTTTGCCTTGGGTGGATTGGAATGGAGGACGCATGCATCACAGCAAGATGCAGGTGACAGGGCGATGGGGGGGGGGGGGGGTTTAGAAACGGGGAGCGACCAGGGTGTAGGGGAGGATGAGGTGGGGCATGACAGAGGCAGTGCAACATCGACAAAGCCAGGCTTCACAACGGAGAAAAAAAACGAGATCACAAGACACCAAAGGCAAAAAACCAGCCGAGAACTCAGACCTTGGACGAAGAAAGAAAAATCTGCGCCAAAAGGGCAGTGGGGCCAAGGCAACGTCCAGCATTCGCATGCTACAGCGACAGAGAGCAGAGAGAGGCAGGCTTTGTGGGAACCGGCAGGCTGAAGGGATTCCAGGCCCTGTCTCTGGGAGCAGGTCTGAGCCCTGGGGAGTAGGAGTGAGCCCGGGGAGTAGGACTGAGCCTAGGGAGTAGGACTGAGCCCTGGGGAGTAGGGCTGAGCCCGGGGAGCAGGACTGAGCCCTGGGGAGTAGGACTGAGCCCGGGGAGTAGGACTGAGCCCCGGGGAGCAGGACTGAGCCCGGGGAGTAAGACTGAGCCCTGGGGAGTAGGACTGAGCCCGGGGAGTAGGACTGAGCCCGGGGAGTAGGACTGAGCCCCGGGGAGCAGGACTGAGCCCGGGGAGTAAGACTGAGCCCTGGGGAGTAGGACTGAGCCCGGGGGAGTATTTCTGTACTCCACAAACGCTCGCCACATTCCCCCCAGCCCTGCCAGCACGCTAGGTGTGATGTCCAGCTTGACTGAGTGGAGTGACTTTTCCATAAAAAAAATTTTTTTTTTTTAAACTGCCCAAAGGCTCCTGTTATGTTGCAGGTTGAATATTTTTTTTTAAGAAAAGGAAATGCATAATTATTTGATCTATAATGTAATTTTTTTTACAAATAATGTTAAATGTAATTTGAAGGTAATTTAAACCTATGCTTTACGGACAACTAAACTGAGATGCTCTTTTGGTAGTAGGTTCCCCCCACCCAAGGGACTACATTTTGGGGAAGGGTGTGTGGTGGGTGGGGGGGGGGGGGGTATGGGGGTCCCAAGCCTGCTTCTCTGTGGCTCTCTTGCTCCTCTCTTACTTGCGAGTAGAGCTTTGCTCTGGGTGAGGAATTCTCCACCATTCTGGTGACCATGCTGATCAGGTGATCTCCCTCTGACACCTGGGCGCGAAACACACACCGTCCGTCACTCACTCTCTTGGCCCCGCCCACCAGGCCAGAGAGCCTGTGTGACTGGCTTAAACTCTGTTTAAACCCCACAGGGGAGATTCTTTTCATCCTATCAATGGAGAACTTGACATTCGTTTGTGCTCTTAGCCTCTACAGAGTTTAGAAGGCTTCTAGGGCCACTATGCGAAACATGTAAACACCAGGGGAAAGTAATTTGTGGGACATACCACAGAATTTCAAGGGCCATTAGCACTGAATGCACCAGCGGTATGTCAAACTAAACACGTTTCCTTGGGTTCGCCGCCATATACTTATTGACTTTTACTGGAAAGTGACAGTTGATTTCATGGTCAAGCAAACATGTGCTTTAAATTATAAGTTAAAGGTAATTTTACCATCTTTTAATACTGAAAAACCAAAAGCATAGATGCACTTTAAAGGCATCCATATGCTCTTTCTGTGCAGACTTTACGCTGATATGCAGTACTTATTGCTCCCAGTCACACAGGGGTACCGTTACACATCAGTGAGAGAGCAGTGAAGCCGGAGTCCTCTTGTCATACGGTGTTTACACAGTGTCATGCAGTGAAAACGGGGGGAAGCGGAGAGAGGAAGGCAGCGAAAGGAGAACAGAGGGAGGGGTTTGGTCAAAAACGAGCACCCCTGAGTCGGCAAGCGACATTGGTCCTTTCACAACGACTCCTCCTGAAACCACCCCCCCTCCCCCCCCGACCCCTCGGCCCCCCCGGTCCGATCCTGCTCATCAGACATTCTGAGAACTCCACTTACCTCGGCCGCAAGCACTGAGGAGTCCAATTACACAGCCGCTACCCATGTATAATTTAACACTCTACCCCATGCAGTCGCTCTACATCCCCTTCACGTACTCCCTAAAGGCCACTACAGCCCGCTTCTAATGTTTTAATTCTCCTTTTGGCCGCCGGGTCGTGGAGCCGTTAATGCGGTTTTCTTGGCCTGTCATTACTTGTTAACATTTTAGACTCTGTGACCATAATCGCCCGGAGATTTAACTACAGCATAATAATTTTTTCAAAGAATACTTACAGAAAGGTCAGAACAGCTATTTTATACAATCAAAGCATTGGCACACACTTTAAAATCAGACCACGTCAGATCTTTTACAATGGACAAGAGCCTGGTTACATCATATCATTGACCCCATAGCAAATCATATATATTATGAAATGTGAGCTTACTCAAGGTCTGAACAGTAGGGCCAGTGTGTGATGCAGCTGTCAGACCACTGGACTCAAAGATCCTAACATTACATTACAAGCATTTAGCAGACACTCTTATCCAGAGCGACTTCCACAACATTTCACACAGCTTTTACATTGCATCCATTTATACAGCTGGATGTACACTGAAGCAAGGGTACGACGGCAGTGTCCTATCGGGAATCGAACCTGTGACCTTTAGGTTACAAGACCAGCTGCTTACCCATTATACTACACTGCCACCCTTATACTACACATCCTAAGATCCACTCTTCCTCTATGAATCTGAATTCCTGACTGGACACTGCTGTTATAACCACAGCCATGTTCCACACCTCAAATGCTCCAGTAAAGTACTGGATTCATTCTCCTGGATGCTGGTGTCCTCCACTGGACAAATAAATGAAGACAAGCTCTCGCATTGGAGAACTGTGAGAACTGCGATTGGTGAACTGGAGTTTGGCTCAAGGCCTTAATTTGATTGCAGGTCAAGTTACCCTGAAGGCCATACGTGTGTGGATCTCCCCTGAGGTTTGTTTTCCTTGGAACCGCAAGTGAAAGTCACATTCCGTGGCTGACCTGCTGGTGCGGGACTGGGGGGTGTGGGACTGGGGGCTGCAGGACTGGGGGGGGGGGGGACAGACCCACCTGCTGGTCCAGGTACTCCAGGTTCCTCTGCAGCTGTAGGTCTAAAATGTCCTCCTGAGGCAAGCGGCAGAAGCGGCAGCAGAGGGAAGAGAGGGGAAGAGAAGCAGGCTCACTGTGGGCGGAGTCGGAGAACAGCGCTGTGCGGAGAGGCAGCCGAAACCACGCCCCCACAGAAACAGCCGCAGCAACCGCCAACCACAGGAAGCCACACAAACATGCGCAGCCATGCCCATATCCACAGAACCACACCCACATCTATATAGCCATGCCCACATTCACAGAGACACGCCCACTTCCACAGAGCCACACCCACAACCATATAGCTATGACAATATCCACACAGTCATGCCCACTTCCACATAGCCACGCCCACATATACAGAGCCACACCCACATCCACGAAGCCATGCTCATATCCATAGAGCCACGCCCACATCCACAGAAAGACAACAGCATGAACAGACAGCCAGACTGGGAATTACACCCCAATCCCAAAGACACACACACACAGACAACCGCACTCACCAAACCCACTCCAACAGACAGCCACACCCACTCAGGCCCACACCCTGATGTAGCCACACCCTCCCCCAGAGACAGCTAAGCATAAGACACCACCTCCACAAGGACACCTGCATGGAGATCTAACCACAGCTAGAGAGGGAACAACTGTGCCTACAGAAAGCTCCAACCGGAAATACCAGAGGCACAACCAACCCCAAAAGCACAGAGGGACAAATTCCCCCACATAGCTGCAGAGGACAGGGAGTCCCTCCAGCAGGGGCAGGGGGGCAAGGGGGCAAGGGGGGGGGGGGGGGGGGGGGTTGTGCTCCAATGATCACCTCTGTTTATCTGATAGACCTTTATGTCTCTCGTTTCTGTTCACTGTCCCCCAAGGTTAATAGAAATGATCCATACGTGTGATGGGGACGTACCATCTTGTCGTGCAGAGAGGGGGAGGCGGGGTAGTTGTAGTGGTACATTCCCGGGCTCATGGACCGCCTGTCGCCTGGATACTCATACTGAAACAGGAAGTGGAGAGGGAATTGGTCAGGCAGGAAATAAAAGCATTGAGTGTAAAAGAACTGCTGGGGGCTAAATAGCAGTTAGGTTTCAGTGCAGATCTGTGATAATTAAGACCTATGCAGGGACATAAGAAAAAAATAACAGCCTATAGGAAAATAGTCTTAAATTATGGAGGTGTAGCCAGAGTGGGCCAGGAGCCTGCAGATTGCACACACTGCCAATTCCAAAGCGAAATTGGGTGAGCTGGATGGTAAAGGCCTTATGCCTCCAGACACCCTGTATACCATCTACGGCAAAGATCGGATAGGAAAAAAAATGGAGTGTAGCCAGAGTGGGAGGAGCCTGGTACCTTGGGTGAGCTGATGGACCTCCTGATACCATAGACGGCAGGATCGGCGTAGATGACGTCGTCCCGCATCCGGCCCGGCCCGCACCGGTCGAAGCGGGCGCTGGGCGAGCGCATCGGGGAGGCGTAGTTTCGGGGCCCGGGGGAGTAGGGCCCCTGGGACCCGGCGGAGGGGGACCGCGGCACCGAGCGGGATCGCGGCTGCAGCGACAGGCGCCGCATGGAATTCTGGGCCGAATCCAGCTGGGTGTAGTAGCCCGGGTGCTGCGGCGGCGGCGGCGGCGGGGTGCATCATCCACGGCGGGTACACGGACCCGTCCCGCAGCGAACGCCGCCTCTCCTCCGAGGCCCAGCGAGGGAGGGGCGGCCTGTCGAAGGCCCCCGACACCGAGCAGATGCTCTCGGGCCGCACCCCGGGGGGGTACAGCGGGTAGTCCTCCACGTACTGGGGGCCCCCGTACAGCCCGTAGTATAGTCCGCAGGGACCCCCCTGCTCATCGTGTAATAGCGGGACGGGCTGCAACAGAGACAGAGACGAATAAAGTTCTGAGAATTCGACGAAAATTAAATGGAGCGATAAGGTGTAATCTGCTGCTTCATCATCAGCACTTAAAATACACTTACGCAATTAGAAATAAAATTACTGTATGCTGCAGGCTGAACCTTGTCAACTGAAATAAGCTCATAAAGGAAATGATTAGTATCAGCAGATAAGGTATAATCTGTTCATCATCAACTCTTTAAAAATCCTCAGGCATTTTACAGAGAGATTGGGATGGCAGGTATGCCATCCCGCCAAGTTACGCCTTGGCGGGGGCATGCCCCATACCTATACAGCACCGAGAGTTTGGCACTTTTCAGGGTTCCCCACAAAAATAACCACACCAGCCACAGACACTCAGCCCTTAAAAACATTAAATTCTGTACATTCTGACCCCATTTCAACAGACAGATTTCATAAACAACTTCACATGTCCACAGAATAAAGCCCCAAACTTAGGGGATTTTGCGTTTTCTCCTTCTTCTTCTTCTTCTTCTTCTTCTTCTCATTCTTCTTCTCATTCTTATTTTTCCTGCCGCCTATCCTACTAATAACATGTCTCCCCATTGGACATTTTACCGACACCCGCCAAATCTTCACCTACACGACCCAATGAAAAACTCGCATACACACGCAAAATACCCATGCCTTCTTACTCTGAAACATTTTCAGTACAAACAGCTAGTCCGCCTTTGGTCTAGTGGGTAAGGTTACAGTCTTGGGAATACAGGGTCGTAGGTTCGAGCCCAGCGAGGGCTATGTTTCTTTGACCTGCTTTTACCCTCACTAATAATTGTCTACTACTTCTCAATTATTGCTTTTGCACCATATCTACCAGCCGTTCCCCGAACGTGTACACTGTATTATGACGTACCGTCTGCACGTTCAATTGTTAACCGGCTGAAATATTGCAAAGCCGTATGGATTCAACGGGAGCTCTTCTGTGCTTACTCGCCTGTGTTCTTCTTTAAAACCACGGACAGGTTTGCTAATGATATTTCACGCATTGCATAGCTATGTCATGGTGCTGCCCTAACAAAGTGACAGACCGGTAAACGTCTGGTTGAAGGATCGAATCCCGCCTCGCCATCAGGCAGATAATTTCCTCTTTTACACTAACGTTCTCTTACGCTTATATTTGCTTTACCAAAACTCACTCATGGCCACCCATATGCATTTCATGACGGACAGGTTTGCTAATGATATTTCACGCATTGCATAGCTATGTCATGGTGCTGCCCTAACAAAGTGACAGACTGGTAAACGTCTGGTTGAAGGATCGAATCCCGCATCGCGCTCAGGCAGATAATTTCCTCTTTTACACTAACGTTCTCTTACGCTTATATTTGCTTTACCAAAACTCACTCATGGCCACCCATATGCATTTCATGACGGCAAATGTATTCCTTTTATTAAAAAGTTACACCAGTTCACCACTGTGCCATTTCTACTAACTACATTTCTTCACTTGGCTACCGTACAAAACCTTCTTCTCAGCAAACGCCACGTTTCTACATTCATGTTACCTCGCCGGTTCTCTATCTAGCCACATACAAACAATTACTGCGTATGTACGTTCTGCAACTCCCCATTAAAACATTACATTTAAAATCATGATTCACTCACAATTATAACTACTAGTACTGAACATGGAAAAAAAACACTGCAGTGCAATAGATTTCACATGTTACTTAACCCTCCACTTTAACGGCTAACGCTTTATAGCGACTGTTATATATACCGTTCGATAAGGAATATAAGCTCGCTCATGGTTACTCCATTTACTTCGCACTATACCCCGTGATCATGTCAACCTTCACCTACATGCCCATTCTGCTAAAAACATATTGTTTCAACTACGCTATTTCATAATTTCATCCTAATTTCTCTCACACTGTTGTTATTTTCTCATAAGCAAAGCCTGCTGGGACATACGCGTCTGCTCCTATTCTCCACTATCATGTTTTCCGGTTCTAGTTTAGCAAAACAGCGAAGAGGATTCCTACCTGCAGATAAGCCTATCAAAATGCCTTATAAACCTTACAAACACTGAAAGTGCATCCATAACAGACAAAACGGAGCACGACAGAAGGGTACACAAGTTGCGACCTAGGGAGTTATAATTCTACGGGCTTGCTGATTCTTTTGTCAGTCAAGGCTCGTTGGATGGACGTCAAATCCGTGAGTACATACACTGGCCATATTCCATCTGCGTTTCTCATGCGTTTACACTTATACGCCACCGCACCCTTTGTCACAGCCACTGTTTTAAATATATAGCAAACCGAAACTGCTGAACGGTACACGCTCATCAGACTGTATACAAATTCACACAACGATAGCCATAATCCACAACCGTTTCTTACAGGGTCACTTCGCATTTCTCACTCTCATAATAAAACGCTTTGCAAAAAAAATGAAATGATATCTCATAAAAAACACGTTTCAACGTACAAAAATGCCAAGTTACTCAAAAGTATTGATATCAAAATGACGCCAAGTTACGGTACTACAAACAATATAGGCTATCTTGCCTCACCGAAATGACAAGATGTATTTCAAAGCAATGCTACCCAATATTTCCTCAATTCTTTCAAGTCACTTGGCCCTGTGTTTTGTAATCTTACCATTTTACAATGTCGTGCAAACTTTGTGTCAGATCAAAGAGTCAAATATTTCGAATTGCCTCATGGAACACATTAAAATTAATGTACAAAACTGCTGCTGAGTAACTACAGGAAGCATATTTCTCCAGAAAACATGTTTATACTTGCTTCTGAACTGAATTTGAGTACATGTGCAAGTTATTGTATATTTGCTACGTACAATAAATACTGCATGTAAAATGCATATTGTACATACATACATAGAGAACTTCTTTATCCTCATGGGGACATTTCCCTCGCAGCATGTTACATTCACATTTACGAACACACACTTATACCAAGAAACATACTATCATTCACGCAACAGAAAGGCTGGGCAGCGAAATACATACATACCAATACAAATTGGACATATACACGCCTATTCAATCAATCTTGACTGTGAGAGAGCCATCCACACATATGTTTGGCCTGTCCATGTAGTGCATGCTTATACACACAGGGCCAAGTGACTTGAAAGAATTGAGGAAATATTGGGTAGCATTGCTTTGAAATACATCTTGTCATTTCGGTGAGGCAAGATAGCCTATATTGTTTGTAGTACCGTAACTTGGCGTCATTTTGATATCAATACTTTTGAGTAACTTGGCATTTTTGTACGTTGAAAACGTGTTTTTTATGAGATATAATTATACTGCAGGCTGTACTTTTTATCAACTGAAATGAACTCATAAAGGAAATTATTAGTGTTGCTATGACCCTTTGTCCTCTAGACCCATTAGATTTGAGGATATAAAGCACATGTAAGATTGACCATTGACAAAGCACTGATGACTATATAAATACCATATATACATGACATTGAAGGCTACAGTTTGAATTACAACCATAATTTAGTCTAATTAAACTTTGTAAATGACTGCAGGCTTCCTGGATAAAGAGGGGCATCTGAATACAAACACAGGGTTTATTTAATTGGACGTACTGAAGCATGTGATACGTCTCTGACCTGTGCCTGATCTGGTTTATACTAACGGTCCCTCCTAGGGTGGGGTACCGAAAATCGGTTCCCATGCGACCAGTGCCCACCAGACCGAATCGCAGCGCAGATTTCAGCACCGCATGTCTTCACTAGCTAACGCTACGCTCGCCCTGTCGACTCAGTCAGTGACAGCAGCCACCGTTAGCAAGCTAGTTAACGTTACGCTCGCCCTGTCGACTCAGTCAGTGACAGCAGCCACCGTTAGCAAGCTAGCTAACGTTACGCTCGCCCAGTCGACTCAGTCAGTGACAGCAGCCACCGTTAGCAAGCTAGCTAACGTTACGCTCGCCCTGTCGACTCAGTCAGTGACAGCAGCCACCGTTAGCAAGCTAGCTAACGTTACGCTCGCCCAGTCGACTCAGTCAGTGACAGCAGCCACCGTTAGCAAGCTAGCTAACGTTACGCTCGCCCTGTCGACTCAGTCAGTGACAGCAGCCTACCGTTAGCAAGCTAGCTAACGTTACGCTCGCCCTGTCGACTCAGTCAGTGACAGCAGCTACCGTTAGCAAGCTAGCTGACATTAAATTCGGTCAAAAATACCAAAAGCAAAAGGGTATAAATCATTTAAAAGAAGGCATCGGTTCAGGCACTGTTTAGGCACTGTTATAAATGTATTGTTTTAGCAGCATGATTGTAAACCTGCCCCCAAACCACCCCCCCCAGGCGCAGTCGGCGCAGTCACCTGCGCAGGTCGTCCTGCATGCCCGATCCCCTGCGCTGGTTCACCCACTGCTGCAGCTGCGTCATAGAGCTCTTCCGCTGGGCCAGCCTCTCCGGCTGTGTCCGGGGGACGAACCCCCTGCGCAGGACCACGTTCTCCCCGCCCGCCTTCGCCTCCCGCGGCTCCTGGGGCTGGGGCGGGGCGGGGCCGGGGCCGGGGGCGGGGGTGCTGTGATTCGCCCAGCCGTTGGGCTGGGGGGTCCCGCCCCTGTCCCGGTCCCGGTCCCGGTCCCGGTCCCCCCCCGCCCCTGTCGTCCCCGTCCCTGCAGTCGGACCCGGGGCCCGAGGACGCGGGCGGGGTGGGCGGAGTCTCCTGGGCGCCCACGCCGTTGACCTCGTGCTTGACCTCCGGGAGCTCCGTCCGCTGGCCGTCGGCTTCCCCGCGGGGGACGGGCTCCGCCCCCTTGGCCACCATGCCGTTGTTCTGTCCAGTCGGGGGGGTGCTCTCGTTCCTACGAGCGGGGCGGAGGATTATAAAGATGTGTTTCCTGTACACGGACCCAGGTCTCTGTCTTGTTTATAAGACCTTGATAGACATGGTTTCCATCCTAAAAGCCAGACGAAGGCTTATTCTGCATGGTTGGCAACAACAGCCATGCTCACTCATGCTCAACTCACGCATGGAAGCCTGGCCTCGAGGATGAATTGTAAATAGGGTTAAAGGTATTCTCTTGCATAACTGTATTTGTAACACAAATGAACTGCTATTGTATTCATAAACTACCAGACAGGAAAATTACACACGTGTGGATACAGTTTGACACACGTGCATACACACACACGCACACACGCGCACACACACACACAGACCTCGCACACACTGCACTCACACACACACGCACACGCACACACACACACATACACAGGCCTCACACATACACACAGGCCTCTCACACACACACACACACACACACACAGAGATCTCACACACTGCACTCACGCACACACACACACACACACACACAGACCTCGCACACACTGCACTCACACACACACACACACACACACAGACCACGCACACACTGCACTCACACACACACACAGATCTCACACCGCACACACACACACACACACACACACACACCTCTGCGCAGGTGGGGCGATGACGCGCGCCGCCTCGCTCATGACCTTCACCCAGTCCTCCTGCTCCGCCGGGCTCTCCGCGCTGAAGTAGTACGTTCGTATCCCAGCGTGCTCCGCCTGCAGACACAAGGCCCGCTCCCGTTACTGTCTGCCTCCTCTTCCTCGCCCGAGGAGGCCTGCGGAAAGAGGGAACGCACAGTCAGCCGGGCCAGCGCTCTTCGTTGCGCTCGCGCTCTTCCTCGCGAGGCAGAGGAAGGGCCTCGCGGAACTCGACCGGCACGTTCTGGAAAAACGTCACGTCACGAACGGGCACATGCAGGAGGAATTTCAATTAAACATCCACTCAATGGGGCCTCTTTCTACAGTTTATAAAGTCCCATTAAAAAAACAACAACACGACAAAAAAAAACCAAAACCATTACAATGTACTGTTAGTAATATTACCACATCAACACAAAAAGCATGCATTCTCCTCACAAAGGACTTGTTGCCTGACTGAATTATCCATGCCATAATGAACAAACAAAATTTTGTGGGGATGATGAAAAAAATGTAAAAAAAAAAAAAAACGATGCCTTTCCGATAAATTATGAAACGAAACGCAGGCTCATGAGAAGGGAACTGGTACAGTGTTAGTGGTGTTAGCACGAGGGGCTGGGTGAAAACAATGTCCACGAAACAATTCAAGATAAACGAAGCAAAAGCTATCCTCCACTTCATCTGAGGTTTCCAGTCCAGCGCACAACATCGCTTGAGCTTGTTTGAAACATTCAGCGCGATCGATTTTAATGCTCCAGATGATAAACGATGTATAGCTGTTGGCTGGTAACGGGCCGTGAAATGACAGGCTAATTATACATATAAACAGGTAACGGGGGGGGGTTGAGTGGCTTTAAGCGACACCGCTGGGTGCTGGTTGCCCCCCCCCCCCCGTCTCTGGTGGATACCATGGCCACACTGTCCCGAGAAAGGGTGGGCGTGATTGGTTAACAGCGACTCTCGAAAAACACGCAGCGTCAAGTGGAGGATACCTAACGCTTGAGCACAAACAGGTTCCGGAGTTCTCCGGGTTCTCCTGCAGAGAGGTTCCGGGGTTCTCCGGGTTCTCCTGCAGAGAGGTTCCGTGGAGCGCTCCGGGTTCCACTACTCATCACACACAGGCATGCCGGCTTAGATTCACTGAGGTTCTACACAGCGTGAGCCAGAGAACCAAGTCTCGCCGTGCCACTTGGACCCGGGTATTAAGTTTCATCTCCAGGGTCGAGACAAGACTGCAGACTACAGACAAGACTACAGACTACAGGGCACATGGAGACGAGATTCACAGACTTGTGATGTCACACAAGCCCAGTTTCTTTTCGTTTTTTCCACTATAGAACAAAAACAGACAGATCTGCACCATCGAAAACAAGATGTTACAAAAGGATCAATGGTGAGCACTGTTAAAATGATAATGCATAATGGATATGAAAATGCGTGAAACCCCGATAGAAGTTTTCACTGTATTTCTATGACTGAAGTGGCAATTTTCAAATTATTTTTTATACTACTATGTTTATTACCACTGACACAATCAAAATTCCAATGTGGAAATTGTATTTTTATCAATAAATATTTAAAAATATTCAATATTCATTAATATTTTATTTTTTTTCATATACAGTAAGAAAATGATCAAGTATTGTGATAAACGAAAAGCAGATATGGTGAGTTCTCTGCCTTATTTTATTGGTGAATTGCATGCTGACAGGGTTCTATAAGAGCATGGCTCATTACTGGGGTAAAAGACAGTGAATCCAGCCTCTTCTGACGGGGAACGTGCAGCTGGAAAATGAGGAGGAGATGATGTACACTACCTACAGTAAGGGAGCTCATCTGGGGACTCAAACAGGCACAATGAAGGACAGCTGCAGGGGTCCTCAGGCCACAGGAGTCAACAGGGAAGAAGAAAAGGCTTAGTGAAGGGCAAAGGGTCACAGGTCAAACTGAAGGTCGTCAAACAGGGAGGCTGAGGGCCAAAGGGTTGGTGATGTCACAATGGATGTTGTGTCATGTGCCGCTCAAGAAGTGGAAAGAGTGGGTTAAAATCACCGAACAGTTCATTGGTTAAAATTTTAATGATCTGTAAGAAAGAAGGTGTCAAAAAAAAAAACAAAAAAAAAAAACACTGATTTCTATTAAGCTCTCATTTGACAAAAAAAAATAATATTTAGATACATTTTACCAAAACAATTCAGTAAGTCCATTTGAAGAAGGAAACAAAACAATGCATGTGTTATGAACAAGTGATCCTCAAGCATGAAAAAGCATTTTTAGATTAATATCTAGTTCCAGCTTGGTCCACATGAGGGCGATAATACTATGCATGATTTTGTGACGCTTTCATACGCTCTAGTACTATTGATGAAAAGAGAACAAAAAAAAAGATCAACAATATCATTTTGGGAAAATAAATACCCAGCAGTACGTATGACAGCCAAACACTGTACAATAAATGCTTAATATAACGATGATGTTAACAAATAATAGCACATAGTTGAGGTTTCAACTACCACTGGATTCCCACAATACAGTATTCTACAAATTAGCCAAATTAAGGGGATCAATAATATCCCTTCTGAAAACTTCAGCGCATAAGTTCCTTGAACATGTCTGTTCTGAATACCAAGTGCACGCAATTTAAACCAATGAAAGTGTTGTCATTTAATTGCAGTAAAGATAGCAGTACAGTAATCGCTCAAAAACAAGTAAGACCATAAAGATATATTTCTAATGATTAACCATGACAGAAGCTGGTACTGCCCAGATTTACTTCCTTTAGAAAAGCTAACAGGCACACAGTGGGCACACACACGGATATGAATCTTGCCACCGTTTGCCATTTCGCTACGGCAAGAAGTGCACGTGCAGGCAGCGACTTCATTCTGTTAAACAAATAAAAAGCGTTCACTGAAGCCTTGCCAAGCCCGTGCACCGAATTACGCGCAGCAGCTACGGTGTGCTGAATGACAAATTAAACTCATTAACGGGGCTAATTTGATCACAATTAGCAGACAAGATGACAGCCAAGAGGTATTGTTTTTTTTTTTTTTTTTTTTTTAAAAACATTTTTGTTTTTAATGAAGTAAAAAAAAATCATTTAAAAACCATAGCTTCCGTCAGACAGCCTGTGAAAGCGCCTTCGGAGCAGATTAAAATGCGGTGACATCTCCCCCCCGGGGTTACCGAGTTTGGCAGGTATCTGACAGGGTGTGTCTACTGCTGTAGGCACAGACTGGGGGAAATGCAAAATTAATCCGCGGTGATAAACCCGTCAGTCCATCAGCTCTGCGTGTAAATACCCATGAATCGTGCGACCGAATTGCTGGTGCAGCTTCTCAGAATGCGTGTTTCACACGGCAAAATATTTCTACAAAATTACAGTCGTCTGTGAGGTAATCTCAAAGCAACACGCGTGTCTGGAGCACAGACGCCAGCTAATAAATAAGATTTTCCCTATCAAGAAACCGGCTAAACCTGGTACGGTTAATGCACTTTCCGGTTTTAATGTGTGGGAAGAGATACCTGTCATATACTGCAAGTCACTGTTTCTCCAACTGTCTCATAGGGGAAGGGCTGGAAGTATCTTAAACCGTTAAAGCGTCACAAATATGCAATTAGAATGTTGTTAACTGAACATTCTAATGCTGATGTAACAATCACAACTGGCAACTGAAAGCAGAGTTAAACTGAAACTGAAGAGTTCTAGAACACTGACTCAGAATTCTGAAAAAACAAACCTATACTTCAAAGGGTTGAGTTACAGAAACTAAGAGGCAGCCAAGTGCGGCCCACTTTACACTCCCTGCTTAGTGTCTCTATTTATTTTACAATCCGTCTCATTGTGCTGACGTTTCCCCCGGAGACTCGTCAGCTGAGAGGAGATATTCATAGCCATGTACAGTCTAAAGGCCTGACAGATCTCCTTAGATCTGAACGGGCCCAGCTTCTGACAGATCCAAGGGCTGATAATTCAAAGAAGCATCCCCCCCCCATCCTCCCCCCGCATCCCTGCTTCAAGAGAATCTCCTCCAAGGACGTGGGACGTGTCCCTCCTCCCCGCCTGAGGGGGGCATCGGGCCAGACGCGCCGTTTGATAAGCAGTCCCCCCCCCCCCCCCCTTATCCCATTATCACGGCAGTTTCCCCGTGCCCCCCTCCAATGGGAGGTCAGGTCCCATCCCTGTCAGCCTGGATTGTCTTTAGAAACTCCCGGGGGACCCTCTCTGCAGAGAGAGGAGTGGGACCAGCGACAGAAAATAAGGAAGTCTTTCCTCTCTTCTATTTATAGGCTCTGTGGCTTAATTTTAGCCTAAACGGGAAGAGCGTTCATCACTAAGCCTCATGAACAGGGTGCCTCCGACGTGTGTGTGTGCGCGTGTGTGTGTGTGGGTGTGTGTGTGTGTGTGTGTGTGCGAGTGCTCGGCTGTGCGAGCGCATTGTCTTTTTGAGGCATCACATCGTGATGTCATCATTACCCATCTCCCCCTCAGGCGCCCCTGAGGGCCAATCAGGGGCAGTCAGGGCCTATCCCCTCGGGTTCCGGTCGCCGGGGAGCGTTTCGTTGGCGACGCACTGAAGCGGGATCTCAAACTAAAAAATCCTGGAGGGCCGCCATGTCTGCTGGCTTTTCCATGTTGCTCCTGCACTAAATTTGGTTAATTTTGATCAGTCAAACAGCTCACCTTGTTCCCACGTTCTAAACTGGCTGCTGACTGAATTCACAAAAACCAGCAGCGACTGCGCCGCCACCCCCCCTCCAGGACTGGGGTTTGAGACCCCGCATCAAAGGTTAACAGGTAAAACCCAATGTGCGCAAGCCTCAAGCACATATAAGCAGTGATCTGTGACCTGCAAAGGTGTGTCGCTTGCAGAAGGGAAAACCTCAAAAGTATTCATTTAAAATGTAGATTCTAATGACCTGATAAAGCAGGTGAAACAGGTGAAACGTTTTCATCCTTTGTTCACCAACTAGAATTAGTTTTTCTTTGTTTATGATAAACGGCTATTATAGCACATACTATACCAGCTTGACAATGTTCTCAATAGCCACTACTGAGGTTAGGTCAGGGGGAATGGAGAAAAGCTGGTTTTGCTAAAATCAAAGTAAACAAATTCAAGATAAAGAAGAGAGACTTTTTGTTGTTCTTGTAGTCTGGGACGACGACAGATAGTGTGATATGAAACAGTGGCAGTGTAATTAGGGGGATTACAGCAGGCTGGTGCTGTTTGTTATTCCTGATGCAACAGGGATGCATATGCAGGCCAGCTGTAATAGGAGCTGGATTAAGAGGCTATCTGTCGGTTATCTGTCGCTAAGTGCCGTGTGGGTGGGGATGAGTTTCACTGGTTCCCGTGGGACCAACAACAAGCCGTGTCCGAAACTGCCTCACAGACACACACGCATGCACACACACACACACACACACATGCACGCATGCACACACACACATGCACACATGCACACACACACATGCACGCACAGACGCTCACACACACACACACACACACTCAATTATGGACGCAGACAGACACAAACGCGCACACACACGCATGCACAAGCACATCCACACACACACCCACGTACGGACGTACACACAGATTCACACGCACAAACACACACACACACGCATACATGCATGCACACATGCACAAACACACACACAACCACGTACGGATACACACACACACACACACTTTTAAGCTTTTTATTTATTTGTTTTAAGAGACATTGACCTCGTAAGGGACAGAGGGGGTGTAGAGCTGATAAGGGCGGGCAGCGCAGCCCACGGAAACAGACTCCGGGAACCCTGGGAACGCGGCCCGCCTGCCCGGAACGCTGCGGGACCTGGACACGGGAACGCGTGAGAGAGAAAAAGGAGGAGGCACTGGCGAGCTTCTCTCGACACCCTCTCCGGACCGAACGCGGAATCCGTGCAACATCACATTACCGTACAGGCATTCAGCAGGGTACAACGGCAGTGTTCTACCGAGGAATCAAACCCGTGACCTTTAGGTTACAAGACCAGATCCTTACCCGCTATGCTACACTGCCGCCCTGCCGGGTGGACGAGGGACCAGCTCACAGCTGACAACAGAACGTCAGCAGCTTATATTTCACCGCAGAAAAACATGTGCAGCAGTGACTAAAGCGGTCCTCTCTGCCAGCTGCAGCCGGGCTTGTGCTGGCACGGACACAGACAGACGGCGGCATACGCTGGAGCACATTCCCCCCCCCCCGGAGACTGGAAAACACTTTTCACAGGTGTGTGTGTGTGTTTTTTATTTATTGTTATTTTGAACACACGCCACTCCAAAAAGGATTCACAGTTTGTACCTACTCTAGGCCATTTACTGAGCCTGTTTCTTACTCTCCATTTTATGATGGCAGTAATGCGCACGGGGGGGGGGGGGGAGGCTGTGGGGGCGGCACGGGGGGGTGTGGGGTCTAAGTACATATACACGCGGATGCGCCAGCATACTGGTTACATAACATCGCTCATCAATATTCAAGTTTACTGACTGGACTGCCATGCAAATATTAATGCATGACTGAAGTCACTCCACAGCATGCGTGGGCACCCCCCTGTCACCCCCCCTCTCCACCCACCCCCTCACCCCCCTCCCCACCGCCCGCCCCCAGGGCCTGCCGCACACGCACGCATCCCAGAGGGCTGCGCAAACACGAGGCAGCAGCATCGTCCCCAGCACTGCGCAGACCGCAAGCAGCCGACAGCACTGCACACACTCCACAGAGCACAGCAACCCAGCGCAGGGAGAACTGACCCAGCATGGTAAGAACTGACCCAGCCCAGGGAGAACTGACTCAGCATGGTGAGAACTGACCCAGCCCAGGGAGAACTGACCCAGCATGGTGAGAACTGACCCAGCCCAGGGAGAACTGATCCAGAGAACTGACCCAGCCCTACGAGAACTGACCCAACACTGGGAAAACCGACCCAGCCCGGGGAGAACTGATCAAGCATGGTGAAAACTGACCCAGCCCTGTGCAAACTGACCCAACCCTGTGAGAACTGACCCAGCCCTATGAGAACTGACTCAGTCTTGTGAGAACTGACCCAGCACTGGGAGAACTGACCCAGCGCTGTGAGAACTGACCCAGCCCTATGAGAATTGATCCAGTCTTGTGAGATCTGACCCAGCACTGTGCGAACTGACCCAGCCCTATGTGAACTGACTCAGCCATGTGAGAACTGACCCAGCACTGGGAGAACTGACCCAGCTCTGTGAAAACTGATCCAGCACTCTGAGAACTGAACAGAGCCAGTGCACTGGGAGTACCCAGCATGCATTTCTCATAACGAGCAGGCCTTTCTTAATAATACAATCTACAGGAAATATTCTGAAAGACCAATCATGCAGGACCTTAATCAAAAATGCAAACGCAGTGGGATGCTGTGAGCTCTTGGTTGAACTTCACTCAGTTTCACTCATGAATATACAGAACTGATCTTTGACTTGAATTTACCAGAAACAACAATACGAGAGCAAAGAAGAAAACAACAAAAAAGAAATAAATAAAAAGAATTATTCAGGCTGAAATCCCAGGAAACAAGCCAACATAACAACAGCCTCATTCATTCATGTTTTCACATCCAGAATTTTTCATACAGTAAAGCCTGGCTGGCTTCATAGCAACAGAACAACATTAGGAAACCAGGAAGAACATCAATAACACACGCGTCAGACAGGAAGGCTCATCTGCAGATCAGCGCTGCCATATTTGGATTAAAAAGACATGTGGAAATAATGGCATAACAGCATTGCGGGTTACGCTCAGCAGCCACACAAAAGAAGTAAGTGTTCATTAACCCAGCCGGATGATCCTGGTGATGATTCTTACCCCGAGCAATCCCACACACATCACACCCAACGTTGTTATTGCAGGACAGTTCACAGCATGGACGAGGCGCGTTTAAGGCACCCCGTCATCTTCGAACCACGCAGGGGCTCGTTAAACAAGCGATGCGTGGGGTCAGCGTTCGGTGTTTAAATCTAGTGCTCGAGCAGAGAGCAAGCAGACGGGTTTCGGGTTTTCCACGAGCCCCGTTCCCGAACGTATCGCTCGGAACGTTTCGGCGCGGGACAGACGCCGCCGCGATGTTCGGACGGAACCGTCTCCAGGCCCTCTTCCCCCGTAAATCATTCACGTTACTACTCTTTTTTTTATTAAAGCCCAGTGCGGCTTGCAGTTCAGAGTGCACGTTAAATTTAATGCGCACTCTGAAAAAACACAGTAAAACACCAGAGGCTGTGAACTATTATCATCACCAGTGCCGCCGGGCTGGGTCATTGGCAAGACTGCTACTTCTTTTTCTGTTGGTTATTAACTACACTGCAATACTGCAATGCTGTTATATCATCATATCCACAACTATTTTTTTAAATCCAAAAACAGCATCACAAAACTACAGATGAGATGTCATGTCTGACAGGTCATTGATGCAAAAAAAGTAACTTCATATTCCCATGTTTACTCTAATGCATAGGGCATCTATTCTTTATTCTGTTCTTTATTCTAAGCCTGACCCCTTGCTAAAAACTTGCGTGCTCATTCTCCAAAATGCGCGGAACTGAATGCAGTTTGTCGCTGTTCCACAGACACCAACCACGCTGCACAGTTATCCCGCCAAGGGACTGTGCGACCAGCGCAGCTTCTGCAGGGAGGCAGCAGGATTCCCATCGGCCAAAGGAATTCCTAATTCCTGTGATCGCTGAGGTAGGGGATCACTGCAGCTTGGCACTAAGCGTGGTTTTCCGAATGTAATCGCATTTACAATTAGGATTTGATAAGCAGCGAATCTAATCAGGAAATCCCAAAGTGTCTTTGTGACAGTTCTCTGTAAAAAGCGTGACACAAAATAAAAGGATCAAATCAATTTGAGTCAATATTTGAAAAATTAACCACATGGAAATGATTTACAGAGATGCGAGATGCATCAAACCACTTACATACATTAGCACATTAGCATTCCATTAGCATCTGATCAAAGCTGTGTCTTTCAGAACAATCCCTTTAACCCTTAAAGGTCAAAGTTTAAGATCATGAAGATATTCTTAACTGAACATTCCAATGGTGATGTAACAGTCACTACTGGTAACTGAAAGCAATTGAGTTCTAGAACACTTTGAATAAACACTACGAACACTTTTTGAATAAACATTCCAAAAAACCTCCTCTTCAAAGGGTTGAGAGTCATCAGCTCCAAAAAAAACAAAAAAAAAAACAACAAAGGTATTTTTTTTTTTTTCTGTCCAGGCTCTAACCGCTCAGTGAGTCACCCACGCCACTGAAAGGCCACTGCCTCTTAGCAGTTGTTGCAAACATACCGCATTTAAAAAGGGAGGCGCCAGCTTGTGCCGGATTTTCAGACCCGAGCGAGAAAACGCTCCTCTGTTAGCGAGCGGTGAGAAAATTAGCGTTCGGCCGCGGGGCGGCTCGAAACCGGCAGGAGTCAGGAGGCGGTTTGGCTGGAACTTTCAGAAACCTGTGGAGACCTGACAGAGATTCCCGTCCCCGCCCTCCACCCCCCCGGGGACGACAGAACGGAGGCGAGAGGTAATGCTTCCTTTCGCTACGGCGAACAATGCCCTCTCTCCGCCGCCTGCGAACCGGAACTCGCCGTGGGGACCGACGCCTTACGCAATATTCCACGGATAACTCCCAGAGCCAGCGGAGATTATTCCCCATTGCGAGACACGCTCACTGAAGCACAGCTTCATCCGACCACTACGCACAGTATCGGCATGATAACAGCAACACCAGGAATTCAACGTATTCAATCAGTTCACATCACACACACACACACACACAACACTAGGGAAAAATTTACATAAGAGCTATAAAATTGTAGAATTTGACCAGAATGTGAACAAGGAACTGCTCTTGCTAGCAAAAAAAAACAGGAATACATCAGCAGTTAAATTTTAAAACCCCCTAACGTTTTTATATTATTATTATTATTATTACAGGTGAGTGGCTTCTCTCTCTCTCTCTCTCTCTCTCTCTCTCTCTCTCTGAACAGCCCTTCTCTCCTGGTAGCTCTCCGCTCTACGCACAAGCGGAGCGGTGAAGTTGAGTGTTTTTGCGCGCGGGTACGGTGAGAACGAGCACTGCGGTTAGAGAGTCTGCCAGAATCCTTCTCCCCCTTATTAATCTGGGCACAGAGGCTACGCTGACTGACGTAGCGCTGCCGGTCTCCACGGCGGTACGGCGCTGTCCGAAGCGCACCTTAGAAACACCCCCCCCCCCCCCATAACGCCCCCCCCCCCCCCCGGCGGCCCCCCAAAGTCACTGACCTTAAAGGCGTGCTTGCGGCTGACGCTGTCGGAAGGCTGCGCCGCGGCGATCCGAAAGCTGAGGAGCGGGAGGCTGCCTAGCACCGCGTCCTCCTTCTCATCTGGCCGCCGGCGGGAGGAGAGAAACAAACCAAAAAAAAAAGAAGGAAAAAAAAGAAAAAAAATCCGGAATCAAAATTCACACCAAGGAATCACACAGAGAAGGCAGGCAGGCAGGCAGGCGGGCGGGGTGCCTGGGGGGGGAAGTCATTAGGTTCCAAACCCTATAAACAAAAAAGAGAAACACTGCAGTCCCCCATTCCAGATCCTCTTTAAACAGCCAGCCCTCCTCTCTCACCTACGGTGAGACTGTAGAGTAACAGTGACAGGACAAACTCAGGGTAACTGGCTGCCGGATCCTGACGCAGATATCCATTTTGTGTCGTCCCCAGTCCGGTGGAAAACCAACAAAAGAGTCCGCGAACAAAGCCGCACGGATAAGTGCCAGGACGCCGTCGGTGTGAAAACTGCTCTGGGTAATTAAATAATGAATCGCATCATGAAAATTTCATGTAGACCGTGGCTGACGGAGAGATCCAACGTGCCACACAGCTCCTCTGAGTGTGTCTGAGCTGTAGGGCTGTGAAAATACTGGAGTATCTCTCTCTCTCTCTCTCTCTCTCTCTCTCTCTCTCTCTCTCTCTCTCTCTCTCTCTCGCTCTCTCTACTCTCTCTCTCTCTCTGGCTTTCTGCCTATCTCTCTCACTGGCTCTCTCTCTCTCATTCAGTCACTCTCTCAGTGTGGAGCACGGCTTGTGTGTGTGTGTGCGCGTGCCTGTGTGTTTGTGTGTGTATGTGGGTGTGTGTGTGTATTTGTGTGTGTCAATGTTGTGTGTGTGTGTATATATATGTATATGTGTGTGTGTGCATGTGTGTTTGTGTGTGTGTGTGTGTGTGTGTATGGGTGTGTGTGCTGTGTGTGTATGGGTGTGTCAATGTTGTATGTGTGTGTGTGTGTGTGTGTGTGTGCGTGTGTGTGTGTGTGTCTGTGTATGTGTATGTGTATATGTATATGTATATGTGTGTGTGTGTGTGTGTGTGTTGAGAGCACAGGGCCTGAGAGGGAGATGGCTGGTGGAAGCTGTGTTTGTTCACTGCTGGTGTTCTGAGAGGAGATAGTGATCTGCCCTCCTGACTCACTGTTGTTGGAATCTGGGGTCCTGGCCCCACGCCAGCAGTACCTGTCCACCAATGGGATGCTGCGGGCTCTGTCACAGGTGCATGTAAACACACACACACGCACACACACACACACACACACACACACACACGCGCACACGCACACGCACACACACACACACACACACGCACGCGCACACGCACACACACGCGCACGCACACAGACACACACACACGCACACGCACACGCACACGCACACGCACACGCACACACACACGCACGCACGCACAAGCACACAGACGCACATGCACACACACACACACAAACACACACACACACACACACACGCACACTGTTTCTGTCGGGAAGGTTAATGACTGTGTAGGGTCCATATGAGCCATGTCAGACACCTCAGGCAAACACACAAACACAAACAGCGTGTCACGCATCCTGGGTTTGGGGCGTGTACGAAACTAAGCACTCAGACAATGGCGCACGTTTGTTTGGTCTGGGAAAGGTCTGATTAACTGTTAACGGCAAACATATTTCAAATCTGATCGCAGAGGTATCAGCAACTGGCAACAAAACTGGTCACGCCCAAAAAAAAAAATTAAAAAAAAATACAATAAAAAAAAAACAAGGAAAGAAGGCAGGGCCTTCGCAGAGATCTCCAAACATTCTCTCAGATTAAAGGCTTTCCTTCCGAATGCGAGGCTGCCTCGGGCACGTGGCTCTGACACCTGTTTTTGTAAAAATTTCGTCATTAACCTCGAGCACATGGGGCATAAATCACGAAAGCAACCCGGGCGAAGGACGTTTCTTTTCTTCTTCTTCTTCTTCTTCTTTTTTTTTTAACGACGACCTGCTAAGGTAGTCACGGTTCTTTCGGGTCAACGAAAGGTCACAATGTGTGCGTTTCGAGCAGAGGGAAGAAAGAAAGAAAGAAAAAAACATCATTAGCCAGAAGCTAACCCACGCTCAGGCAGATTCATGCGTTTTTTTTGTTGTGTGTGTTTTGTTTTTTTTTGCGCGCAAACACACCGCGCTGCCGCGGGGCAGGGTGAGGCGGGACCGGACAATGCGCGATAAATTTCACTCAAACCCGCGCAGGAAGGCTTCCTTTCGCGGCTCCCACAAAGGCAGCACGGGCCTCAGATTCCAGCGAAACCGAGACTGTAATTACCGGCCGTTTCAGCTGTCACGCATCCGTAGCCGAGTGCGACTTCTCGCTTCCTGTATCGACACCGCCGGCAAAAAAACAAAAAAAAAAAAACAGGCAGAGAAACAAAAACAGCGCATTCCTGCCTCTTCCCGCCATTTCTGCCTGGTTGGCATGGCGAGCGAAGCGTCGAGTTCTTCCGTCACACGTTCCCAAACTCCGTGCCGCAGCCCAGCCGGAGAGGCCGGGGCGCAGAGACTCGGGCAAGGGCAACATTCCCGTGACTGTGAAAGAGATGATGCCTGTGTTCCCTTATTCGGATCAGGCCAGTCACTGCATATGACATAATTAATTATTTTTTTTAATTATACTGTTAACCAGTGGATGGGAGTTTGTAGATGAGAGAGAGGAACAGTTTTTTTTTTTTTTTTTTTTTTGTATTATTTTGGTTTTGGGAGACATAATGTCACTGTACCAGCTGTTTTGGAATCAACTGAAGTCTATTTTCCTGCTTTAAACCACAACTCGACAGTACCCTAACATTACCTGTCACTGTAAAGCCACGGGGTTGTCAGAAACTGTTGTGAGTGGAAAATGGTGAACCGAAGGTGAAAAATAATATGAAGGAGAAATCCAGAAAGGGAGCTGTCCCTTTAACATCTCAGTGGAGAAGGCATCTGTGCAGCTCAAGCCCTGGAGGCCTGCAATTCAGTAGTCATCTACATTTACACAGTACTCACAATTCTGCACTCTCTCTGTCACTGCACCTCTCCCTCTCCCTCTCTCTCTCTCTCTCTCTGTCACTGCACCTCTCCCTCTCCCTCTCTCTCTCTCTCTCTCTCTGTCACTGCACCTCTCCCTCTCCTCTCTCTCTCTCTCTCTCTCTCTCTCTCTGTCACTGCACCTCTCCCTCGCCCTCTCTCTCTCTCTCTCTCTCTCTCTCTCTCTCACTGCACCTCTCCCTCTTCCACTCGCTCTCTCTCTCTCTCTCTCTCTCACTATCCCTCTCCTTCTCCCTCTCCCCCTCTCTCTCTCTCTTGCCTGCACCCTCTACTTGTTCCTCACTGTACTTGTCATTCTCTATTCTCTTCTCTCTCTCTTGCTCTCTGTAATTCTCTCTTACTCTCTCTCTCACTGCTCTCTCTCTCTCTCTCTCTCTCGCCTGCACTCTCTATTTGTTACTCACTGTACTTGTCATTCCCTCTTCTCTTCTCTCTTCCTCTCTTCCTCTCTCTCTCTCTCTCTCTCTCTCTCTCTTTCAGAGTAAGATGAATAATAGCTACAGTAGACGAGTCATCAAAGGTCACCCCTAAGTCTGTTCAGTGAAAACATTATTAACATTAATTCAAATGAATTCACCGAATTTGACATACACTGTAGTCCTACTTAAGATTAACTTGAGGCATTCTGGAGACAGCAAATACAAATCTGCAGGAAAGTATTTATTTGGGTACATACACAATGTACACCCCCCCCCCCCCCCCCCCCCCCCCCCCCCCCAAGTCAATGGTCTTCGAAAGACAGGCGTCACAATTCATTTACAGTGACATCCATAACAAGGTTTGTGCCTAAAATCTGTCAAGTTTATTACCAAGTTTATTTATTTTTTTACAGCAGAACATGCTTCTCTGCTCCTTGATAAAATGATCAACACACACACAGCCCTGTTGGGACTCATCCCATTTCAGGCATTTAGCATACATTGTTCTCCAGAGCGACGTACACAACTCAGCACTTTCACACACAGTAGCACGCACTTTCAGCTGGATAAACACTGAAGCAGCGCAGGTGAAGTATCCTACCTGGGACTCAAAACCCATGAGGTTTAAGCTCAGGCCGTTTTCCATTACACAACACTGCTGCCCAACATTCCCCACATTCATCGGCACCATTTGTACAGCTGGTCACGGTGCTGCAGCACAGTATCCCAAATCCAGCAGCCTCCTCCCCCCCCCCCCCTTCAGCACCGCGAACACGTGACCGCCGGGTCACAAGTCCAAAGCCGCCCCCTGGGCGCCATGGCGACGAGGGCAAACACGGCGTGTTTACAGTGCCGCGCTGCATGCACACGGCTCCAAACACGCGTGTTCCACGGGACCTGGAGGCGAGGACTGCCTGCCCCGATGCGTTCCGCGTTTGAGCACGCGGGCGGGGCTGAAACGGGGGGGCCTCGGGTCGAACCGAACTTTCACGTTCCGCACCTATTAGCAGTTCCGCGCGCGGCGGACAAGGTCAAGGGTCGCGACCGAGCCTCATAAACCAGCCCGGCCCCAAACCAAAATGGCCGACGCCGCCTCGCAGAGAACCATGGGGGGGGGGGGGGTACCGCACGGGACCGGGCCTCAGGACGACACCACCCCCTGAAGGGGTCAGATTTCCTCCCCCATGTGCCAAAGTTTGGTTCACTCAGGGGCGGTTAAGAGTTCTTCGGGAGACCATTTGACAGGGGTCAGTAGCGGCTGGAAAACCAAGCGAACTATGCAGTGGATCTCTGAGGTTTATGGGTTTAGCGGGTTTAGCTGTGACTGACGTTCCTCTCACTGGGTCCAGTCCTGCCCCTCTAAGTCTCTGCCTGTCCCCACCAAAATGGACGACTCGTCGAAAGGAACAACCTTGACCTCTCTTTGGGAGACTAAAAATAACTAGCGTGACAACAAAAACAGCCACTGTTACTTGCAGGTGTTGCTCAATCTGTGCTTACTGTGCAAACAACAAGAATGTTTGACCTGGACTACTTTTTTTATGCAATATCCATCTGCCAAAAACTTTTAAATTGAGCTAGTTCAATTAGGATGGAGGTTCAAATTCTTCAGACAAATTGTTAATTTCCTCAGTGCGTCACACACAATTGCGAACAACATCAAGCAGCAATTCTGTCCTGAGTTTATCCTGTTTACCTTAGTGTACCTCGTTTGTACTGAGTGTACCCTGTGTGTCCTGAGTGTACCCCATTTTTCCTGAGTGTACCCTGTGTGTCCTGAGTGTACCCCATTTTTCCTGAGTGTACCCCTGTTTGTCCTGAGTGTACCCTGTTTGTACTGAGTGTACCCTGTTTGTCCTGAGTGTACCCTGTTTGTACTGAGTGTACCCTGTTTGTACTGAGTGTACCCTGTTTGTACTGAGTGTAACCTGTGTGTCCTGAGTGTACCCTGTTTGTCCTGAGTGTACCCTGTTTGTCCTGAGTGTACCCTGTGTGTCCTGAGTGTACCCCGTTTGTACTGAGTGTACCCTGTTTGTACTGAGTGTACCCTGTTTGTCCTGAGTGTACCCTGTTTGTCCTGAGTGTACCCTGTGTGTCCTGAGTGTACCCCGTTTTTCCTGAGTGTACCTGTTTGTCCTGAGTGTACCCTGTGTGTCCTGAGTGTACCCCGTTTTTCCTGAGTGTACCCTGTTTGTCCTGAGTGTACCCTGTGTGTCCTGAGTGTACCCCGTTTTTCCTGAGTCTTCCCTGTTTGTCCTGAGTGTACCCCGTTTTTACTGAGTGTACCCTGTTTATCCTGAGCGTACCCCGTTTGCTTTGAAGAAAAACACGGCTTCATTCTAAAATCCCGGCACAGTTTCCTTGTTTCTCCCGGCTGCATAGAACATGTCAGATCCACTTAGCTTCACAGAACCCACTTTCATTTTCACCCAGTAATACTATTTCCACGACAATACAGCAATTAAAAGGGCTGCTTGTTTTTCTTATTGGACCCAATTATAGTCCTGTTTGTCTTGCAATAACTTGCTTGCTACCGTTTTTGTCAATACCTCTTAAATGAGCAGTATAAAAAAATCTGTATTTGTTTTGGAGCATGGATTTCATCCTCGAGTGGTTTTAATCATCTGAATCGTGAAGTCTAATCTTTACTGGTGACTTTCTTGTAACCACGTGAAATAATCTGAGGGGGAAAGCTGTTTCTTTATTATTATTTTAAATCCAGTTTTCAAACTCTGAGTGTTAAAAATAATACTTGCCATCATCATCATCATCATCATCATCATCATCATCATCATCACCCTCATCACCACTGCTTCTCTTCTCTTTCGGTACTGTGTAGATTGTGAACATCATACAGCCACATTAAAACGGTCTAAAATGAGTGTAGAAGTGGATTAGTTAGTGGGGCCTCTCTGACTGAAAACATGGCTTCTAAAAACTCCAACTCAAGCTGCAGCCGAAGTGCGGCAGACACATATAACCACACTCAAACAGCCACTGCTTCCCAAAGAGAGAATATAGGGCACTCTGGAGTACTGCAGTGCCTGCTGGTGATCACACAGTATACTGAAGGGGAAAGGGGGGGGGGGGGTTGGTCCCATCCCTGTTTTTAGCTTACAAGCCTTCCAGATTCAGCGTTGCTGTGAAGCCGTTAACAACGTACTCGGTCACTGGGAAGCGTGCGTTTTGTACGTGTACTATTTTTTTTTTTTTTTTTCAGTCAGTAAGCCCGGTGAAACACGGGCAAACTCAATCCCTCGGACTGCCCGGGCTGCCTGACATGACACAAGCCTGCATCTATGGCCACCAGCCACACGCGTGCCACACGGCGCAACACAAGCTCCACGGCCCTACCCCACCGGTCTGCAGCTCTTCCCCTCTCCGACAGAAGAGCGCGGCGGGAGAGACCCTCCCCGCTCGTGGAGCAGGCACTTCACCTGTCTCCCATATAATAACGCGCACGGCAAATTACACAAAAAAACTATCGCTCGATTTCGATTTGCGGCTCTCTCTCTTCGTTCTTCACCGCCCGTTGAGAGAGAAGGCCGCTTTTGAAGCCCCTGCACCGCAGTCATCACACAGGACCTATCTGCTCCACGCACCACGGCGACTCGTCTGTTTGCTTTTTTTTTTTTCCACACAGCCGGGTTTCTGGAACATCCCTTCCAGGATACGATTGCCCGTTGCCGCGCGACGTAAGCATGTTAAACCCCTGCGTTCGAGGGTAATGCGCAAATAAGCACATTACAGCCTTCAGGAGACTGACGTCTGTGAGAGACACTGGCCTTCAACAGGCAATACGGAAGGGAGGGTGAGAGGAGAGTCCTCCGCAATCCCAGAATTCCTTGAACCTAGCTGATGCGATCGGTGCGGCTCAACTGCACTCGGAAACGTATCTATGGTACGCAAAGTCATCCATTCAAGTCATCTCAGAGCTGTACGGGACATCAATCGCAGCCGTTTCTTACATTCAGGACAACTTTTGCAAGACAGGAGAAGATTAAGAGCAGCAGCGCTAAAACAACATAAGGGCCCCCAGTCGCTGGCGCCATGGCGCAGTGCGTTGAGGAAGAGAGGACAATGGCGCCATTTAGGATGAGCGTCTGATTTAAGGCGGGACACAAAACACTTCAGCGAGAGAGAGATAGAGAGGGTGAACGGCGGTAACAAATCGTCCGAGGAGGCACCGGGCCGCAGGCGTCTGAGAAGGGACGAGGATTTCATCGAATGTTACAGGTCATTTGATAGCAGGACAACTCCCCCTGCAGCTAATGCACGACCGCCGTGAAGGAGCCCCCCCCCCCCCCCCCCCCCCCCCCCCACCCCCCCCTCCACTCCACGAGCGCCAGCGACAAGCACGATAACAACAGTAAATACATCCCAGGAGACACCCTGATGCTAATCAGCCCGGCTTCGGGGCTCGTATGTGGGTTTAAACAGAAGAGAGGGGCTGTAGGACACACAATGTGTCGCTAATCTGATTAGCATTCCTCGTAGCCGTGGTGTTTCTCTATGCTCGCCCTGCACCGCCCAACGAGCGATTCAAGCGCAGACAAAACATCAAACGTTTTTGGGTGGGTTATTTGATTGCAAAACACTCATGCGTGGCCCGTTTTGTAACGAGTTAAAAGCGCGTGTGACACCGGGAGGGGAGGAACTCGCAGACTTGCATACTTCAGATAGTACATCACGCAAAGACTCACCAAGCCAGAGCAATGATCTTGGCAAAATGCTCGCCCAAAATTCTCCTCCCTCTGACTAAGACCCAAATTATAGCGTGCAGCTGAAGTACAGCTAAACATCATTACATAAAAGACCACAGAATTACGACGGAATAAAACTCATCCTGATCACTCTTTGGTTCGACCAAAGACAAAGGCTGTTATACAGGGGATATTTTTTAAAATAACTTTAATTTGCAGAGCATATCTGACATTTTTATCTCTCTGTTCTGTTCATCTTTCAGTGATTCTCTGAGGCATAAGTTCTCAAACTCTGGGTGCTTTTTTTTGGATGTCCTCTTAAACTTATATCAGCACACAGCAGCTCTGACTTGTTAATTTAATTTCAGCAATTTGGTATGCGCATTTAGGAACCAACTTATTTCACCTGTGTGTCTCCAATGCACTCCAATATAAAGGGTAATCCCTTACATATGCCACATGCAAGAAAAATGAAAGCATATTTTCATCTGATTGACTAAAAATCACAGGACGTGATGTCCGTGCATTAGCTATTCTCACATAATATACATTCGTGTAAATCTTTCTTCAGTAGATATTAAAAAAGTGTCTTATGAAGGACATATATGTTTCAGGCTGGGCAGTTGTGGGAAGAGAGAGCACACAGGGGGGTACCCCCAGAGCTGAGTTTGAGAACCCCTGCCCCTGTGGTGCTTCATTAAAGATGCATAGAAAATGGAGCTGACTGTACAAAACAATGAAGTGGTGCAGCAGGATTAATACTAATACTAAAAACATTTTTTTTTTTTTTAAACTTACTGATGCTTCCTTAAGACTGTCAGAACGTTCCCCCCCCCGGATCCCCTGCAATCCCCATGCCGATTGCGGCCGCTGAATCTGAACACTGATTAGGCAGTTCGTCGGCGGTATCGCACGCTCGCTTTCGTACCTTTGTAGTAGAAGAGGCAGCGGTCGGCGAGAACGAACCAGCGCTTGTTCCACTGCTTCACCCCGCTGCTTGCCTGGAGCGCAGGAGACAAGACGGAATCGCGTCAGAGGGATTCGGCCACAGAGCGCCGCACAAAAGACAGCCTACAGCGAAGTGCCGCATACGTAAATCACCCGCTGACGCCGACAAAGGTCAGATATGCATGTAGGAGCAAGGCGATCCATTAGATGTGACTTTTTCTGTGGAGGAGTGCAGAGCTCACCCTCCCTTTGTGTTTTTCTGCTTTAAATTGGCGGGAGGGGGGTGGAAGCAGACAGAGAAGAATCACAGCACAGAATGAATAAGGGGTTTGAACACAAACCCTACTGGCGGGGGGGGGGGGGGGAAACGGCTTGAGAATAAGCCGCCCCCACGGACCGACCGCACCGCAGATCTCCCCAAGGTGGACGTTACCTGCAGACCTGCGGCAGGTTTGCCTCACACACCTGAGGTGCAGTGTGGGCTTGATAGGACTGCGTGCGTGGGAAAAGCCTGGTGGTGACGTTAGCGTAGCGTAGCATAGTGTACCTGTTTGAACAGCCAGCCTTGCTTAGAAAAACCTGGCGGTGGCTTTAGCATTAGCATTAGCATAGCTTAGCGTAGCGTACCTGTTTGAACAGCCAGCCTTGCTTAGAAAAGCCTGGCGGTGATGTTAGCGTTAGCATAGCTTAGCGTAGCGTACCTGTTTGAACAGCCAGCCCTGCTTTGAAAAGCCTGGCGGTGGCGTTAGCGTTAGCATTAGCATAGCATTAGCATAGCGTACCTGTTTGAACAGCCAGCCCTGCTTAGAAAAGCCTGGCGGTGGCATTAGCGTTAGTATAGTTAGCGTAGCGTACCTGTTTGAACAGCCAACCCTGCTTTGAAAAGCCTGGCGGTGGCGTTAGCGTTAGCATTAGCATAGCATTAGCATAGCGTACCTGTTTGAACAGCCAGCCCTGCTTAGAAAAGCCTGGCGGTGGCGTTAGCGTTAGCATAGTGTAGCGTAGCATAGCGTAGCGTACCTGTTTGAACAGCCAGCCCTGCTTGGTGACCTCCGCTTTGGGGTTCCGGCGCATGGAGTTGGACCGTTTGCCGAACGTGGCGGCTTTCTTGGAGTTCCGCGACGTCTAGGGGGGGACGAGGAAAATGTTTAAGGTCAAATGACTTCGACTGGAACTACAGGTAGAGGTAGGACTGTATTACTGGAGAAAAAAAAAACTGTTTCAGTGGAGACTGTTTTTTTGGGGCGGTAGAGAGCAGTCAACACAGCTGATGAAATGACGGCTGTTAGTGTTACTCATAGCCATACCCAACAGGAGGAAGACACCAGCCATCCTGTCATCAGTGGGATCCAGGTTTACAGAATAGTTTAGAGAATGGATTTGGGATTCAGATTCAAGCTTATTTTAAATACACTCCTCACTCCCACATAATTATATGGTAATTTCCTCAAATGAAGACAACCACGCTAAAAATTAATTATAATTATACAGTTTAAACTTGCCAAGTTAGCCACAATCCCATATGATCTCATTCACAGAGGACCGTTCTGATAATAACACCATCTGACTTGCGGTATATAGAATGTACTCTTCCGATATTGTGTTAAGACAGGGGTAAGTTTTTCTAAACTATTTTATCTCAAGCCCCAGCCCCCTCCACTTCAGCAAAAATGTTGAAATCTTTATCCAACAATCACATCATCCAGCAATGCAGTGGCTGTTTAACAAACTAGTGCATGGATGTATACATGCACCAGAAAGTCTGATGCTATGGATAATCTCTGCAAACCAGGTTGAGTTAATCGGTTAAACTAAAACTTTATTTATAAAGTACAAACACATAAACTATTCTCAGAAGGGAAACGTCATTTCCATTCTGCTGAGAGGACTTGGGGGTGTCTCCATGGACTCTCTGGGCTCAGGGGACCCCCCCCCCGTTTAAAGGAGAGCCCAGATTGCTCCTCCCAGCCTGCAGTAATGGAAGCGGGCTGAGGGCCCGGGCTGGTACTGACCCGTCCGTTGGGTCGCTGCTCCGGGGAGGGGCCGGTCACCATGGCGATGCTGTTGGAGTTGAGGTCGCTGCCGACGCTGGCGGGGGTCTTCCCGCTGGCCCTGCCGTTCATCTCTACTTCGGGGGTCCTGCGGAGACGCACACAGTCACACACGTCCTGCCGGCGGCGGCCCATACTCACGACCCGGAGATCCCCGCGCGCCTCCCGCTGCAGGCTGTCATACGACCCGCTCCATTTCAGTGTCAAAAATAAAAATAAACAATGAAGCACAAAATCCACTTCATCAACACAGACACTGTCTCATGAAGCACACAGCGCAGCAGACAAAGAGCATCTTAATGTGAGCGCTTTCTCGGAGGACGGCGTACTGTAGGAGCAGAGTGTACTGTAGGAGCACAGCGCAGTCTCTCAGACCAGAGCGTACTGTAGGAGCACAGCGCTGTCCCGAAGCCAGAGCGCTCTCTCGGAGCGAAGCGGGACACGGTCCCACACGCTCTATTTTCGTGCTGCCTGGCAGCGGCGCAAGACCGCACCCCTGAGGGTGAGGTTTATAAAAAGGCTGTGGTTTCACAAAGAATGCTGCTGGAGAAGCTTGGACAGGGAGAGATCCGACTGGACCCCAGAACCCAGAGCTGAAAGCCCAGAACCTAGAACCCAGAAACCTAGAATTTAGAACCCAGATCTTAAAACCCAGAGTGCAGAACCTAGAACCCAGAAAACTAGACTTAGAACCCAGAAACCTCGAACTTAGAACTCAGAGCCTAGAACTAGGACCCAGAGCCCAGTCTAAAATTCAGAACCTAGAACCCAGAGCCTAGAACTTAGAACCCAGATCTTACAACCCAGAGCCCAGAACCTAGAACCCAGGCCCAGAGCCACTCCAATCTGGCTCTGCAGTCCCGTTCAATATATCGATCGCTCCAGTTCAGCTCTTTTGGCTGCTGCTGCTGGTGGGTATTGATCCCTTGCCCAGCGGGACAAACAAATTTACGAGCGCTCGTCCGCAGCCGGACGCTCGCGCTAATGCCGCCCATCTGAAGCGGCTCGTAAATTAGCGCACGAGGCGAGCCGCCGAGCCGATATCAAATTTAATACGCAGAGCGTTCAGTTTAATATCTCATCTGCCCGCCCCCACGTCCACAGGCAGAGGTGAAACGTGCAAAATGTGCAGACAGATAAAGATGCGCGCATCCACACAGCTCTGAATGTGCATTATCAGGGCTCCCCAGTCCTGCAAGTTTCTGAGGGCTCCCCATTATCTGGGTTCCCCAATCCTGAAAGCGTCTGAGGGAGGAAGAAGAACACCTCAAAGTTCCACGTCCTTTAACCGCAGTAAATCAAAAAGTCACTCACGCAAATATTCCACACACAGCGTGAGGTGAATGTTCTTCCCGGGTAGGACCGCACTTTATTAATGAACCTTAGACCATCGACTCAATATTATTGATTTTACTGAATAAACGGAGGGAGGGAGGGGGCGGGGCTAAGGTCTGGCAGAGAGAGCGGCTGGACGTCTCCCCCATCAGAGACCCAGCCAGACAGACCCTCCCGTGAAACTACTGCGCCTTCATCTCTCCGAAAAATCCATCAATTTCCACCATCCCATTTCCCTTTCATCTCCAGATCCAGAACGCCTGCCCTAGAACACATCCCCAAATGTCTTTTTTCCTCTGTGCTATGGGGATGTGATAGATAACATGCCTGCATGTGTCTGTAGGGTGGCACGGGGGGGTCACTGAGGGGGGGTGGGGGGTATTAGTGAATGAGATCATTGATTTTCACCGAAATAACACCATGCCAGTGGCGGCAGCAGCGAAGTCGGGGTCCGGTTGCCAAATGTGCCAGCCATAGATTCCAGTTCTTTGTTCCTGTGGTGGCTCTTTGAAGGGGGCCTATGTGGCGTGCGGCACTGAGACAGCAGATACACTGCAGAGAGACTGCCCACCTCCCCAAACCCCTCACCACCGCCCCCCCCCCCATTTTCACTGAGACAGCAGATACACTGCAGAGAGCTGCTCCTGTTATCAGCGAAACAGGAACTGCCCACCTCCCCAAGCCCCTCGAACCCCCCTCACCCCCCTTCCCACCACCCCCCCCCCCCCCCACTTCCACTGAGACAGCTGATATGTACACTTCAGAGAGCTGGTGCCATTATTAGCGGAACAGGGACTGCCCACCTCTCCAAGCCCCTCACAAACCCCCCCCCCCTCCAGCCCTCCCCTCTCTGAAAGCTGGTATTATCAGCAGCTGCAGAGGAGCCCCTCTAATGGGGGGGTGACAGTCAGGGGTCGCGGCGGCGTTTGCGTAACCGCTCACCGTTTCGCGGTTTTTCCGCTCACGTGCTTGAGCAGCACATGCCACGCGTTCCGCTCCAAAATATTGAGAGGGGCGTGCGCGTACCCGCCGGAGAGTCACTCTCCCCCACAGGCCACCGCGCTCTCGAAACAGACGTGTTAAAAACAACACACAACACGCGTCAGGTTTTAACACACCTACCCCTGTAGCTAAGGGCAACACATTTTAGCGTGTGTACTTCCAACACAGTTCGTGTGTAAAAAAAACTGTGTAGTGTGACACCTAAATTGTGCATTTGTAACGCAAAAAGTGTAACTTTGACGCAAAATGTGTTGAAAGTAACACAAAATTAGTAACACAAAAAGTGTGTTGGATATGAACACATACATTCTGAGAGTGTGTGCTTGTTTTGATATACATATATATCATACATTTTATTTACAGTGAGCTCCATAATGTAAAATTATTTGGCTCTGTACTCCAAAATTTTAGGTTTGTAATCAAACAATTCACGTAAGGTTAAAGTGCACATTCTCAGCCTTTACTTAAGGATATTTTTATACATTTTGGTTTCACCATGTAGAAATCGCAGCACTTTTTATACATAGTCCCTCTGTTTCAGGGCACCATAATGTTTGGGAGAAATGGCGTCACAGGTGTTTCTGCTTCTCCCTCATTCTGGGAGGCAGAGGACAAACCAGCCTACTTTTCTCTCTTTCTCCCTCCCTCTCTCCCTCTCTCCCCTCTCTCTCTCCCCCTCTCCCCCCCACCCCCCCCCCCCCCCCCCCCCCCTGCAGGTCTCCTTTCTACCTGTGGTCACCATTTGAAATCAGATGGGCTCACAGCAGGCACAGTGACGCTGGGCACTGCCAATGCCCCCCCCCCCCCCCCCCCCCCCCCCCCCCACCCCACCCTGTGCCAGTCTGAGTCTGACAGGTGCACCACAGAGAGGGGCCCACTGAGGAGGGATGGAGGTCATTCACACCCCTTTATGAGCCACAGTGACACATGGCACAATAATATTTTAAAATTTAATCGCTGATTTTTTTCACCTTGCATTGCTTTTCTCTCCATCCCTATTGGCAACAATGACAAAGGCTATTATTATTATTATTATTATTATTATTATTATTATTATTATTATTATTATTATGTACGCATTCATTTGTCGATATCTTTTGTTTATTTCAGTGCAATTGAAAGAGACGCAAACATGATCATGTATAGGATGATGCAGGCATTATAGTATTTTTCAGAAGGAAAATAAAGATGGATAATAATATCATCCAGAAACCAGGATACTCACTGTGGATGTTTTGCAGTGTTCTGGTCTCCTCCACGTGAGTCGGGATCAGTGTTTGTCCAGTGGGCCCATTTTGATCATTCTGGCTGCAGAGAGAGGAGAGGAGAGGAGAAGAGAGGAGGTTGAGGAGGTTGGAAAGGGTGGGAATGTTGAAAAGGAGCCTCACTGATCGCAGGAGGTGATCAGCCCCAAACGCCCTGGCACACCGCAGGACCACACAGCACCATCCGCTTAATTATTCAACGGGAGCAATTATCAACCAATCACGCATCAGATGGCGTGCGACAGAGCGGAAAGGCTTTGCGCGACGAGGAGGCGAGACGCTTGATTGGGTGAAGCTGGAAATGGCTCTCCTCGGCAGACAAAGATGAAAAGTGCTTTAGCCATCTAAAGCATGTCACGGATATAGAGACCATACACGGAATTAACACCTAGGGCTGAAAAATGGCGCAAGCACTAGCCACGCAATTCAATCAATCAATCAATCAATCAATCATTCAAATTTTATTTGTATAGCGTATTTTACAGCAGTCGTCACAATACGCTTTACAGACAACCCTGGCCCAAACCCCCACAGGAGCAAGCCTAAGGCAACAGTGGCAAGGAGAAACTCCCTGTGGCAGATGGGAAGAAACCTTGGAAGGAACCAGGCTCAAGGGGAAATCATCCATTTACATTGCAGTTGTGAATTATCTATGTCGATTGAGTATGTTTTATATAGGAAATATCAATATGCATCTGAATATTAACCTCAGGGAAAGTGTTTGGTTTGGACATACAAATCACAACATATCACATTGTCTGTTACAGTAAGAGCACCATTCAAATATATAGATGCTTGCTTGGTCAACCCAACTAGCTATTTAACATTCAAATAACCTTTTAGCTACCTTTTACTGCTGCTCACTGTCAGCAAATGTGCAAGGAATAAAGAAACATCTATCAGATACAACAGCTTTAACTCCCCTTAAGCACAAAGATAAATGAACGATAACTCGCTTTTCTGTAACGTGAATTAGAGTCCTCTTTATATCCATCCCAGCGATATTGAACACGAAGACAGCTGCTGTTCCAGAAGCTGTGCCATATTAATGAAAACAAATGGCTATCGCATCCCACTCTGAAATCAGATAGACAAGTGTTTCTGTGGTGCATGCCAGCGGTACAAAGTTGTTTTGATTACACTTATTGATTTTTACTGCAACTCTGAAACGAGCAAGCCCTCTTTACTGTGGACAAAAGGGGGAAAAAAATAAAACAATTTTCACCAGCACACCAATGAGCAGAAAGAAAATAATAATTACGGTTATTTTTAAGTTTTCAAAATTCTAGGTCAGGCGAGTTGAACATACAGTATATCCACGATGTTGGATGCTCCTCATACAATTTTCTCCCTGCTTATTTGAAACCTGTTCTCCTGCAACTCAGTGTACGTTTTCTACACACACACACACACAGGCATTCTCCCATCTGCAGGCTGAATGTGCACCAAAGGTCCCAGCCATTCATTTATCAGATGTTCCTGAAGGATACTGCATCTCCAGGACAGGCATATAGACAAGCTGGCGTTCAGTGACTCAGAACAGCATGTCCTTGCTTCATGTTGGGGTAGCGGCATTAGTGGACGGTCTTAACAAAGCGAGGACCCCTTATCGAAATGGAATATAGTGGTTGATGTTTGATGCTGTTCGTTGAAGCGATGATTTTTAAAAGCTGATTCAGTTGCACAGAGTCCAAGACAAATTTCTCTACAGGGACAATAAAGTATGTATCTGTCTGTCTGTTTGTCTTATCAATGGAGGAACTGCTTATCAATACAATATATTGAAAATATATGGAAACAACATATCAAGATATTGCAACCCTTCACAATACATAGGTGAGAGCACAAATTGTTGCCATTTTCAGATATTACAATGCATTTGTGCATTGCCGTGAAACACATGTACTATTACATCTTCGAAAAAGTCCAGATAAGCACAATATATTGCAGGATATTCCGTTTCTTGTAAGGAACATTTTGGCTGCTGTTCCTTAGCAACTCCCACAAAAGATGATTGGTTCAGCCCTAGTTGCCTTCCGGGGTCTCCTACTCCTCCCATTTACCCCCCTTCAGTAAGGCAGATTAGAGAGGGCTGGCACACAAACCATGGCACCACAGACTGGCACGCAGACCACAGGCTCACAGACTGGCACGCAGACCACAGTGCCCACAGACTGGCACACAGACCACAGGCTCACAGACTGGCACGTAGACCACATGCTCACAGACTGGCACACAGACCACGTGCCCACAGACTGGCACACAGACCACAGACTGGCACACAGACCACAGGCTCACAGACTGGCACGTAGACCACGTGCCCACAGACTGGCACAGGAGCCTCCGTGCGTGTGCCAGACGGCCCGTGGACTCTCCTCACGGACGCTGGGCAGGTAGAGGACAATGGCGGAGGACCAGGAATGGCGCTCACAGCTTCAAAAATGCACGCGCGTCTCGACCAGCAGCCCAACACGGACCGGGCCCACCGCGCGACCTAGCTTCCGTATGGACCGCGCACCGCGGACCGCGCAAAGTTCCTTTTTTTGCGCGCTGGGCCCTGGGTGCACGGAGCACCCCGCGATCGAGCCGCGCATACGCAGGGGTAACCTACAAACCTACATAGAGACGCCCGACAGCTGGAGCATCACGCGGAAAAATAAACGACTTCGGCAGCAGAGAGAGAAACTGGGTGAGTGTTGAGCACAGCACCATAGCGGTGCAATGGTTTATTATTATTAGCATTATTATGAGCTCCAGTGGACCTGAATCTGAGATCACATCACAACACAAGCGCATGGCAGCATGGCATTATTATGCTCTGTTCCAGTAACACAGGCCCAGAGCATAAGTCTCAAGCTGTAACACACACACGCACACACACACACACACACACACACACACAGACACACACGCACGCACACACATACACACACACACACGCACACGCACACGCACACGCACACTAGCACACACAGTCTCAGACACACATACACACACACACTCACACATACACACGCACACGCTCATTAGGCTGAGACATGAACATCCCCAATAGACACATTAGGAACACCGGCTCTTTTCTCGCTCGCTCGCTCTCTCTCTCTCTCTCTCTCTCTGTCCGGCACTGCATTGCAGTAACCGATGACCTGCAGCTGTCTGCGAGCTTCACGTCGCGACAAATAACCCCCCGCGCTCTTCCCGCTCGTCCCGCTAACTTCAGCTAGCTGCTGCTGCTGTTCTCCCCCAACCCCAACCCCAACCCCCCCACCCCACCACTACACAATCCTCCCCCCCCCCCCCCCCCCCCCCCCCTCCTCCCTCGGTCACAACGTCCTTCCTACCTCACCCTCCGATCTGCGCGGAACTTCAGCATTTTCCTCCGGATGAATCAGACGATTCCATCAAGGCGGGCATGTGTACACGCGTGTACACACACACACGCACACACACACGCAGTAGAGACAGCGAAGGCCAGAATGCTCCCAGTAGAAGAGGAAGGAGACCGCTTCTTTTGTTGTTGTTGTGTGTTTTTTTTTTGGCTGTTGCGGTTGCTGAGGGGTGTTGAAAATCGTAATTGCTGTGCTGTTTCTCCCCTCTCCCTCTCCTTGAGAACGCGTGCTCCAGCCCCCTCCCTCTCTCTCTCTTGCTCCCTCTCGCTCCCTCTCTCCCTCTTTCTGTGTCTCCCTCTCTCCCTCTCTCTCTCTCTCTCATGCTCTCCTGCTCTCCTGCTTTGCTTTGTGAGGAGAACTGCAAGGCTCAGCTGATTCAGTTCCTAGGTCTGTCCATTTTTTTTTCTCTCCCCCATTCCTTGGTTGTTCCCACAGGAGCAGCCGGATAACAGGAGACCCATGTGGGCCTTCTGTCCGTCACAGGCTCAGTGACCCCGCCCACAACCCCCCCCCCCCCCCCCCCACCCTGACACAGCACCCTCCATCCCCACCCCGTCCCACAGAAATGCCCTCCTCCAAAAATCAGGGGCCCGAGAGTCACAACCATGTTTCATAAGAAGAACAGGAAAGTAGGCGCAGCAGACAAAGGATGCTAATCATTCAGGTACGGCACACACAAGCCCCTCCCCCCCCCCCCCCCCCCCCCCCCCCCCCCCCCCCCCCCGGCACGGAGCCACAGTCCCAGCCTCTCACATGATCATAATCACGTCCATATTTCATATCAAGACAAGCTCAGCGTGAACCCCCAAATGAGACTGCCTGACGACACACAAAAAAATCCCCGGGTTGGAAAGGCAATATTCTGCCACGCAACGTCACACAGGAAGTGCAAGCAAGCAAGAGGAAGCTTGTTTTTTTATTTTTTTATTCGTGGTCCATCTGAAAGACCGGATCCGACTGTCCCGCTAACTGTTCCCCCCCCCCCCCCCCCACCACAGGGTCTCCTCGGTGTGCTGATAAACCTTAACGTCGCGCAGGCCGTCCCCGTTGCTAAGGGGGGCAGATGGAGGGCCATTGTTTGGCTTAAATTAGCCGAGGTACTGCGATAGGGAGAGACGTTGCTCCCCGCACAGACGGGCTCGGTACGGCCGTAAAACGGCGACGAGGGGGAAAACGCTCGGGGTGATTTACTCGGCACGGAAGGGGGGGGGGGGGGGGGGGGGGAACTGGATCCCCTGCCCAGAAATGCAGATGAATCGCCTCTCGGTTTGATTCGAATCGCCGCAGGCATCAATTGCGGCACTTCGAGGAACAATGGACCCGGCTGGTGGCGTTTCCACGGAAATGACTGCAGCCTGAGGTGGAAAGGACTTTAAATTCTAGGAACTTAAAGTCTGTAGATACCCACATGTATCCATGTGTGTGATATTTTAATGGGGATTTTTTTTTCTCTTCTATCATCTTTTTTTTGACCATCACTCCTCTCTTCTCGGTGTCTTACTCATCCAACCCATTCCCCCTCTTCCACGTCCTATTATAGTCTAAAAATATAACCGCTATTTTTCAGCATGCCCTTAATGGCACTATTAATAATAGCAAAGTTGAAATCGTGAAATGTCTCCAGTGCAGACAGTTATCCCTCGTTGTCAATCACTGTACTGTCGACAGCAAAGATTCTGCTTGAGGGGCAACAGTCTGTAAGTCACAGTGCTTACCTGCAGTATTATACCTAAAATTATTAAGAGGTAAAAAATTATTTTAAAAGTAATCAGAAGTCTGTTGATAATCCTGGACAGAATACAAGTGTGTGTGTGCGTGTGCACGTGTGCACGTGGATTTGTGTGTGCACGTTGGCATGTGATTCCTCCTGATTTCTGATCTTATCTGGAGTCTGTTGTTCTTTTATGAGGTTTATTAGTATTTTCTTTTTTGCCTGGGGGGGCACGGGGATGGGGTGGGGTTTGGCAATAAAGTCCCCCGCCCCCGGGCAGATGGAGTCCCCCAAAGTGCAGGGGGCAAACACCACAAAACTGACCAGTCAATAATTTCAATAGCGCATCCATCAAGACTGTCAGCATCTTCGGTGTGATTGTGCAGAAAACAAAGGCCTGTGAGAGATTTCCCCCCAAACTGGCAAACAGCTGAGCGCAAATGAGACTCTGAGGCTCTGACAGACAACAGCAGCAGCACTGATGTAAACCTTTCAGGCACGGATTCAGCCTCCCTTCCACCCTGGCCGAGATTGCTGACCAAGGGGCGGGGGACGGGGGAGGTGGGGCGTGGGGGGTTAGCAAATGCCTAGAACTGGCCCCGCCTCCTATGTTTTAATATTTTTTGAGGGCCCCTGTCAGCCGTCCTGTCTGAACCCTTGGACTCATCCTAATCCCCCCCCCCAGTCAGAACCCAGTGACGACGGGCCTGGATGCCCACACCTCTGGGCATGCTCAGAACCCGTCTATGCGCTTGAAGACCTGACTCTTCTGGCCTCCACTGATCCACACAGCGCTCCCTATCACCACAGACAAGGGACCCAGGAAACCCACAGGATTACCCGTGGCTGTGAATGGGTTGTTATGACAGACAGGGAAAACCTGCGTGACAATCTGTCCCCCTATCTCTCTCACGTGCAGTATCTTTGCATCTGTACCTACGCCTGACATAATAAGGTTTTGCTTCTTTTTGTATTTGCATTTTGTGCTGATTAGCTCTAAAAGAGGGCTAACTTGGCAGGGTTGCATTTGAGACACAGACTCAACAGACATAACAGGCTTTTCATTTCTTGTCTGTATTCCAGCACTAGAAAAGCTCTGGCTTACAACGGGGAACATTTCAAGCACTTTCAACACGTTTCCCGACGGAGTGTGCAACAGAGGTGAAAGGGTTAAAGGTCAAGCAGCAGCACAGCAGGGGCAGAGTGAGAGGGCTCTCCTGCGGCCGAGCGATCCCATTGGCCAGGCCGTAGCGCGCTTTAGCAAGCCTCCAGCCAGTGAGAAGGGAGCACGGAACATTCGCAGAGATGAACACAAACATGTAAAACTCTGCCGTGCGGTGAAGGTCAGCCCAAGGGGTGAACTGTCATCGCCAGCCCGTGATGAGTACAAATGTGTCACATGACGATGGGGGAGGAGAGTGTGAGAGAGCGCGTGGGCGCGCACGTGTGTGTCTTTTGTGTCTGTGTGTGTGTGTGTGTGTGTGTGTGTGCGCGTTTCAATGGGTGGGTGGGTTTTCCAGCACAGTAAGCATTACCCCATTTTTTATCTTTCAGTGAAAGATATGAAACTGTTTTCAGCTTTTCTGACTCATGGATTTGCTGTTTGTGTCTTGAAAATTCCCAAAAAGCCATATATATATAGCATACATACACCGCTGGGTCATAATTTTGTGACAGTTCCCTCTCATGGCACTTCGAGGGAAAGGGACAATGCTGCCGTAATGCCCTTCTCTGGATCTTCAGTTTTCACAAGTCTTTACACCATCGCGACTGGAAGATGAGTTCTTTCAGCGGGTAAAGCCTTAACAGATATCAGGCTTTAACAATCACTGCTGACGCATCACTCCAGCATAAATCGATGGATAGGCAGTGGCTGCTAAATAATATGTGTGGGCAGACGTGGAAAAGAGATTGAGCCATTAATATTTCAACACACTCATTTCAGAGTGGTAAAGCCCTTTATGTGCAATGACTTTGATGACTTTCAAATTATATGAATGCAATGTACTGAATGTAATCTTTTTTTTTTTTTTTATTTAATCAAACAAAAAGTAGTCTGAATATCTGTCAAAGGGGAAATCTGGAAACCAAAATGTCAGGTTCACACACACACACACACACACACACACACACACAAAAAAAAATAATTAAAGGTATTTAAAGCATTTAGTACCTAAAGAGTGATAAATCTTAAAAAGGGGAAAATCTGGCAACCGAAATGTCAGGTTCACACACAAAAAAAATAAAAATAATTAAAGGTATTTAAAGCATTTAGGTACTTAAAGAGTAGTATGAAGTATAAATAGCACTTTACAGGGTGTTTCAGCAGTTGACACAGCAGTGTCCAGCGTGCGTATATTCACACCACACGCTCTTAAAAAGCAGCGCTTCGGCTCTGAACCCCTTTAGCTGCACAGTAATCCCAGAGGCTGGCCGAGGCCCAGGGCCTGCGGCGAGCGCTTTGCTCCGCTGTTCTCACACCGGGTTCATCTTGTACCTTTCGCTCCGCCTGTGGCTCCCGCTGACTCAGTGAGCTGAGTGGAGCAGAGACGGGCCACACCTCACCACACCACAGCATTACATTACATTACGTTACATTACATTTACATTACATTACAGGCGTTTAGCAGACGCTCTTATCCAGAGCGACTTACACAACTTTTTTACATTGCATTTACATTGTATTCAATTACACAGATGGATACACACTGAAGCCATGGTGGTTAAGCACCTTGCTCAAGGGTACAACGGGAGTGTCCTACCTGGGAATCCTACGCATTTATACTACACTGCCGCCCCACAGCATGAACGTGACCTGCTTCTGAAAAATCCCCCGCCGACCAGCGGTTCAAACGGGTTTGCAAAAACACGACGCGCTCCTCTCGGCTTCCACGGTTCTCTCTGGCCGTGAAAAGCTCTTGAGCGTCCGCTTTGGGGGGGTGGGGGGCAGGTATCGCTCCCGCTGCTTTTAAAAGAGATCGACTCTCAGCGGTTCCTTCGCCAAGACCCAAAAAACAGCCCGACCCTGCTCACAGAACCGTTCCAGCTCCAGCCAGAATCCCCCCTCCGGAGCTGGGAGTTCACCGTAATCACCCCACTTCTCCATGACTACCGTCGTCACCACCAGCCGCCAAGCCCCACGCAGTGCGCTACTGCACCTTGCGGTACCCAGCAGTGATACTCCCACAGCAAGGGCCCCGAACCACAGAGAAAATAACACAATCCCAGTACAATGCAATAAATTACCCGCCGACAAGGCTGCAGGCTGCCACTGCGTCGCACACAAAACCTCGGCTCGACACAAAGCTCAGGTCTCACCTCAAACCATCCTAATCTAGATGACGCACCGTAAAATATAAAGGCACAAAAATTCTGTAACAAAAAAAAAAATGATGAAAAATGAAATGAAAAACTATAGTACATTTTTGAGCGGTTATCAGTAAGACTGAAACATGGTCTTTGGGACAAAAAAAGATATAAAAACACCATGCAAAAACTACAGATTTGTTTTTCAAATTCCAAAAATATTGGGTTTGTTTTGGTTTTTTTTCCTTTGGTAGTTGAAATGTCGTAAAAAAAAGTAGCTCACCGGGACCTTTGCCACTGTAAAAGTGTTTGAGCGAATCACATGCCCCGTGTGTGACAGGGTGAACGCACGCTCCACAGATACCCCCAGAGCCGCGTTCCGACCGCGCGCGTCTCTCTTAACGAGACGTGACGACGCGGAGACGGACGAATCGCCGCGGGCGACACCTGCGGCCAGGGTCCCCGGGCTGTGGGAGCGGCAGGACAGGGTGACTCACGGTTTTCGTGAAGAGAGCGAGGCACTGGGAGGGTTGTGTAACCCCGTGTTGCATCACAGGGCTGGACCCCTAATGGAGAGGGGTGGGGGGGGGGGGGAGGGGGGGGGGGGGCGGGGGGCAGGGGGCTGTAAATTCTGCGGTCCACGGAGTCGCACGTTACCGACAAAAAGCCCCCCCCCCCCCCGCGGCGCGTCGAGTTCGAAGGAAGTATTTCTCACAAGTGTCGAGAGCCAGGACAGAAAGAACAACAGGAAAATTACGAGCGCTGCTAGTTTGCAAATCTCTCGCCTTAATCCCGATGCTGCTGACCAGCCTGAAGGGGGGGCAGGCGGGGGCTGGGGGGGGGGTCACTCGTGGTGTAGCTGATTGGGGGGAGGTTCTGCCCGAAATTGAGCGGTCATCTCATCAGCTGCCCAGGGGGCCCATCACAGGGGACACCCCCGTTTTGCAGCTAGGGCAGTTCGGCTGGGCGGTAGATCAGAGATAAGAAAGGAAAAGACCCAACATCTCCACAGTAACCCTGCCCTGGAGGCACCTACACCACTGAAATAAGCAAGCAGCTGTGTGAGATGGTAGCATCTGCCTGCTATGAGAAACGGAATGTGAGAGGGGGGGAGACAGAGAGAGAGAGAGGGAGAGAGAAAGGGGGGAGAGGAGAGAGAGAGAGGTATACAGCTGTAGAACTGTATTTATTATTCAGGGCATTTGTAGCTTGTTCATTATTTCAGAATGAGCTTTCACATTCTCATCATGACGATAAAGATAAATGACTTAAATAAAAATGAACTGAGAGAGGGCTGCAAAATAAAGAGGGGGAGGAGGAGAGAGAGGGGGGGAGAGAGGGGGACGAGAAAGGCTGAGAGAAGACTAGAGAGAGAACACAGTGGCAGGAGACAGAAAGAGAGGGAGAGAGAGAGGGATTCTCGGTATCAGGCCAGCCAGTGTAATCCACACCTAATGTCTGCCGTCCTCTAACCCAAACAGATCGAAGTGGGGCCCGTGGTACCCCGCTCTCTAGGCCTAGTGTCGGGACAGCACACCACCAAAGTGCTCATCAGGGGGTGCCGTAAGGGTAAGGCAGGGACGTGGGGGGAGGGGGGATGTTTAATTATGGGAACACCTCAGAACTGACTGTGTCCAGCGGGCATCACGTTGTTAAATACGTCAGTCACAGTCCATGTGTATTTACAAATTACCCGATTAACACACACATTAAAAAAAAAAAGAAATTTAAAAAATGTACGACTGGAATCGGTTCAGGCTGTCAGCATGCGATCCAGGTGTGGACCTTGGCTGAGAAAGAGTCATCAGAGAAAGCGCCCCATCGTGCCAACTCCGATCCAGCCGGGCGTGTCAGGAGAAGGTGTAAATCTGCCAGGTGCCCCCCCCCCCCCCATGAGATCATCTGGTGCCCCGTGTGCAAGATTCGCTCCGCCTGTTCTGCCCGAACAGAACATATAAATCTCCTCAGGGGAGAAGAAACCCTGTGCGCCGACACAGAGGAGAGTGTGTATGTCGCCACCTACTGGTGGTTCTGATTCAAATCGCTTCAGATAGTGCACTTAATTCTGCCAAAAATATTTATTTTCAGTTTGAGAAACAGGAAGCCAAAAAAAACAACTGCAGTACTGTACCTGATTTTGTGTGATTATGTACAGCAATTTAAATTCGTTTCTGCCTTTTGTAAAGTCAAAAACAACAAAAATGAACATTGGCAGGCAGTTAAGACCTAGGACCTAAGATCTAATTGCTTTCATATATCCAAAAAATCTTAATGTAACCCAAACTCTTTCCTTTTAAATGAAAATTAGTTGTAATGTGAAAACCTATGAAGGTCAGACTAGAGAAAGCAATCAACTTCAAATGCAAGTTTTCATTACACTGGGGGAAAAAAATGTAATCGCACAAAAAAAATATTTTTTTTGAATGTATCATTTCAATTGTAAATGTTTATCCTCTGCTATTTCACGTTCTCAAGCCTAAACTTGTGAAACGAGCACAAGGCCCCGACTTATGCAATTTTTGAATGATGCCAGGTTCAAACCCGTGTTTGGCAAAATTATCCACTGAAAACAAATTATCCATAAAAGTTTTAACCCTAAAAAAACACATTTGCATTCAAGTACACCTGGTAAACCTACACTTTATAATTACAACATTTAAATAAGGATACAGCTATACTCACAAAGAGCAAAGAGGCTTACTGTGTCTGTCAGTAATGGGAGAATTGACAGAGCTGCAAAATGAACTGCACAGAGAGGAAGAGAGGGACATAAAATATGATTATGATCATCGTAAAGGGATCAGCCAGCACAAATGCCACCGCAAAAAAAAAAAAAAAACCTCTTTTAACCAGAAAAATAATGTTTTGCCGATACAGGTGGCCCGCTTAGATCGCCTCAGAGATAGTGCTGGGCTACTGCTGTGATGTGACGTCACACCAAACAGAAAGGAATCATGGGAGGACAACCACCTTCGCTGTTAGCTCACGCCACACGGCATGACCCAGTCAAGCACTCTCTCTCTCTCTCTCTCTCTCTGGTGACTGCAGCGTATCATAATGGGTAAGTCTTGTAACCTAAAAGTCGCGGGTTCGATCCCCCGCAAGGACACTGCCGCTTTACCTTGAGCAAGGTACTTAACCTGCATTGCTTCAGTATATATCCAGCAGTAAAAATGGATGCAGTGTAAATGCTATGTAAAATGTTGTGTAAGCTTTAAGGATAGGAGGAAAGGTAACTGTAGTCAGTGGTGGCTGGTCTGAGCAGGCAAGGGAGGCAGTGTAGTATAATGGGTAAGGAGTTGGTCTCATAACCTAAAAGTCACAGGTTCGATTCCCTGGTAGGTGCCGTTGTATCCTTGAGCAAGGTACCTAACCTGCATTGCTTCAGTATATATATCCAGCTGTAAAATGGATGCAATGTGAATTCTGTGTAAAATGTTGTGTAAGTCTCTCTGGATTAGAGTTTGCTTAATGCCTGTAATGCAATGTAATGGTTAAAAACTCGTGGACGCCCTCAACACCAGCCCAAATTGCCTCGTCGGCCAGCGCTAACGATAATGAGCTCGCTCGGGCGACGTAACACTTGGCATCAGCAGACACCGCTTCAGGAAGTACAGTCACCATCAGCGCTTCCGCCCGGCCCCTTTCCGACAAGCCGGCGCACCGCGTCTCCGATTTTTTTTTTCTTTCTTTCTTTCTTTGTTGAAAATATGAGCTGTTGACGCCTGGAGCGTCGCGAGGCATCGCACTGCCACCCGCAGATATGAGTCAGATCTCTTAGTGACACGGAGTGGGGGGGGGGGGGAGGGGGGGGGGGGGGGGAGAATCTCAAAGTGCCGTTTTAGCCCGTGAAATTGGAGCAGTTTTAACGACGAAAAGGGAAAGGGTTGTGAACTGCACAACTGCGGTCATTTTTTTTCCCCACAATGCACTCCACTGACGTGAACGAGGCGACCTCCAAGCACCCTGAAGATGAACATAAGCAGCGCCGTAAGGACAATGATCTGGGAACGGAAAGGTCGATGGTCTGTCGGATTGGAATTAATGTCCTCTTTTCAAGTCTCAAGAGTTGTTGCGGCGCATTTGAGTCCTCCATTATCTCCGATGATAGCCAATAACGGATATTAAACAGATGCCCGCAAATGCCTTCACTGATAAAGCACGTCTGTTTTTGTTATTGACTTTTTTTTTTTTTTTTTTACTGCTTTCACAGTGCAGTCAATACAAAAACTGCAGGAAAGGCCTCATTATCTGTCTCTACAAAACTGTAAAGTAGATTGAGTCAGTAAACTAAGTCAGACAGTTATGTAAATGGACATGCTTTGAGGTGTTGGCATAATGACAAACTTGTAAAACGTCCCAGGATTTGCCTGAAAACCTGATTTTCTCTTCTATAAATGTAATGATGGCACTGACTGTAATGTTTGTAACACAGTTGTGTGTCATATTTCTTCATATCTTTTTTCCAGTTTTTTTGACATGTCCAAATTACTAAAAAAAAAAAACGTTTTCTATTGGGTCGTGAAAATATCATTTCAAGTTCTGATGAAAGTTGGAACGACTGAAACATTAACATGAACAAAAAACTCAGACTACTAAAAGTGCTCAGTGTGCTGAAGTGCTTCTCTCTGTGCTTAAATGTTCCAGAATGTTCCCCAAGCTAACAGGCCCAATGCGTTCAATCACAGTGACAGCACACAGCACAGCATTATGGGTAATAATAACCTCAAATCAGGGTCATTTCAAACTAGTGTTAGCAACCAGTGCTGCACAATGAATGGACATCCATCACACCGTGTAATGACCATGGTAGCAAATCAAAATGAATGAATATCTATCACACCGTGTAATGACCATGGCAACAGATCATAGCCTTCTCAGAACCGAAGGCGTCCTCATTAGTGTGTAAAGCACCGTCTTACTTTTACCCTCAAGATTAGCATGACTGGCTGCCAGCTCAGGTCTGCCGTGCTGCACGTCATTATAAAAGTGATTTTTCTGACTGCAGCCAGTAGCGGCTCATGGGTCTTATCGCAAGGGAGGCAAGCACCGCACAGAACCCGTGACGAAAGGCTGAAACTGAGCAGAAACCCTCTTAAAACATGAATTTTAACGGTAATAATGAGCATACAGATTAATAAACCGGGTTTTATTTTTTTCCCCTCTTCTTTCTCTCTCTCTCAAACTTGAGTAAGCATTGCCTCCCTTGCCCGCTCAGACCAGCCATCACTGACTACAGTTACCTTTCCTCATATCCTTAAAGCTAAACGTGGCGGCCGCGTAGTTAATGAGCGATGTAATTGTGAATGAAGCGTTGCATTAAAACACAGATGCAGTCCTTCCAGGACACAGCCGACCAGCAGCACTGGCATCAGAAACCCCCAAACCATGGTTCACCTTAAATTACCCGTTCGGTACAGTGGAAAAAACTGCGACGGCAAAAAACCCAGGTAACACTCGTCAGTACTCAGAGGCATTTGGTGGGAGGGTGGGGGGGGGGGGGGGCGGGGGGGGGGGGGGGGGCGCTGCGGTGTAATTATTTGCCCTTTCATTGAGGCTCTGCTAGTGTTGATGAAGCGAGGTCGGCACTTCCCGCAGCCTTAAGGACCACCTTGGCATTTCCAGCACAGAACAACACTGCTCCTGTGGGATTAGCCTGTCCCTTCACAACAAGCCACTGAGGATAATAGAGGCAAGCGCGCAGCCTTTCAGGAACAATGGCAGCTGACTTTGAGCTGCGAACAAGAGCGTGTTCATAGCGCACCGCATGAAAAGCATTATTACTTCACATCGCTTCAGCCATTTAGCAGGACCCTTTTCATCCAGAGTGTCACGACATAACAAATTCTTTTCACATATAATCCATTCACATGCTGCTGTGCATTTGCTGACGTGATTCAGGGGAAGCACCTTGGCTCAAAGGTACGCACGTGGGAGCCTCAGCTGGGAACTTCATAAGCATAAACACAGACTGCTAACCATCATGCTACACCGCAGCAAGGCTATACAAATAACATGTAGTATTTACATCGCGTCCATTTATACAGCTGGATATAAGCTGAAGCAATGCAGGTTAGGTACCTTGCTCAAGGGTACAACGGCAGTGGGAATCAAACCTATGACCTTTAGGTTACAAGACCAACGCTTTACACATTATAATACACTGCCCACCCCCAATTATTATTATTTTTGTATTGTATTATTGTAGATAACCAAAAATAAGAGTCAATGCTGATCACAATTCCTGGAGAGATCTTGTCTGGGAGATGACATCACACCAATCTGTACAGAAACACTGAGCATTTCTAACACATCCAGACCTGGACAGGTTCCAAGTCTGTACACAAAATGCATGGAAGTACACTTTGTGTGCTGTAAGTAAAGGAGTAAAGCACCCTTTCCTCACCTATTCATCAGGTTAAACCAAACCTTCTGACATCCTTTATTCCCGTTTTATTAGCATGCGCGCGTTTTATGCAATAATGCGTTGGGTTACTGCTTCCTCCACAATACGATCCGCTGAAAACAGGCGCCATTTAACTCCAGCGCTATTGAAATATCTTCTTTCCTGTTTCCTGAAAAGGAGTTTTTTTTAGGATTTTTTTTTAAATCTGATTTTTTGAATGAATGAATGAATGAATGAATGACTGAGTGAATAAATGAATGAATGAGTGTGGGTACAGGTATAGTCATAAAAACACATAATATGCATCCTAGGATTTTCTGTTGACAGTTGGCAGTCCGGAGCAGAAAAAAAAAAACAGTTGTTATGATGCCAGAAAGAGTAAGTACTGTAACTGCTTGGTGTGTCTGACTACCGCTGCTGTTTTTTTCTTTACAGTGAGGTTTAGGCCAGTGTGCAGCAGGCTTTTGATTCAGTAGAAGTCATGCATGAGGGGGCTGACAGTAACTATGCCAGCTGTTATCTCACAGGCAGCACTGCACAGACAACAGGAAAGATTCATACACACAAGGAAGTTTTTTCTTTCCCCCCACAAACTGCATAACTCTCTGACTAAGTAAGATGGATCAAGAAAAAGAATTCCCTCGAAACTTATCACAACGCGGCCACAGCTGGAAGAAGTCAACCTTGCGGAGTTAACAAGGCTGTTTGTGCAGCAACTGCAATTTGTCAGCCTAAATTATAGGAACAGATTAAAAAAGAAAGCTTTGAACTCTAGCCGTCTCTTCCAAATCAGCCAGAGACTTTAACTGCTGACTTTCATAAAAAGGTTGGTTAATATAGGTCAGGTCACCAAAACCACCTAATTGCACTTCTATATTTAATATTTTCTGATTCAAAAGCAATGAGAAAAATATGGCGACTATTTAAATGCACACAGTATAGTGTAGTGTGATTGTGCAACATGTGGACTGATAGTTTTATTTCAGACACACAGCGCCCTTTATAAGTGGTGAGCCATACAGCAGGTACGCAGGTGAACTTCATAAAAGATTGGCAATGTTTGACGCACTAGCCTTGGCAGAAAATCAAACTACTTCCTGAGAAATTTCACTCAAATGTGAGAAGTGCATTTGGTTTGACTCAGCAGCTTCCTGCTCAGACAGAGACAGAGCAAACGCGAGGAGAGTAATCCATATAAACACCCACACGTACGCCGACCTCCGTCTCCTCTCCAGAACAAGACTTCCTCCGCAGTCAGTCACATTAGTGGAAAAGCACTAATCATTTTTTCTTGACGCTGTACACCTCCAATAAAAAAAAAATGGTACTCAGGCAGATGGAATACAGATTGAATTGCTATCGGAATAGTACAGCTAGTCAACGAATAAAGCAACGTTCATGAGATTGACAACTAAAAATATTAGGTCGTCTGTAAATGGCACTACCCACACCACCATACCGAGCCCCTAACCCCTCCCCTGCCCCCCACAACATCCAACCAAAAAAACAAAACAAAAAAACAAGAGGAATCTTCCTCACTGAAAGCACCTAATTGCCAGGCTCACACAAATCGCGCACACTAAGCTCTCCAGGTGCGAATACTGTCATTGGGGCACACGGATATCCATACTGGCTGTATAAAAAGCTGAGATACAGTAGTGAAGCTACAGCCAGATGCATGGATAAATAAGCTACTGTTTTCGCATGCAGTAAACCATACAAAGGCAGAGTAAAAAAACAAAAAATAAATAAATAAACTACAGCTGTGGAAAAAAGACCTTCAGTTACAGGCATTCAGAGATGGCCAAGCACTCATTATAAGGGCTCTGGGCTCTGATTTCTTTATATACACCAAAGAATGTTTACATAGTGCACCGGTACAGCACTGAGCAACAGACTTCCTGTAAAGATGTTGACTGTGCAATTCATGAGACGGAAAAAATAAGGAAATGCTTTTAAAATAACAGCAGGATACAAACAAGTATTGTTTATAAAGAAGGATCAATTCAAATTAAACCCCATTGTGTTTGCTGTTCCGCCACTCATCAGTTGTGGAATTTATGTACAATATGGGAATAATTCAATTCAGCACCGAGCGCATAACTTCCGTTTTTTTCAATCTCTCTGTTATGGCTGTTGCACGAGGGTACACAATAAAAGACTTAATACTCAGCTTAAACTGATGTAGGTAAAACAGCATGGCTTTCAAAACTCAATTCCGTTCTTTTTTGTCTTCGACTGGGAGAGAGTATCGCCCTCCGATTAAGCCGAGATAGCACAGGAAGCCGGCTCTTATCTGAATTTACCGAGCCCCTCCTCATGGAGCGAGCAAGGAGTGGCGTAAAACAATGGCGTCCATTGTACTGGAAAATACCCAACCCACGCAATTACTCCAATTACCTACCCCTGAATAAATAGCGGAAATAAAACAACGCTAAAATAATCAGCTTTGTCATGGAAACGAAAGGTAAGGTAAATATGGTGAAATGGGCGACACAGTGAACGCGTCGCGTTTATGGCGGCCGATGGCCTGCCCTTGTTTACATTAGTGAGTAAGACCCGGAAGGTTCTAATCCGGTCAGGAGAATGATGTCACCAGCGTTTAGAACCTAGGGCCGCAGAGATGGGTTCATGGGCACGGCCTCTGCCAAGGGTACAAGACGTGCCTCGGATGCGTCGAGCGATGAGTCAGCCTGCCTTCCGTCGCCGTGACGCACCAGCCTCGCTTGCAGAGGTTTGCCCAATCAGGTCCACCCTGATGGAATCACGCCAAGAAAGACTTTGTGACACGCCGTTTTCCGCTCGGGCACCAAGTGAGCCAAATCAAAACCGACACGAGAAACAAAGGCACCTGACACAGATTACCTGTCGGGTCGGAATTTCGGGATTTCGTAAGCTTCACCGCACAAACAACAGGGACAGGAAATGCATGACAAGGCGTTATTTTTTTTGTTTTGTTTTTTTTTTTTTTTTTTGTTTTTACAAACACGGCTACGCCATTTCGGTTTAGCAGCCCATCCCCACTCTCGATATTTCAGAGAGCGGTTACGCTCCTGTAGTTCCACCCGCTGAGGGACGTGACAAAAACAGTCGCCGCCGAACCGTCAGCACAGCAGAAACTGCGTTTCGTTGAACCCAGAAGCTCTCACACTACTGAGCCAAAAACGAAACGCCGACATCCTATTCAAATAAGGGCCCACACGAAGCAAAAAGCCAAAAAGCCCAAGACTTGCACAAAGACCCAGATTGTATCACCTTTCCTTAACTTCGCCTTACAAATGAATGCACTATTATTTTCCTTAAACAAACACGTGAAGTTTATTTTGGCGATCACTGAACTTGCTAAAATAGCAACCCTTGCATCTGGGTAATTGTGAGGCAAAGATAAGTATTCCATGGGTGGAGGTTAGCAGAGAAGGAGAACAGCAGTGTTGGGGCAAGTGGGGCAGGTAGGGCAAATTAATTGCACCATCTGCCCGTGGCCCTGGCTGCTGCCTGTTTACAAACGTCTGGCCTCATACCGAAATGCAAATGGCGTCCCTGTGGACCTGACTGAACTCAGGCGTTCAGCCAGGATAACCAACAACATCAGCTGATCCAGTCTCTTTACGACAGACTCTTATCGGCTCAGCTTTATGAATATTTATGCGAATAAACTGGATTTCCCTTCATTTTTTTATCACCTAACCGAACAAGAGTCAGCGATCGATATTCATCTAATCGTTCAGCCAATAATCAAACCCCGGGTCTCTTCCCTTACCTGTGAATAATCAGTGGCTGCTGCTGCTGCGGTTTCTTTTCTTCCATTAAAACTGTAGCCTTTGCTGAGGTGATCAAAGTCAGGTGTGAGTCAGGGCAAATCTCAGCGAGGACATAATCATTCCTGTGACCTGAGCTCACTTAGACGTGCCCGTCCAGGGAGGAGAGAGATGACTAAGAGCACAGGCTCTCGTGGAGTGATTGGTGTGCCTTAGGCCCAATTGGTGTGAGAAGGGGGTTGTTCACCATGAAGTGGGGTGGGGGGAGGGGGGAGATTGGGGGGGGGGGGGGGGGGGAGGAAAACATCCCAGCTGGAGAGAAGAGTCACTGCACATTCCTGACAACTAGAATGTTTCCCCCCATCCTCTCCCCTTCCCCTAAACGTCTATCCTCCAAATAATTCCACAGATAGGAACCGTGTGGTCCAGAAGTGCGAGGATCGCAGCCCCGTGAAGTTTCGGGCCAAGACACGGACGGGGGGGGGGGGGGGGGGGCACATGGCCAAAAGAAAGAAAAGGGGGGGGAAAGAGGTCGCTTGAGTACTGTGACCCAGCCCATCGTCCCGGGACAGTGGGGCCCACGCGTGTCCCTGACACCGTTCGGAGCACGCTGGCGTGTCCAGGTGCACTCCCACCTGCCCAGGTGCACTCCCACCTGCCCAGGTGCACTCATACCCACCCAGGTGCACTCATACCTGCCCAGGTGCACTCCCACCTGCCCAGGTGCACTCCCACCTGCCCAGGTGCACTCATACCTGCCCAGGTGCACTCCCACCTGCCCAGGTGCACTCATACCTGCCCAGGTGTACTCATACCTGCCCAGGTGCACTCCCACCTGCCCAGGTGCACTCATACCTGCCCAGGTGCACTCCCACCTGCCCAGGTGCACTCATACCTGCCCAGGTGCAGACCAGACACGTGTGACACATCACACTGCCCACAGCACACTGACAGCCACGGGAAGCCTTTCAGCAGGTCTGCTAGCAGGCCGGAGACACACATGCTGCTCACACACTGCAAAAACAAGTCTGCCTTATCAACCGCTTTCGTCTTGTGCTAAGACTTAAGATCTTTTTTTTTCTCTCAAGTAGAAGATATTAGCCTGTTTTAAGTTACTTTTGGTTTGTCAAGTTAAACTGTCTTCCCCAATTGGCAAATCTTGAAATGAGTCAAACTCTCTCACCTCATTGGAAATCTTTTTGCCTTATTTAACAAAAAAAAGTAATAGAAATTGAGTTTAAATACAAGACAAAATACTTGTTAAATTGACTTATTTTTTGGTGTTTGCAGTGCAAGATGCACACAGCAAGTCTGGCACTAAAACCTGCCTCCCAGGTTGTGTTTAATGGATAACGTCTAACCCTCAATTAACTTCCTTCTGCAACTATGAGCTTAGACTGCCAGGCCACCTCCCTTTCACAATCTGTTAATTCGTTTTTTCTCTGATACCCTTTATGGGGTGTGTGTGTGTGTGTGTGCACTTGTTTTCATATCATGCTGGGGACGAAGACCTGTTTGCACACTCACGTGATGGGGACCAAAAATATTGTGGGGACCCAAAACTGCGTCCCCACGAAACTGGCCATTACAGATGATGCAGGAGACCATGCTAATATGCTACCTCAAAAAATCTCAGTAGTCCCCATGATTGACCAATTCCCAATTTGGAGTGTGAGTGTGTAAACCGAATTTTTGAGAATGATTAAGCACTTTTAGCTTAGAGGTAGGGGGTGGTATTGCAAGCATAAGCACACGCCTACGATTGATTGGTCACCTCGTTCGTTTACGTCATACTATAAAAGCCAGTCCCCGTAGACACGCCTACCCAAGGAGCTGCAGTGTGCAAAAATCGAGCTGCACTTGAAGTTCAGCTGAACAAATAACAAGGAAAAAGGTAAGACTTCATGATATAGCTACCATTAATAAAATATTGTTAATATATATTAATATATATTGTTAATATGTGTTTTAGACCTAGCTAGTTAGCTAGGTTAAATATCGCGTGCTAGCTAGCTAGTTAGCGAACTTTCTGCAATTGCCATTAGCTCACCAGAGGTAGTGTAAGCTACTTTTAGAGTAAATGTAGCTAGTAGCTACGAGTTATATGCTTGTGCAATCCGAAAAATATGTTATAAGTTATAACAAATTAAAATGCATGGTAGCTTTCTAGCTAGCTACATTTAGCTAGCTACAAGTGGCTGGCTAGCCAGTTGCAGATGGGATGTCTAAAATGCCAGCAATTTTGAGCTAGGTAGCTTAGCCTTTATTTATAAAAAATAGCTATATAGGCTTGGATTCTGCTCAAGATTTATTATAATGTGGCTACCATCAATTCTTCTTGTTCAGCTGTATTTTAGAGCTAGCTTGCTATTGAACGTTCTGCTGTTGACATGAGCTCCCCATAGAAGTTAGCTACTGAAAGTACATGTTTGTGAAATTGGTGGAATATGTTAAAATATAGGACAAGTTGAACAATATGTTGAACAAATATACATATATGCATATGAGGTTGTTTTTACGTTAAGTACGGTGCCCAAGATTTTTGTAATATGCGTACCATTAGCTAATGTTACTAGCTACAAGTTAGGTTAATAACATTACTAGCTAGCTAGCTTGCGAGCAAACATCTGCAGATATGAGGTCACGTTAGCTGTTAAGCTAAATTACAAATACTGCATGTGTTTGTGCAATTCGTGAAATATGATAAAATATGGGAGAATTTCAAGTCAATAAACTAATATATTTTTTATGGTAAACTTTGGAACAGACACTGTGGACACTGAAATGGCCTCCAGCTCAAGTCCACATCTGATTGACCAGGTAAGCTTTGTTGGTAAAATAGAAAGGAGGGTGTGTTGTGGTTTATCACAGAAAGTTACTGAAGTTAACAGTTGGTAATGTGATATGTAGGTGGTTACAGGATGTAGGTATATTGATATCAAATGATTTGGCAGTATAATGTCATGGTCAAGGACCAGGTGAAGTGCATCCTGTAACCACCTGTGTATCCATTTGAAGACTAGGTTATAGCCTTATTATTCAAATTTTTAAACGGTGATGGCTATTTCTTTATTTTTTAATGTTTAAGATATCTAATCGTACAGTTACATGTCTTCATAGAAAAAAATGGTTCAGCAGTTAATTGAGAATGTGCCACTTCACCAGGTCCCCGTGACGGTAAACCAGAAACCTTGTGTGACCAACTACCTCACTGATTGCAAGAAGCTTGACAATGAAATCTGTCATACACACTCTCTTGGTGAATCTCGTGGGGACCCATATGGGGACTAAAATCCAATCGAATATTACCAAGAGAAAAACCATAATGGACTTAAAATCACAATGAACATTGCAGTTGTTTCTGACATCAGCATTGACTTATACTATTATCTTAATAGTTAACTACATAACAAAAAAACGGAGCGCTTTATGATGCCAGTTGGCATCATCCGGGTTCAAGGAGTTAAAGTGCCGACTTGTGATTTCTAATTCTTGGGAAATGTTTTCTAGCAGCAGTGACTTGCCAGTATCAAATATATCGAACTGACCAACAGTAAAACCAGAATTGCATTTGAAAACCATGTGTACATTTAGCTACATTTTGGGTGTTTCGTCACCAGCAGTAGTACCTGCTGAAAACACATAGGCCCTCATTTATCAAACGAACGTACGGCAGAAAACTGGGTGTACGGTCATTTCCACGCAAAGCTCGGCATTTATCAATTTGGACGTGAGCGGAGGCTACGACCAAATGTCACGTCAAGTCTCAGCTCGTGTACGCACGTTCGAGTCACCGTGTACTTGCGGTGCAGCATAGTAAATCTGTCTCGGACAACTGTTATATAGATCATGCAGGGTCGCCTACAGAGAGTTAGTATGTGATCGTGACCAGTGTGATAGTCTGCAGCGTAGTCGTGTTTAAAAAGTTTTACTGCTCATTATTGTGAGCGAACTCAAAAGCACCTTTACGTGGTGGTGGTAACAGACTGCCTGGGAGCTAGGCGGCGAATAAAGCGGAGCTTGTAATAAGCGGGATCATGTAGGCTACAGCGAGCCGGTTACCGAAGTTCATTTCACAATTATGACCGGCTCGCTGTACATATGCAAATTCGTGTCTGTTTCTGCTGGTTGTGTGTGACTGGTCTGTTTTGACTGGTTGCATGTGATTGGTTGTCTGTCTGTGTGGTGTCCGCGTCACGGGGAAAAAGTTTCTCCTCTTGGCCGTATTACGCATCTCCATGTCGTAAACTCTAGGAGCGAGGCCTCTAAACTGAGAATATATAGGGGCGTGGTATTTGACGATAGTTTTCTGCTGCCACATTTATCAACGTCCGATTATTCTTACACTGTAATAGGCGAGATACGGAAGTTTCATGAATCACACCTGAACCCTAGTGTAAGATGATATATTCGGTCGGATCTGCATGAGTTTCTACGTTCTTTTGATAAATGAGGGCCATAGAGAGCACTGAGAAGACGCTCCACTCGAGTGCAATACTTCGGTAACATGCTTCCAGAAAACGTTGGTGAAACTAAACACGCACTTTCTGGGGTTGAGGATTTTTATTTTCATGGACTGGATGCAATTGCTGGACGATGTGTGTTGTTTTTACTGTTTGTGTAAGAAAATACGAATGTTACTTGTTGTTTATATGCCGCTATATTTGCTATTATGACTATTGGAATATAACCAATGTTTTACAGACAATACAAAACCTACAGTTATTTTCAAACTGTGTTTGTTACATTGCGATTCGTGTCACTTTTTGTAGGCTGTTGTCACCTGGTTCAGTAGCTTGTAGACCAATCATTCAGTTTTTTGGCAAAAATACTTAGTTATGTGAATAGTTATTTTTTGTTTTTATATCATTATACATATGTTACTTTTTCTTCTTTTTTAAATTCATTATTGTTAAGCATAGTTATTGTTTGAATTGGTTGCAGTGTCATCAAAATAAAAACTTATTTTACCATTGCAGTTCTCTGGGCATATTTCCACCTGGTATTGACTGGTTTTATTAAATATTTGCAGATGACTGGTGTAGCTACGCTTGTTGCTGATGTTTTGGACGAAGATGAGATCTGTGACTCTGGCGCAGTTCTACATGGCAAGCTGAAGGACTCCTTGACTTCACATGATGCCAAGCACAAGGTGTCATCCTGTGATTTAAAGGTAATGTGAGAATCATACATTGTTTTGTTTCGTCTCAGCACTGTAAACTGAACTGCTTCAAAGTGCATCCTGTTACCACCTACGCACATATTTGGGGACCTGGGGGGTATTTCACGAAGCTGTCTAAAAAAATACATTATTTTAAGCACATTATCTTTATATGTGATATTAAATAATCTGTGCAGGTCACTGCTGTGACCATACCTACTGGAACAGACACTGTGGACACTGAAATGGCCTCTAGCTCAAGTCCACATCTGATTGACCAGGTAAGCTTTGTTGGTAAAATAAAAAGGAGGGTGTGTTGTGGTTTATCACAGAAAGTGACTGAAGTTAACAGTTGGTAATGTGATATGTAGGTGGTTACAGGATATAGGTATATTAATATCAAATGATTTGGCAGTATAATGTCATGGTCAAGGTTTAAAGTCTATTTCTTTTGTTGACTGGTTTTGGAGAGAGAAAACTTGAAGTCACTATATTCTCCATTAAATATTCATTTAAGCACTTTATCTGTATATGTGATGTTAAATAATCTTTGCAGGTCACTGCTGTGGCCATACCTACTGGAACAGACACTGTGGACACTGAAATGGCCTCCAGCTGTAGCCCGCTTCTGATTGACCAGGTAAGCTTTGGTGGTAAAATGTAAAGGCGGGTGTATTGTGGTTTATTAATGTCAATTCCACGGAAAGTGACTGAAGTTAAGTGTGTGCACTTTGTACTGACTGTTTTTATGAAATATTTGCAGATAACTGCTGAGGCTACGCTTGTTGCTGATATGTTGGATGAAGATGAGATCTGTGACTCTGGCGCAGTTCTACATGGCAAGCTGAAGGACGCCGTGACTTCATGTGAAGCTAAGAACAAGGTGACATCCTGTGCCACTTCACCAGGTCCCCGTGACGGTAAACCAGAAACCTTGTGTGACCAACTACCTCACTGATTGCAAGAAGCTTGACAATGAAATCTGTCATACACACTCTCTTGGTGAACCTCGTGGGGACCCATAAGGGGACTAAAAACCAATCGAATTTTACCGAGAGAAAAACCATAATGGACTTAAAATCACAATGAACATTGCAGTTGTTTCTGACATCAGCATCGACTTATACTATTATTTTAATAGTTAACTACATAACAAAAAAACGGTCCTACATTCAGGAATAAGAGTTATTTGACAGAGATTAAAAGGAGCGCTTTATGATGCCAATTGGCATCATCCGGGTTCAAGGAGTTAAAGTGCCGACTTGTGATTTCTAATTCTTGGGAAATGTTTTCTAGCAGCAGTGACTTGCCAGTCTCAAATATATCGAACTGGCCAACAGTAAAACCAGAGTTGCATTTGAAAACCATGTGTACGTTTAGCTACATTTTGGGTGTTTCGTCACCAGCAGTAGTACCTGCTGAAAACACATAGGCCCTCATTTATCAATAAGTTCGTAAATATTGCTTAAATTTCCGCCTAAAATGCTCACGACCGAAAAACCTCCGCCGCATTTATCAAAATTCGGAGGCACCTGGTTTCAATCCTACCTCGTGCGTATGTTGATAAATCCCAAACAATCGTAAATGGGAAGCGCGTTCACGATTCCTTAATTAACGTAATAGAAGCGCATCCGAAATACTACATAAGCTGCGTTCGCGAGTCCTCGGGGATGATGTAATTCCATGTTGGGAACTCCTTGGTAAAACGTCAGAGTGTTCCAAGCGCGGATGTCGGAAAACATGGACCAGCACAGTCAACTTTGTTTTGCAAAGATGCTTCCCGAGCACCGAAGATAGTTGTGTTGTGTGGACAACTTTACCATTCAATTTTATGAGTTTAACCCACCACCGGATGCCTATGCTTATTAATGTAAATACATTCCATGCAGGAAAACGAGGGAAAAACTTGGACCAGATCCACATTGATCCAGATGGTATGTCAGACAGTCATTTTCCACAGCTGTTTTTTTATTGTTTAACATCTTCCATAGTTGGATTCCATTGATTTATTTATGTTTTGTTCCTCTTAGAACAAATACAGGTACAGAGTGATATGTCAGCTGATGAGGAAGAATGCGAGTCCCCCGAAACGGAAGTAACAGGTAGGAAAGTAAATTTCCTGAAGAATGTGTGTGGGCTAGCTGAATGCAAAGCTGAAACACTTTCATTATCATACCAACAAAGATTTTTTCCAATTACATATAAATGCAAAAATATAAATATCTTTTAAATCAAAGAATATCCTGATACTAGAGCACTACTAGTTGGTAAATACTACTTTCTAAGTAGTTTCTGGGGGTTGCTAGGCATTGACACAGTATTAGGTGGTTGCAGTGGTGTACAGTAGCTGGGTGGTTGCTGGGGTGTTTCTAGGTGGTTGCTATGGCAGTGCTACGGTGTTAGGTGATTGCTAGAGTGTTACTGGCCCTCATTTATCAAACGAACGTACGGCAGAAAACTGGGTGTACGGTCATTTCCACGCAAAGCTCGGCATTTATCAATTTGGACGTGAGCGGAGGCTACGATCAAATGTCACGTCAAGTCTCAGCTCGTGTACGCAAGTTCGAGTCACCGTGTACTTGCGGTGCAGCATAGTAAATCTGTCTCGGACAACTGTTATTAGAACATGCAGAGTGCGATTTGTGGAAAAACCGGGGGGTTTTTAAAGGTAATGTCTCGGTTTACAAGAATACATATTTTTGATTTGAGTTGTTTTCTTTCAAATAACTTAAATATCTTTACTTAGGTAAAGGAGTGCAGAAGAAAAGGAAGAGCTGGGTCAGACCGGAAGTCTGCGCTGTGGAAAAACACTTGATGCACTTCATCCAAACATATCGGGTCCCAGGAAAGGATGCATGCGAGGCTTGCATCAAGGCTGAGCCACTATCTCTTAAGGGTAGAAATTGGCTAGCTGTTAAATTCTACATTAAAAACCGCATAACGGCATTACAGAGAAAAGATTAAATCCTAAGATACCAAAGTCGGTGCGTTTATTTTGAACATTGAACGTTTGAGAAGGTTCAAGTTCACGTGTTGCGTGCTATGACATTGTCTTTAGCAGTTTTGAGTTACATTTAACAATTGGTTGGTTTCTATCCTGAAGAGCTAGTGTTAGGCTAAGTGTAACATTGGTTTAATGTTGGTACGTTAAGTACATTCATTTGAGATCTCCAGAAACAGAGAGGGGGTATTTGAGAATGTACACCTATTTTGTTTCAGTCCTGTTACATGCACTGCTCCTTTTCAGAAATGCTACATGTACTAGCATTTACATGCTCTACATGTGTAATGTACCTTTGGGTTACACTTGTTAATGTTCCTTTTTGGGGGAAATAAATAAATTATTTCCAGACATTTTTGCTCCTGATGTTTTCATTTTTTAATCCCTTATGTATATACAGAAGGTCATGTGTGTATTGTGCACCCGTTTATAGATTCACAGTTAAACGGCTAGTCCTCCAACCAGCTATTTTTGCTATTAGGAGAATAGGATAATTTACTAGATAATGGGTGTGTGAAAAATGTTAAAATGAGGTGATCAGAATAGGTTTTCAGAGATATGCCTTCAAACATTTCTAATAGGTAATGTAGAAGTCCATAGGGAAAAATTCCTAAGGAGCTACAGTTTTACATGCACAAAAGTATAAACAGGCAACATTACTGATATGAATTTCATTGAGTGCAGCTTGTTTTGCTTTTTGGTCTAGGTCTTAGGTCATGACATGCATTTGAATGGGAGTCTGTGGTTAAATCAATTGCTGGCTGCCACACTACATCAAGCAACATGGAGGCTTTATGTTTTCTGTACACAATGTCTGTGTGGATCCTTTCCAGAATTTAAAGTTTTGTAGTTTTGAGATGTGTGGAAGGTTTTGGAATCATTTAAATGACAGTATTTGGTGCCTCGGTCACAATTTTATTAGTGTACTGAAGTGCAGTTCTCTAAAATGTACAAAGTACAGTATCTGTTTAAATGTACAGTATTACAACAGTTGTCAGTTGTTACCTTCGGTATTGTAAGATCAATTTTAAAATTAATACACCCATGTCCTTAGGATAACAAGACCAAACATTTTCTGTTTCAGATGGTCCTCGGTATGATTTTATACCTGAAAACATTGTGTTTCAGATGGTCCTCGGTATGATTTTAATACCTGAAATCACAGTGTTTCAGATTGTCCTCAGTATGATGTTATACCTGAAAACACTGTGTTTCAGATTGTCCTCGGTATGATGTTATACCTGAAAACACTGTGTTTCAGATTGTCCTCAGTATGATGTTGTACCTGAAAACACTGTGTTTCAGATGGTCCTCAGTATGATTTCATACCTGAAATTTCTAGTCCCCAGGAGGCAGCGAAATGTCAATTTGCTTTATTTAGGTCCTATTGAAAATTTCAAGTGGTATTTGTACTTAGAAACAGCATTAGAACATGCTTGATTTTTTTAAACTCTGTGACATGTGTGGAACAGGGTGTCCCCACAAGTCACTGTCAGTACTTGCGTCCCCACGACTGAATATAAACAAGTATGTGTGTGTGTGTGTGTGTGTGTGTGTACTGTGGCAGCCATTAATGTTGTTTACCTAATCTGTCTGGCTGTGTGGCTGATGGTCTGCTGATATTGCAGCATAACTTCAGTCGCATTATTTTCTTAAAGGAATTTTAAAAGAAAAAAACATAACCTTCTGAATACATAAGTGAAAAAATGTGCCTTTGACAGACGTTCGAGCTTGACATGGATCTTCTGAAGGTTTCAGTCTCACTAACTTGGTATTCAACCGGATATTTAAGATTTTTTTTAGCACCTCTGTATACACTGGGTAGTTTCTGGCATTATGTTCCTGATCCCTAGTCAAATTTATCATCACTGTTTCAACATTTTAAAAACGCACAGCGAGCGGCCGTTGACGTATCCTCCGACTGAACTTTATCACCAGCGAGCTGAAGCGAAATCTGCAGGAAGTCCTCGCGCCGAAACCTCGACAGAAAATACTCGCGTCTGCCAAAAACAAGTCGGGATCGGGGAGCGTTTCGTTTTGAGCCTCTGAGCCAGGACGACTGGCTCGGAGAGCTAAACACACCCATCCGCCTCCGCCGTGCCTCCGAGTACATTTTTCTCCCCAAACAATAAAAAAACCAAGCCTACGAAATCCAGGCGACGAATCCAGCAAAGCCGCTTTAAGGCCGGTCAACAGAAAAAGCGGCTTCAAAAGAAAATCAAACCCGTCAACGCTGCGTCTGAGGTACTGTTTACTGTTTACCCGTCCAATCAGAAGGCACTGTTCTCGGGGCGAGATCAAGAGAGGACTTGTTCGGAAGGCGCACGTTTAGGAAGCGAGCGGAATGCTACTGCCGTTCATCACTGGAACAGGGCTGGCAGATAAAGTCGGAACAAATAAAGAACCAGCAATGGCAGGCTTAGACAGGGTCAGCCCTCCAAAGTTTCATTGGTAAGCTTTTTTTGAAAATGAGCAAGACAAAAAAAAAAAAAACTAGCATGTTTCAAAAAATGCAGACTCAGAGACAGGCATACACAGACGCATGTACACACGTGCACACACACACAGGCAGACATACACACACACACACACACACACACACACACACACACACGCACACACGCACACACGCAGGTCCGATGTTCATAGTTCAGTACTGCTTCAGAGTCACAAACGGCAGAGAAGCTGTTTATTTCTACGGCCCCTGGCTCCTGTCCTGTCCTCCTCTCAGTAACTGGCCTCTAGCGATCCCCGCGTGTCTATAGGCTGCCATGTGCCGAACGCTCGGAGCGCGCGGATCTTTGACCCCGCCCCCTCTCCGTACAGACTCCTCTTTATCCTCAGCCTGGCACCACACAAACACCTCGGGCGACGACGCCGCCGGACCCTCCCACGGCGCTGTCAATCAAAACGTCAATAGCGTTCGCTCGTTTGAAAAACAAAACAAACAAACAGACATCCTCAAACGCACGGACCTACCTCACAGCTTCCATGTCCAGGGCTAACCCGCTCTCTCATGCTCTCCACCCCTCTCTCTTTCTTGTATTTCTCTCTCTCTCTCTCTCTCTCTCTCTCTCTCTCTCTCTCTCACTCCTTCTCTCTCTCTCGCTCGTCGTCTGTCTGCTGAAACCCAGCCAGGGTGCAGAGCCGGTATGAGAGGAATTTAAGGAAGAAAGGCAGAAACAATCAGGTCTTTCGCAGTCAGTAATTTCTTTTCTTCTCCGGCAGCTGAACTGGCGCACATATGGCTTGCATTCCCCGGCAGGAGCGACCGGATTGGAGCGGAGCGCCCCCTCCAGACTCCGCGCCGTTTCCAACACTACGCCAGTCTGCCAATCATTAACCACCGTCGGAGGGGGAGCTGAGGGCTTAACCCTTCCCAGGCCCAGGTACCCAGCCAGGTACCCCCCCACCCCTCTCCTTCCCCCCAACCCCGACAGTGAGCAAAAGCCGAAATCTAGACATGTAGAAGAGTGGAAATCTAGGCTGAGAGGTGTTAATAACCACAATATGGCTCAAGCTTTACCCGGATACTGCCTGGCTACATCCTAGTCAGCCCAGACAATTTTCACTTCTCAATCAAAAGGTTGTCGGGTCTTGACCCGGACGCCTAGGCGCCGTTTCTCAGGCTTTTCCCCACCGAAAATGTTAACGGGGGCCATTACTGAGACGGCTGACATTTCCATCGCAGGCCCGCTGCCGGCACTCTTATCCAGAGTGATTTACGCAGCTTTTGAATTTTACTTCATATCCATCTCCACAGCTTGACATTTACTTAAGAAATTCAGGTTGAGTGCCTTGCTCGGGGGTACAACGGCAGTTTTCTACCTTCAGGCTACAAGCCCAGTTCTCTAACCATTATGCAACACCATCACAGTATTCTAACCATGACAGACACCAACCCCCCGTCCCCCCCCCCTCCCCCCGCCCCCCCCCCCCCCCACCCCCCTTCATAAAACGCACAGATACAATGCACATTTAAATCTTTACAGTAACTGAAGAGGAGGGGAAATGATTAATATGTCTGTTGTTTGCGTCTGATTTGACCTCCCTTCCCTCAACCAAAGTAAACTGCTTAAAGATCCATGAAAGTGCTGCTCAAATGCCACTCATCATCATCATCATCGTCACTAATCGAACCCGCTTCCATGGCTAAGACCACAGCGCTCATGTCTGTTAGTTATTTCATTCAGGCTTTCACCGGCAGTGACCTCACGTGAGATTTATGAACTTATGAACGTTTTTAAAATAGTGTCTACGTTTCTGACTGTTTTTCCAAACTCAAGAGCTCTTCGGTCCTGCCAGTCCCAACAGCCTTTTATAGAGAACAGGGGAGCGTGTGGACAACACATTGGGGCCACATTGTACACTCCAAAAAAAAAAAACCAAAAAAAACAATGGAATGTACCTTACAGTTATAAATTTAATAGGTTGCAGAACTCCAGGTCTTTTTAACTCTACCTGTACTTGTTGACCCACCTGAACCCGTTGGAAGCCATAAAACCAGTGGAAAACCAATAAAAAACCAATAGAAAACCAATATAAAACCAGTGGAAAACCAATAGAAAACCAATAGAAAAGTCAGTGGAAAATGTTTTGGAAAACTGGCAGAAAACCAACAGGCTGGGTATGTTTTAACCTGTCCATTCACAAAAATAATAGCGCAATAACTACATGAGAGCCACCCTCACAATTAATCCAAACATTTGATGGTTAAGCTGTAGCATCAAGTCACAGATTGTGCTGCTGCTTGTTTTTTTCAGTGAATACACAAAGCCTGTCTGACTCACTGTGATCTCTCTCTGTCTGTCTTTTGGAATCCCCCAATCTAAATCCACACAATAATCCTCCGAACAATTCCCCCTTCAGTCTTTTTCACTCAAACAGTGGGGCAAGCTTGAGCTGCTGTTTCCTCTACCTATCGCATTACAATGCATTTTGTCATTTAACAAATGCCTCAATCAAGAGAGACTTACCCAGATTTAATCTTTATAACATACACTGTAAGAAATAAGGGTTCTTTGGCATGTTTCTGTAGACAAACCCGTTTAGTTGTTTATGGGACCCTCTATAGTAGGTGTGAAGAGTGTCAAAGCTCACAGATTGAACCCTTTTTCCCGACAAAGAACCCGTGAACTTGACAGGGTTGCTCTCTAGAGAAACTGAGGAGCCTTTTTGGAACCCTGTTTTTGAGAGCGCACAAGCCATTTATGCTGCTGGTTATTCACTGAGGCAATTCAATGTAAGGACTAAAGGGTACAATGGGCAATGCATCAGGCTGGGAATAAAACCCACAACCTCTCCATTACACATCTACTCACAATTCACATTCATGTTGCTTTCTTAACAGGAAAAAATAAACAAATTACAAGTTCTCTAAAAGAAGAACATGTCATTTTTAACAGTACTTACTTATTTACAATGTCAAAATTTTTTTTGAATGGATACATGCAGACCAAGCCAACACAAATCTAATCCGAGGCCGGTTAAAATCCTCAGGGCTCCAACTACGCAGTTTCCATCGATTTCTTTTTTCTTGCAGGACCAAATTTCTCATCGCTGAAGTAGAACTGGGATTTCTCCCTACACTCCCTCAGCATTAAAACGCTCGACAGGGGTTATTCCCTGTGTTTCCCTGAGCTGCTGTGACTGCACATTTTTGTGATTAACACAGAGTATGACAGCAGAACGCCAACAAACCATGGGTTCAGCCAGGGAGAACGTCATTTAGGAGCCATTGGTCTACAGTAAGGTGTTTACTAGGTCTGGAAAATTGACTTTGCCTTGGAGGGAATTGTGCCATTTGCATGTAATGCAGCACAAAAAATTCAATTAGCAATGCTTGCAGTGTATTCCATAACCGATCGATTCATGACATATTCCCCAAGTATTCGTGCTCCCATAAGATGACTCGAATTACCGCTTGATAAACATGACATTTAGATGCACAGCCGCTTTCCATGAAAGGAAATTGAAACTGAATTTGAATATTTTAATGAGAGAACTAACCCAAGTGAGAAGCTGCAGGAATAAAGAATGGCAGACATTTTCTTTCACCGTGAAAAAAAATAATCCCCCTCAAGTTAAGGGCAGTGCAAGGCACTCTAATGCGAAAAGCCAGCGTTTCCAGGAAATCACACCCATTACAAACAGCAGGTGTAAAAAGTTCTGATGCTGATCTTGAGTAGCACTCACAGATTTGGCATTTATGCTCCAAGTGGACCCTGGCCTAAACACGTGAAATAACCAAAATGGCTGCCAACCAGCTCTCCCACTCACTCATTCAAAATGCACAGGAAGTTAGTAATAATAATAATAATAATAATAATAATAATAATAATAATAATAATAATAATAATAATAATAATAATAATAATAATAGCAAAATGCAGAGGTTCAGGCCTACCAAAGGACACTCTGTGTCCCGTTGCAGAACCAGTGTGTGCATTTGTGTGTGTGTGTGTGTGTGTGTGTGTGTGTGTGTGCGGGCAAGTGTGCGATCATGTGCGTGCAAGTGTGCGAGCGCGTGAACGAGGGTGTGTGTATTAGCATCTGTGTGTCTGTGATTTGTGTGTGATGTGTGTGTGTGCACGTCTACGTTTGTGTGTGCGCATGTGTGCGTATGTGTGTGTGCGTGTGTGCATGCAGTTGTGTGTGTGCATGGTAGGGATGTTAACTGCCTGAAGGCCAGGTGGACGCCAGTGATGACGCCACCATCGTCTTCCTCGTGGTTTACAGCCTCCCTGAGCCGGGCCCTAGGGCAGGGCAGGGCAGGTCTCCACAGGAACGCGCGATTCATCCGTCTGTATCCTGGAGACGGCCAATCAGCGCCTATCTACCTGCCCTCAGGATTCACACTTGTAGGATACAGGCTTCAAAAGACACTGTCTAGTCTATCTAGGCAGTTGCCATGTTACCACTTCACATGCGCTGTATATATTTGAAATTAGAATCTTGATAGTAATAAACACTTGACTTGACTTGATTAGACTTAGACTTGATTGGCATTTAGTTGGTATATGCCAAGTATGTATATTTTATTTCGTAAGCGTATGCCAGTCTGACTTGTACGGATATTCTACAGGTCCGCTGTAAGTGTGACTGAAAACAGCAAACTTAATCAGCAGGCTCACAGCATCACAACCTGCCTTGACAGTCACCTTTTTATGTGTACTGTTGGAAAAAAAAAAAAAAAAAAGCAAAAAAACAAACCAAAGAAAAACAGATGCTTGGTACCCAGAGAAGGGCTGCAGGGAACAGCTGGCCTTGTAACAAAAGGCTGCCATTTTCTCACCTTCTCATTACGGAGAGGCAGCAGCTATTTATTTGGCCAGCGTCCCATTCGGAAACTACAAACATTAATTCACAGAGTGGCCAGGAAGGGGGATTCCTCAACCGGAATAATGTACACTTCTGACAAACCCGTTTGGGAAATAATGACAGATCGAGAAGAAGAGATCTCAGCACATAAATACACCATCATTCAATCCCCAGACTCCGGCTGTCACCAGAAGAAGAGCTGCAAGTCACATACCCCTACCCCCCCCCCCACCCCAAGGCCAGTCGACACCCCCACTATAGCGTCCCAGACTACCCCTACTGTTATTACACTTTGAAGAGGAGGGCATGGCCCCAGACACACACACACACACACACACACACACACACACACACACACACACGCGCACACCGCTGACCAACCTGCCGATTGAGAGCCTCTCCTTCTCATTACAGTCATCCATCACCTCCCAGGGCTCTAATTTGCAGTGGGCGAGACGGAGGTCTGGGGCCGGCCCGGGCGACAAACAGGTGGCGTTGCGGGTTTTTTGGAACTTCAGGCGACTGCAAATAAAAGTCCTGGCTCACCACAAGTCAGACAGTCCTCTTTCTTTTCTCTCTCTCTCTCTCTCTCCCCTCTAACCCACCCCCCGCAACCCCCCCACCCCCAAGGACAGGACGTGCGACTGTTTACCAACCTTTTTCTCTGTCGTTCAAATTCGGCTTTCATCTGGGGCACATCTTGAGTTAAGCACAAACACGGCGATTACCAAAGAGCAATCAAGTACCGCGGTTTACAGTCTGCTGCACCTTAAATCAAAAGTGCTCTCCTAGCGGTGTTTACATCACAAAGTGACTGGCAAGCGCTTTGGCGTAAAATGGTGCCAAGACGTTTTTTTTTTCTTTTTTTTTTCCAGTAGAAAATGATAAGCTAAATATTTTCTTGCCAAGAAAACAGGGGCAGCTGCTCTTGGAGCAGACTGTCTTTCTCTCACTGAAAAAGTGTTTTAAAAAAAAGAGTCCGGGGGATTCATAAAGTATTGACTGCTAATCGAAATGTAAAAAAAGAAAATCTGAAAATGAATTATTGTTTCACGGGCGGGTGCGTTTTGGGCAGCGGTGCCCAGCGGCGGGCGCACACACGCACCCACGCAGACTGGCGCTAAAAGAGCTCATTGATCAGGGACAAGCGGGGCATTCTTCCCGCTCGCCCGCCATCGCTGGGGTTTTTGTTCACCTCTCCCAAACCTGCGGGACGGTGCCAGCTCCAGCTTGTCCCGCTGCCCGAGTAACTTTTCACCCGACGCCAGGACCCCCCCATTAACCCCCCCCCCCCCCCCCCCCGACCCCCCCTATTACCCCCCCGACCCCCCCACCGCTTTCCACAGAGAAGGGATTCATCCCAAAGACAAGAGTCAGAGCACAACATTGCATTCTGCTATTAATTCACCAAGGAGACACCCACATTCAGGGCAACTTTACATAGCTTACTTTTTTTTTTTTTTAAATAAATAAAAAAAACATATTATCAATTTGTCTCAATGTTTACTAAAGATTTTTGGTTTTGGGTGCCTTGTTCAATCAAAGGCCTCATTGGAATTCCAACCTGCAGTATACTGGTAATAAACGCAGGACCCTACCCCCTAATGTGGTGCAATCCGCCAAAACAGCCACCCAGACTGTCGGGGAGCGGGCGTGGTTTGGCTGGAGGGTCTGGTGTCCGCCCAAACAGGCACTCCTACAGTTCATCCAGGGTAACTTCAAAAGGTTGAGCGCTGTGTGATGTTTTGGGACAAACCCCCCTAAGGGGGCGAGTGTTTGTACTCCAGACTGTGAAGCATCGGCTGGGCATCTTGGGGATTTATTATTTCTTTTTTTTTAAGAATAGTTTACTTTTTCTGGGTTTTCTTTTTTGATATTATAACATTTTCAGCACACATTTCTTTTACCTAAACAAGTTTCATGCACGATAAAAGAATATTTCATTTTCTGATGACCTGGGCACTTTACAATGGCAGAAATAGGAGCAGTCAGAGTTCATTGTCTAAAGAAAGAAAATACACCTCAGGTAACTCCCCAGCAGCTTGTATAGTGACGTTAGGGTTTCCAGAGGCTGTACATATAATTCCATTGCGTTTATTCACGACTATAAACATACAGATCAGTTTGTGAACGGTGCCAAAACTTATTTCCGTAAGCACTGCAGTTTCATTTCATGTGCCACGGGAAACAGATCCAACCAAAAATAATATTAAAACATCATTTTTTTCAGAATAATTGGGTAAAACACACATGTACAGCCTCTGGAGGTGTAGTGTCACTGTGCAAGCTGCGTTGGAATTTCAGAGTTACCTGAAGCATACCTTCTTGCTTTAGACCACCAAAGAAAGAAGAATGTTTTCATTCGGAATCATTTTTTAGGAAGACTTTTTTCATGCAGAGAGCAGTCAACGTGCGGAATAGCCTGCCAGTTCACATAGTAGAGGCCGAAACCATGGAGATTTTCAAGACCAGGCTTGATACGGTGTTAGATACTATCTAGTCTGTAGGTAAACAAGGCAGTAGTTCAGTCAGGAAAATGGCGAGCATTGCTGGGCTGAATGGCCTGTTCCCATCATTGTGCTGTGCTGTGCTGTGCTGTGCTATGCTGTGCTATGCTATGCTATGCTATGCTATGCTATGCTATGTTACGTTATGTTATGTTATGTTAAATGCCCTATACCTGCCATTATAAAAATCAGCAGGTTGCTGGAAACTCTTGTACATATCCCAAATATCCGTAATCACACACAATAACAGTCTGGGCCAAATTAAAACAAATACTAAGACTGAAATAATGTCAAACATACGTATATTATATAAATGAGTATTTTTAAAACTCCAGAAAGGGAGCTTCCCCCTCTTAGAAGCTAGCTTGTGATTTAATTTGCTTTGGAGCTCTTTCCTCTTTCAACCCCGGCCCCAGCGCTCCAGATACGCCCTTCAGTGACCACGCTTTGATACCACCGGCCTGACCCACATGCCCGATTAAACTGGGGGGGGGGGGGGGGGGGGGGGGGGGGGGTGTTTGGATCAAATAAGTTCTGCATCTCAGCCTCGAGCACTGAGCTCCACTGTGGCAAACCAACAACACCACTTCACTCCTGTGGTGCCCTCAGTTCTTCAGTAGCAATTGACATAAGGCTGCAATTTGTAAAAAATTTCCCACCCAATGTTTCATCTTCTGGCTTTGACTTCCACACAGCGCCCATGGACTCTCTCGATCCGATCACTAATACGAATCTGACCGGTTCCTTCGAGCCTGAATATAACAGGTAATTTAGTCCGCAAAAAAATATATATATACGACTTAAGAGAAAACACATTTTCCATTTTCAACCTGAATTATTTTATAGTGAACTGAAATACACTCAAATTACACTCAGGAGTGAAAGGAAATGTATGAGCTCTTTATACAGCCATAAATATAATACTAAATTGTGCTCTGAAGGAATTAAAATGTCAATCTGTGTATACAGTGATGAAATTTAATTTCTTACCTTCCTTATTATTATTATTATTTTATTTTTTTTTCAAATGTTAATAACATTTAGATGAGGGTCAAAGAGTTTACCTACATATGTGGCAACTACAGGCTGCCATTCTCCTTACAAGTGTTCATCAGAATTCAGATAAATAAATTCATGAAGCTGCTACAGTAGCACTGAATCAGGAGCACACAGTCAGACAGACGCAGGCAATCAAACTCATACGCACAAAGAGTATTCCTGCATCGCTCAAGCGAAGGACCAAGAAAAAATAAATAAATAAAAACACATGTGGAGTTCAACCACATGGAAGTAAGTAGCATAAAGACCAACATGCCGGGCCCACATCCAGCAACTGCTTCGGTTTAACCCTCTGAAGAGCAGGCTTTTTTTTTAAAATGCTTTTTTCAAAATTCAAACGTCACTGTTCTAGAACTCCACCACTTCAGTTACCAGCAGTGATTTTTTTTTTTTTTTTTTTACATCAGCATTAGAATGTTCGCTTAAGAGGTTCTAATCGCATATTTGTGACCTCACACGTTAGAGGGTTAAAGGAGACGAGCGGGCGGGTCAGCCGGTGAGGTCCAGTGCATTGATTTTTAAATTAAACCACAGGGAGCGAGCCAGAGGAGGAGCACCAGAGTGACCTGTGCGTAACATCTCAGCCTCCGTGGAGCGAGGCATCTCCCGTCCCGTTAACACCTGACAATACAGGAGTTCAAACCTAATAAAACAAATCTTTCAGGGCTTTTCTTACATCGGATTCTCACACACACACACACACACACACACACACACGCACAATCCCATACGCATGTGTGCATGGTCTCTAGCTCTCTCCATAATCCCTCTTTCATCTCTATCTCTCTCTTTAATCCCTCTTTCTCCGTTTCTCTCCCTCCTGGGTAAGGTTACACCCATTGCTTCACCGCAGCACACCTATAAGCCCCTCTATCGTATCAGAGAAAGATGAGAAGCTTTGGGCAAACTCCGCGCTCCCAGAAATCTCTGAGATCACAAAAGGTAATCGGAAACCGGAGGTTTTCTTCCCCAATTTTCCCGCTCAAAGACAAACAAAGTAGAAAAATAAAACCCGAACACGCACATACCATCCTCAGTGTTCCTCCTTCCTTTCAGTTTCGTCCTCTCGAGTCGGAGCTTTCTTCTCCTACCGTCAACTCTACCGTCCGCAATCTCAGAGCACTGAGTGGGAGTGAGGGGGGGAGAGAGAGAGAGGAGAGAGAGAGAGAGAGAGAGAGAGAGAGAGAGAGAGAGAGATTTCGAAAGCTTGAGGGCAAAGGAGGGAAATATGAAACCTCAAGTGGTCTTCAAGCAATCGTTCCCTCTCTCTCTCTCTCTCTCTCTCTCTCTCTCTCTCTCTCCCCTGTCACTCACTCACTCTCCCCTCTTTTTCTCTTTTTCTCCTGGCCTGAGTCAGGTTCTCATTACACGTCTGAGGAAAGGAAGGAATTGGCTGAAGATTTTTTTTTTTTTTTTTAAACAGATTCAATGAGGTCAAAGTGCAAGTTTGAGGAACAAGGTGGGGGGGGGGTGGGGGCGGGGGGAGGAGATGGGGGGTCACTGAAAATCAGGCGATCGCACTGCAACGCTTAACCTGCCCGTTCTCATAAGGCTGGATGGAGCTGAACATTCCTGTCACCGACACCACCCGTGTGCAGAGCTCTGGAGGGATGCACACTGCGTTAATGGGGGGGGGGGGGGGGGGGAGCCTAGGGGGGGGGGGACAGTTAGGGTTTGGGTTCGTGGGGTGGGGGGGGGGGGAGGCATCAGATACTGAGAGGTTGACAGGCTGAGGGCTGTAGTGGCCATCAGGAGCTCTTCTGAAAGGTTGATCACTGAACATTTCTGCCAGGTCCCATTCAGGGCAGTGGACTGTCATTCAGTTAAAATAGTCAATTCAATAACGCTTTATCGGCATGACTGCACAAGCGATATCGCCGAAGAAATTCACAACGAGACAATTAACAAAGAGACGGCACACGGCGCGTTGCATTACACAACAGGTCTAAACTCAGCTCTTCACCCTCGTCTGAGCTGCCTAAATTCTTACTGCACACACACACACCCACAGACACACACGTGCGCTCACACGCGCGCCCCAGATGCAGCCGCTCTCCTTACGCAGAGCAAGAAGCAAGCCCGGGTTTGCATACACACACACACACACACACAAACACACACGCACAGATGCCATAACAAGATCTGCCGTCCAAAGTCAACAGAAGGTGATGAAATTGCTTCGGGGGAGCTGGGAAAATTTGCATCTGATGTGTTTATATTGGAACATAAAGGACACCAACATGATTCTGCATTTTCTCCAATATATTTTATGCGAGACATATTCATTTACTCATTAGGTATTTGCGTGCACACACATACAGACACACACACACACACACACACATTCTCTCTCTCTCATTCTCTTACACAGACACACAACTAAATTAAAATGAAATTCAAAAGAAATTTGCGAATCCAAATGCGTCAGAGTGGACAGAGAACTCATTAGCATAGATGCTACAAAATGTCATGTTTGCCTTCAAGCTTCTATTTTCAGTGACACTCTGAACTATTTTTTTACTGTTCTTAAGAAACAGTGTAGAAATAATCCAATAGTGCATGTACTGTAAGCTTCACTCAAAAGAGTAGGTGAGCTGTAGGCAAATATTGTACCAAACTCAATTTAAGAATGGAATAAAAATGGATTAAACCTCCTTAAAAAAATGCCATTTGTCACAAAGCCTTCATGCAGTCTATTCAGTCAACAGGAGGGTCCCCTAAATAAACTGGTATGGCTTTGATGCATGTATTAGAACTATTGTCCCATATTTACAAGTACTTGCATACTTACATTTTAAGTGTAACTTATGTTTTCAATGTACTATACACTGTAGTACTCAATCTGAAATTCCAGAATACTAACTAAAATATACAGTATAAATACAGCTGCATTTTGACTGCATAAATATTCTGATATTTTTCTTTCTTTCTGGACCTGCTAGTTTCTTGTTGCTATGGTATATTGATTGTAGATTAACTAAAATGAGGGACAAAAGGCAGACAGAGTCACAGAAAACAGTGCTCAAAACCAGTGGAATGGGTACATGTTGTTCTCAAGCCTGCATAAACTGCATATATTTCAGAGCCCCCCACCCCAAAAAAAAATTTCTGCAATAAATTACCCTAAATGTGCTGGGCCTGCACATAATTGTGAGACTGCTCTGTAACAGAGATCTGTCTTTTTTCTCTGTAATCATGGTTCCCCCGCAAGTTAACCACCAGAGAATACACAGAGTTTTTTTCTCGGTGCCCCATTGATTAGAGTTGCATTCGGGAAAGGTGAAAGGTGAAAGGTCAAGTGTTGTCAGAAACACAAAAGCAAGCGCACCCCTGTGTAGTTTCAGGTAGAGCCACGAGGCACTATTTTCCGGAAGAACGTCGCTCCGCGCCTTTTTACAAGTTTTGAAAATTTCTTGTGCTTCCAGTTTGGTAACTGGTGCTCGTGAGGTAGCTAACTTGGGCGTGGTGCAGTCTGAGTCCACAGGTGGGCCCTGCACTCTAGTGAAGGACAGGTGCAATTACAGGACAGGAACATCCATCTCTAACAGCACATCTACCTCATACACATCCCTCTCTAAAAGCACATCTACCTCAAACACATCTGTCTCTAAAAGCACATCTACCTCAAACACATCTGTCTCTAAAAGCACATCTACCTCATACACATCTGTCTCTAAAAGCACATCTACTTCATACACATCCCTCTCTAAAAGCACATCTACCTCATGCACATACATTTCTAAAAGCACATCTACCTCAGACACATTCCTCTCTAATAGCACATCTACCTCATACACATCTGTCTCTAAAAGCACATCTACCTCATACACATCCATCCCTTCAAAGCACTACTACCCCATACACATCCATCTCTACAAAGCACATCTACCTCATGCACATCCGTCTCTACAAAGTACATCTACTTATAAACATCCATCTCTAAAAGCACATCTACCTCATACACATCCATCTCTCTCTATCCCTCTCTCCAAAGCACAGCTACCTGACACATATTTCTCTCTCTAAAGCACATCTACCACATACGGATTCATCTCTACAAAGCACATCTACCTCATACACATCCATCTCTCTATTTCTCTCTCTAAAGCATATCTAACTCATACATACATATCCCTCTGTCTAAGGTGCATCCCTCTTTCCCAAATGCAAAGCTAAATCACACCTACTGTCCTCTCTTATGTACAAAGCTACATCTGACACTTTTTCCCATTG
>CM045895.1:35409991-35424991 GCA_025169545.1 Anguilla japonica
GGGGGGGGGGGGGGGTGGGAGGGTGACTAAAAAAGTTTGGGAAACATATCCCCAAGGATCGACACTGTGCAGGCATACCATTTGGTTCCCAAAATATCATGGGATGTTACTCAGAGCAAGGAGTGCGCACACCCCAACACGCCCCAAATATGGTGCCGCATAGAGAACGCGGCTTTTTGTTGATTTGCTTCCACAGACACGGTCCCGGGGTACCACCAGGCAACACGATGCGAAGAACGCACAGCGACGACGTCAGCAGCAGCAGCAGCTTTTCCTCCCTGATTAAAAGAATTGCACACGCAAGCCCGCGCGTCGAGTAAAGCACACGAAACGCCCGTCCTACTTTTCACCCGCTTCCAGGCCCGTCATCCGCCGCAAAAAACTCAGGAAGCCGGAAAAAGCCCTCGCTAAGCTCTCCTCAAACTTTAAGCGCTTATTAAAATGCCGGCCAAGTCTGAAGCTGCGATGTAAGGGGGGGAGGGAGGAAGAGGAGGGGGTGGCTGGTTTAAGGAAATAAAGAGGAAAGATTAAAATGTCAGTCTTTGAACAGTAACGATGTCGCTTTTTTCCCCCCCCCCCTCTCTCCCCGGGTCTTTCCGTTTTTACTCAGGCGGCACTAAGGTTGTCCTTCTGCGGCGTTCTCTGTCGGGGGAAAGCGAAAGGCCGGACATCGCCGCAGGACGGCGGCCATGTTAGTGAGTCAGAGGGTCCCTGACACAGAAACGGGAGGGAAAAGCACCGAGCGCCGGGCCAGAGTGATCCAGACTGACTGCCTGCACCTGCTTTTATTCTGCTTCTCATGACCGTACTGCACAGCTACGCAGCAGCATCCCATACATTAAGACACTGCACACACAAACATCGGCATATGTGTGTGTGCGTGCGTGGGTGTGCGTGTGCGCGCGTGAGAGTGTGTATGTGTGTGCATGCGTGAGTGTGTGTGTGTGTGTGTGTGTGTTTAAGATTTAATATATACTTTATTGAACCCCTGTGGGGTAATTTGTCCTCTGCGTTTGACTCATCCTAGTTATACAGGAGCAGTGGGCAGCCACAGTGCAGCGCCCGGGGACCAGCTCCAGTTCTGAGGCCAGTGACTACGTCAAGGGCAGTGGCAGGAGTGCACCTAACCGGACATGCATGCCTTTCCTATGTATTATCCAAACAACAAGAACAGAAACCACACAAAGAGGGGAGATATGGCCAAAGATATATTATTAACCATAGCCATATGGCAATTGCTATTAATTTATGTTTGGTAATAAAGTCAGCATCCCTAAATTTATTGAAAAAACATACTCAACAATATATGCTTTGGTTATAATTGTTGAGTATGCTTTAAAATAAACTTAGCTCTATGTGGTTCTCTGATTTATTACCTTAAGTGAGAGGTAATAATTTACACATTTAAAATAAACATTATGTGTGTGCCACTTATATTTTAAAATGCATATCAGTGTCACTTCATGGGCCAGTATGAGCAACCTGACCTCTCAAAGTGCTGAAAGTGATTGTGATTTCTCGCTGGTGGATGATGTCACAGGCAGCACAGAACAGCCTGTCCCGAATCCCAAATGGGGAAATCTCCCTTATCACAGTCCGCCCTGCTCCACATTACCGGCATTCAGCAGAAGCCCTTATCTGGAGCGACTCACACACCGTTTCTCCATAGAGGCCATGTGCTGGACACACACAGCTGGATACACTGCATACTGATGCAACTCAGGTTAGGAACAGGTTTCCAAGCACACCTCCAAATGATGAAACGCAGCGGACCTGGGTCAAAGACGTATTTGCTTTGGATTCAAATACTTTTCTGTGCTCTGTTGATCTTGCCTGGTGTAATTGAGCCTGCCGATATGACCAGAAGGCGGGGTTTGAACTTTTTGGGAGTATTTAAATTGGTTCCAATATACCAGACAAGATCAGTAAAGCGTAGAAAAGTATTTGAATTCAAAACAAATACGTATTTGACCCAGGTCTGAAACAAAATCAATTACAAGTATTACATTGCACCCCAGGCATTTAGCAGACTTATACAACATTTTTGTAATACATAGTGACCAAAAACACAGCCAGTTGGCTATGTAACGTATATACTGACAGTGGAGAGCGTCAGCAGAGTTGAATTAAGTCAAATCGAAACAAATCTTTTTTTTTTTTTTTTTTTGTATTTTTCTTTTTACAGAGAACTGTCACAAAGAGGCTTTATAGAGGAACAAAAAATGAAAATTGGTCAAAAACCAAGCCGGAACCCCCAAAAAGTAATCACGTGTGGTAAAAACTCCCCAGTGGGAATAAAAACACTCAAGTCGTGGTGAGAAAAAAAAACTCCTCAACGGGAAGAAATCTCAGGAGGAACCCAACTATGGAAGGGGAGCCCATCCTCCCCTGGCCAGCCCGGAGTGAAGTAGAGGTGGAATGGACATAACATAAATGTAATAAGGGACCTATGACAGGACACAGCACAAAGGCACTCGTTCTCCAGGCTACGGGACTCCCTTAGACAAACACACACAGCTAAACATCCTACACCACGGGCCAAACCCCACAGGCAGGCCGTCTCCTTACCCGCGGCAAATTTCAGCCATCTTAACGCACCGTGGAAGTCTGCCATCCGTTTCGGAAAACGCGTTTGCCTGCATCACCACCACCATCACCATCACCACACACAAGAACATGCGTTTGCCTGCACCACAACACCGCCCCTCAGCACCAGCACCATCACCATCACCACACACAAGAACACGCGTTTGCCTGCATGACAACACCACTCCTCAGCACCATCACCATCACCACACACAAGAACACGCGTTTGCCTGCAAGATCCAGCATTTTAAGCCCCGTAATAAAACAACACGCAAAGCTCCTTTAGCATATTTATACCCGTGTAAGGCAAATGCCGACCGGCTAATCTGGGATCGTTGCCAGCTGTTATAATGGAGGCCTATGTTATGTCATCATACCCTGGTTTATGCATAAACACATAATGCACGACAGCGCATTATGTACAATTACACTACTATTTTCACCGTTGCAGCCTTCATCTGAAGCAACCGACAAAGCTTTGGACACATTGTTCAATTATAGAACCAGAAGTTTTACTGAATTGACTAATGCAGAGACCCATCATAGATTTGAACCTGCAACCTCCTGTTTCACTGTCGCCCTCTCGAAAAGTACACAAATCCCACCAGGTAAAGGTATTTTGCAGGGTTCAGCCATCAAAACACCTTTTTACTACTTATTTACTAAATCCTGTAATGCAATCTAATCTTGAAAATTAATTCCCAGTTTAAATCGTTATCTCGATTAAAATTAAATAAAGCCAGAGATAGAGCAGGCCCCATAAAATGACCTTGCCTTCGAACAAAACCTTCCACTTGCAGCTCAGAAGACTACTTAAGATTTATCAGCTAGCTCCTTAATTAAATTGACTTTTCAAAGACCCAATTCACTAACGCGGATCAATAAAGGCCTTAAATTCTGACAGGAATCCCGATGTCCCTTCGCAAAAAGTTATGTCCCTTCCAGCTGCCGTTTCCTGGGAGAGTAAACACAACCCACAGAACGACTGCTCTTTAACACCAAACTGCATTGACACGCACACGCCAGGCCATTTGACAGAATCTCTCATCCTTACATGACTTGTGCTAATATACCGCTGTACAACAATAGCGGTATCAGTCATGGTCTTACATTACACACAGCCGCTACACCGCTATGTTTCTCATCACGCTAACGGCAGACTCAGCGATGATCACAGTGTTTACAAACCGTCCGCGCTCGGCTGGTTCTCGAATAGCCCGTCGTTTTCCTGGCAGCCACAGTATAGGTGAGCGTAGACAGAGAAAGGGAAGAGTGGGAAGATGGAGGATTCACAGAGGGGGGGAAAAAATAGGAGAGGCGAGGTCAAAGCGATTCTTTAGTGCGGTATGCGGCCCGCCGCATGGTGAGGGGCGAGGCTGGCCTTCTGAGAGGGGGGGGGGGGGGGGACTTGACAAAAGGGGGACAGGAGAAGGCCATTGTCAAAATGGTAGCCCCCCCCCCAGGGAGGGCAGGTGTCTCCCAGATAGGACATTCCGCTGGCTGAGTGTAATCTATCCCAGAGTGGCCCAGGGAGTGTCGCCATCTGGCCCAAGCCAAACCCAGAGTGGAGACAGTCATCGGAAGCAAGATGCTGCACTCCTTCCTGCCTGTCCCCCCCAACAAAAAAGAGTTCCAGCTGGCTCTTAAAGACTTCCCAATTCAATTTTCTGCATATCCATAGATTAAGAAGAGGTATATTTATAACCACAAGAAGTCATGGTGTCACTGTTCATGAGCGTTCACAAGCTCCTGCTCTAACCAAACCACAAGGTCAAACAACACAAAGTGCAAAGTGCAAAGCAGGTAGAGTTCAATATCTTGGTCACTAATACAGTATCTTTGGCGAGGGGGGGCCAGGACGAAGTTTCAGAACCAAAAGCCACCGTTAATCTAACTTCAGTTTTCTGCCCTGCAATGAATTCTGGGTCCTCCCTTACGCAACCGGGCAGTTTCATGCAGCGTCAGCTTCTGTTGTAATAGATAACTGGATTTACTGAGCCCAGCTCTGCGAGTGAACACCATAAAACCATTTTAAAAAGCGGTGATTTAGGCGGCTTCTAGAAAAGTGACTGCGCTACAAATAACATTTATGAGTTTCTGCCGCAGAAATAATTTTACTCGTTGCCAATTAGTAATTCGGGGGAGCAACACTTTGTGAATTTGTGCTGTGAAATGGATATATTTCCTTGCCACTGGCATGTGAGGCCAGGGTCCACTGGAAAGCATATTTGCGACACACGTTTGAAAAATGCACTGCACAGATAAAATATATTTGAGTCAATCTTCTCCGCCGTTATGACTACAAATTATAGATCCAACCCCACCCCATAGTTAATAGTTGTTCACCAACCAGAGCAATACTAGGATAGTATAATTTTTCGGTTGGTTAAATATAGAAGTCCTGTTTGTTCGGCCAGTTGTTCTCCGCACAGACACAAGCTTTACTATCAGGCGGCTATTGTTTCCTTCGGCTTTCAGCATCAAAACGGCCGTTTGCAGGACAAGGTTAAAGATATAAACTCACAAAGCCGCGTTTGACAGCAGTGCAGGCTTCGGCACACAGCCCTGTGGGTTTTGTAAACTGAACACACTGAACACACTGCACACACTGCACACACTGCACACAGTGCACACACACACTGCACACACTGCACACACTGAGCGCGAATGTGACAGAGGGACTATTATAGCCAAGGGCCTTGTCCATTCAAAAAGCACGCGTCAATGCGTGGCAAGACATTAAATCCCGAATATCTTTTTTTTTAGTCAGTCAAAAGTATATTCTCCTGAGACCCAGCAGAAAATATATTTTATAAATTTTCACACAATACAAGATGACAAAAAACATGTTGCAGTGAAAATATTTTTTTTTAAATTACTTTATTTTTGTTGAATGTCTGTTGTAGTGCATGTTCCAACACAGTACAATATACTGTTCTGTAAGGCCAGACTAAGGCCTATGGTCCCCTACAGGGGACAAAAATGAATTGCCAGGTCATAGGCTACAGTATTTAATCAAATAACACAAACACACACACATTTATCTATAACTACAGTTATATTTACGGTTATATTCACAGTTATATTTACGTATATGCATGAAATTGCACATAGTACAGTGCTAATAAACTTCTAATAGACTCATCTGTAAAATAAACTTCTAATAGACTCATCTGTAAAAGCTAAATACCTTTTCTTGTTGGATTTTATACTTCAACATATTTTTTGCACCTGGAGAATGCTTTGGTAGCACTCGAGCATGAAGCCTCGCCAAGATTTATTTTACAGGTATGCATGATGTCAGAAGTCACACCTGCAACAACTATATGCAGAACGAACACACAAGCACGCAGCGAACTGAGAGAGTGTGTCGACATTAAAATAACCAAATACCATGAAACGCAACACCTTAACGGAGAGTGCCAATGATTCCCCAAAAAAAAACTATTTTAAATCTTTACTCGGTGCTTTAGTGCTGCAGTTCAGACTGCCATCTGCCATTTTACAACAAAACGTACGTCCTTAGAAAGTAATCCTGCCGCAAGAAAATCCTAATCTCTGAAAACAGCAACGAGGAACCCAAGCACAATATTCACAGTACTTCTTCAGACTCCATATAGCCATAAAAAGAGATTGGCGTCTTAGTCATAAGACAATAACAGGACCTCCTGCCGGTCTGTAAGAACACCTTCGAGGGATTATAAATCAGCCCTTCCACTGATGGGTCAGGTGTGCTGCCCCCCTCCAGCACAACACCAGCGCCAGACAAACCCCCCCCCCCGTCCTTACCCCCCTCCCCCACCCCGCCCCCCCTTCCCCACGCACTCCCCAGACACAAATGCTGTGAGTCTTGTGCGTGTTCCGTCCTGCCGGGTCTCTGAGCTCACCTGATCAGCAGCAGCAGAACCAGCACCCCTGTAATCCCAAATCGATGCTTACACTCCAGCAGCAGCCAGACGGGTTTTCCTTGCCCCTCTTCTAAAGACACTGGGGGGGGGGGGGGGGGGGGGGTGAACTACTACTACACACTCTACAGCACACCTCCCAGCACGGGACCTGTGCTCTCTTTGGGCTCGCCTAACCCCTCTCACTGCACCCTCAGCACAACCACTCCTCCGTCCGTCTCTCCTCTTCTCTTCGCTCGCACCTCGTGTCTTTGTTTTCCTCCGTTCCCTCCCCCTCTCCTTTATTCTCCGCTCGCTCGGAGTCTGCTCCAGTACTTTCTTCTCTTTCCCCCCCCCCCTCCCTCCCTCCCTCCTCCTCCCCTCTCCCCCCTCCTCCCCCCCCCCTCCTCCTCCTCCTCCTCCCCCCCTGTTCTTTCCTCTCTCACGTGTTTCTTTCACTGCCGTGTTTGCGTTTCTGTTAATCTGTCATTTTCTCTCTCTCTCTCTCTCTCTCGGCCAGCCCTTTTCCGCGTGGACGTTTTTTGCGCCTCCGTTCGGGGGTTCAGGCTGAGAAATGGCGGCCCCGGCGATGGCGATGGCGGCGGCGGCGCCGCGCGGGTCACGCTCCGTCGCCGGGCGGGGAGAGAGCGGCACGGACGGAGACGAGGCCCGGGGAGGCCGGCGCTCAGAAAAAGGAACCGCACACAAAAGCCACGCGCGCCGATTCTCCACCCTCCGTCGCCGCCACAATGCGCCACAACGCACCACGAGCGCGGAGGGGAAACAAATCAGGCGCAGCCGTGCCCGTCAGAATTTAAATCTGTAAACAGTCAAACAGGGTGGTTGCCATGTCAACCTTTTTTTGGACCAGTAAAAAAAAAAAAAAAAAAAATACAGGCTTTTTCCAAATCTCTTGCTTGATTAGACTAATTTCACTGCCTCACATTAAAACTGAGATTGTATGATGCAGTCCACCCATGCATAGCAAAGGATGCATATTCTCTGTTTCATTAAAAAATCTATGTGTGTAATCTGTATAACCACAGAGACTCAATCAACCCCCCACAACTTTACAATCGGAGCGAGACAAATGATTACAAGCCCCCTCCCACCCCCCCACCCCCCCTCCCCCCACCCCCCCTCCCCACGCACCCTACGTCTACCCCTACCATACAGATGAAAGCATGATGAATTAAAACTCTCGGAGCTACAATAATGATGCATTCTGCACTTTTCAAATGCAGTTAAAAATAACACCTACGCAGTGACCAAGAAGATGACAGAGCACACGTCATATCAAACAAGTCATTCTGGTCCTGCATGTTTTTACCCCCCCCCCCCCCCAGCACTCACTGGGTAAAACGATTAACAATAAGGCTTCAGTGAACATTCTCCAGTGAGCAGACCTATTTTGGTCTCTCTGAAACCTTTTCTTGTCCTCTTAATCTCCCATTCTGTCGGTCCCATGGCTCGACTTCTGTCCCCGTAGATCACCAGGGGATTAGGATTAGTCTGTATAAAAAGACGGGGTGGGGGGGGGGGGTAGTGGGGGTGGGGGGGGGGGCAGTGGAAGCAGAGGTCTGCGCTTGCTAAGTGTCCTTGTCTTATTCAGCACATGCAGTCACTTACTGAACAGCGCAGTTAACTTAGCTGTTCCATTATCCTGTTCCATTATCCCCATCCATTATCTTCCCACACACCAACTCTCTCTGTCCACCTCGAAATGCCACTCATTTTACAATGCTCCCTTTTAATAATGGTTTTTACGTAAATGCTTGAAAATATGGGTGAGTAACGTCCAGATCAGACACTGCTCTTGAAAGGCCTAGCATGCTGAAATATTCATATGAGACAAGCACATTTTCATACCCAAGGAAGAATGATCTTTAACTTTTCTAATATAAACAGAGGATGTCCTGTGACAAAAGGGGAAAATTAAAGAGCCACGTTATCAAAAAAAAAAATAAAAAAGATTACATTTAGAGATTTAATTTGGTTTATGGTCATATGAATAACGATGAATAATATGGTGTTAGTAAGTCTCTCAGCTCGAGCAGGTCTTGGTGTTGTGCTGATGTAGGCGGCAGTTAAATGAGAGAATGCCATTGTTGACAGCTCACACACTTGAACAACTTTTGCACAGAAAAACAGTGCAGAACCACAATATTAAAAATCAGGACGCTGCCGGACACTTTATAACCAATAAAGGCAACGGGGGTTTGCCAAAAATGTGGCACCAGACAACGTGCCACATGAAATCTTTACTTAATCAAGAGAACCATCAGGCTTTAGAATCTCCAGCTAGGTCAGTGGTCAACTCACAAGTCGCAAGAGATCAGATTCATTACATTACATTACAAGCACTCAGCAGACACTCTTATCCAGAGCAACTTACACAACTTTTATTGCGTCCATTTATACAGCTGGATTTATACTGAGGCAATGTGGGTTAAGTACCCTGCTCAAGGGTACAACAGCAGTGTCTGACCTGGGAATTGAATCGAACCTGTGACCCTTAGGTCACAAGACCAGCTCCTTACCCATTATACTGCACTGCCACCCAATTCCAAACGGCAAGCTCTCGGTGTATTGATTTGAAGAGTCTCCAAACCACCAAGAAACAGGGAATGGGGGTTCACAGGGGGCAGCTTAGCCCCCGCTAGCCCCCACTAGCCCCCGCTAACCCCCCCCCCCCCCCCACCCCCCGGTTAGCCCCATTCTAACCCCCGTCGCTAGCCCCCACTCCCCCGCTAACCCCCGTTAGCCCCCGCTAGCCCCCACTAGCCCCCGCTAACCCCCGTTAGCCCCCCTAGCCCCTGCTAACCCCCGTTAGCCCCCACTAGACCCTGCTAGCCCCCACTAACCCCCGCTAACCCCCGTTAGCCCCCGCTAGCCCCCACTAGCCCCCGCTAGCCCCCGCTAGCCCCCGCTAACCCCCGTTAGCCCCCACTAGCCCCCCCGCTAACCCCCGTTAGCCCCCACTAGCCCCTGCTAGCCCCCACTAGCCCCCGCTAGCCCCCGTTAGCCCCCACTAGCCCCCATTAGCCCCCACTAGCCCCCGCTAGCCCACGTTAGCGCCCGCTAACCCCCGTTAGCCCCCCACAGAGCAAGTGGAGAATCCCTACACCAGGTCTGTCATTGCAACGGAAGCGTATGGAGCAAAACGGGCCCCACAGAGTTACAGTGGCGTCTCATTTGAATTTGGGTACTCGGATGAAGCGAGGCGTTCAGCATCCCTACGCTATTCCCTCTTAAATTAAAGCGCTGCTCATCATCCCTAACCTCCGGGGAGGCTGACGCACGAGGAGTCACAACGCTCAAATGAGCAATACCACACACATCCGACCGATTAAACCTGCCTGTCCAAACACATTGTCTCTGACCGGGGGAATCAAAGCACAGCAGTCATTTTTAAGCTGCGCTATTTTATTATGGAGTTCCCAGGCTGATGTTTTATTGGGGACGACCGTGTGACCCGCTGTAAATCGATGAAGCAGCAGTATTTTTCAACCGGGAAATCAGCTCAGAATGTACAGAGCCTCCGTCCGCGCTGGGATTGGAGCCTCCGTCCGCGCTGGGATTGGACAGAAAACCCCACGGCGAGCCCAGGACTGAGCTCTGAGCGCTGTGCCACGTGCCGGCCTGCTTACCATGCAAGAGTCACTGAGTCACCAGGGTTTTATCCACAACTGACATGCAACTGCATATTATGCACAGCTGAGTGCGTACATCTGGCACAGCCCCGGAACACACACGCACACATGCTTACACATGCACAAACATGCATAAATACACACACACACACACACACACACACACACACACACACACACCACACACACGCACACATGCTTACACATGCACAAACATGCATAAATACACACACACACACACACACACACACACCGCACACATGCTTACACACGCACAAACATGCATATATACACACACACACATGCAAACTCACATAAACACACACACACACGCACACATGCTTACACACGCACAAACATGCATATATACACACACACACACACACGTAAACTCACATTTAAAAACACATACACATGCACAGAGCCACACACACACACATGCACATGCTTACACACACGCATTGTACATACAAATATACATATATACACACACACACGTGCACACAAACGCACAATACATACAAATATACATACAGACACAAACACACACACACACACACACACAAATGCACACGGACACAGACACACATACATGCACGCACGCAGTCTGAAGAAGGCAGGACTGGAGAGGAATGCTATTTTTCTTTAAAATCAACATGGCTTCTCTGTTTTTTGGCACAGTTATGGCACATTTAACCTCACTCTCTAAAGGGCCATTTCCCTACCCAGAAAATGATAGATGGCAGCTGAACAGCAGAGTCTGAGTACAACTGCAACCATCTGGCTTACCAACCCGTTTCACTCAACGAGAGCTCAGGGAGGGCGCACGAAACAGAAATAGCCTGGCACAGCCATCTAAACCAGCCGTGGTGCAACAACCAAGATGGCGCAGCAAGTTCTGATCCACAACCTGAAGGATGAAAGGCTCTTACCCTACCTGTCTGGTCACTTCCTCTTCCTGTCAAGTCACTTCTCCTACCTGTCTGGTCACTTCCACTACCTTCTGGTCACTTCCTCTACCTGTCTGGTCATTTCCTCTACCTGTCAAGTCCTTCCCCTACCTGTCTGGTCATTCCCCCTACCTGTCCTGGTCACTTCCTCACCTGTCTGATCACTTCCCCTACCTGTCTGGTCACTTCCTCTTCCCATCTGATGACTTCCTCCACCTGTCTGATCACTTCCCCTACCTGTCTGGTCCCTTCCCCCACTCATAAGGCCGGTGTACTTCCCCCATAGTGGTGGCAACAACACCCCAAAGGGCTCAGGACAGCCGAATCACTCAGACTGAAGATCCGCTTCTTCATACTCCATCTTGTTTACCCTCCCATCCCCACCACATAGCACTTCACCTCCTTTGGTACTGTTGTTTAAAGATATTTATGTTTTTATGGTTCTGGATTATACTGCTTTAGGTTTTGTGGCCTGTTATGGACGTAGTCTCTATGCGTTTAGAATATTTGTGCTTTAGCGATGATGGATGTGTCGTTAGTCGCCGAACTGGTAGAGTCGTTAGCCAGGTGTGGCTCTATTGTCCCCGCTAATCGGGCGAAGGCGGTTTTGTGTCTCTCCCCACCGTGAGGATGAAGAGTGGCGTGGGCGTGATGTCACGAGAGCTAAAGGACAGAAACGCGACGGTTGTACGGACGCGGCCCTCGCCATCAGCAGCCCCGGGGTCAGCGGGGCGGGGAGGGAGCGGGCGGCGGCGCCAACGGCTCGTTTCAAACAGGAAACGGAGTCGGCCGCGGTCCGCCGCCATCTCCCAGAATCCTCCATATGGCCGCGCACGTGGAACTCGTGTCTATTAAAAGGAGAGGCCGCCGGGGGAGTTTGAAAGCAGCAGCTGTGACAGACCGTCACCAATGGGGGGGCGGGACGGTGACAAAAAGCCTCACTCCCATTAATTAACCCCGCGGGAGGATGGGGCGGGGGGGGGGGGGTGTGTGTGTGTGGGAGAGGCAGGGTGAGGGGGGGGGGGGGGGGGAGTAGGAGTTTTTTGAGAATCAATGGCGCCATGTGTCTCCAGCCTCATTAAACCATGGTGGGGGGGGGGGGGGGGGCGGGGAGAGAACGTTAGCGGCGCAGCTAGCGCGCTAATTGCATTTGCAGTTTACCGCGCTCCTCGTGAATTAAGGCAAAGTCAAGGCCAGCTATGATCAGATTACCCGCGTTCCCAGATCACCTGCTAACGTTTCGTTATAAAAGCAGTGGTGCTGAATGGTTTGTGGGGTAGGGGGGGTGATTATTGGGGAGGGGGGTACGGCTATGACTAACTCCGCCGCCCCCCCCCACCCCCCCCCCCCCCCCCCCAGTGCGAGCCCCTCTAGCCAGGCAATAGCATGACGCACACACAGCGCTCTCCTCCTCATACCACATGCATGGGCAGCGGCTCTAACGGCGAAGGACAGGTCTGAGCCAAAAGGTGTGGAGACGGGCCGATTAAGCAACACCTGCCCTTTCTGGAGCACATTTAAACTGCACAGGCCACAGTGCTGTGGGCACTTAATGCACACGCCTGCGCAAAATGCCTGCGTGAGTCATCTCCGTTCTCAGGTAGACTTACAGCAAAGGTTGGCTGGCTCACAAATGGTTGGTGTTTGATAATCCTGTTTTTTCATAAGTTCCTGTGCTAGTGCAACAGATAATCTGACTTGTACCCTCCTGTACCCCCCAGTGCCTCCCCCCAAGTGGAAATCTTTCCCAGAAGAGTGGAGGCTGTCATAGCAGCAAAGGGGGGGACCCAACTCCATATTAATGCCCATGGTCTTGGAATTAGATATTCAGGTGTCCACATACTTTTGGCCACATAGTGTATATACACTACGGGTTGGAGCCAGCCACGGTGGCTAGCAGACATTAGCAACTCTGCAGTAAACTCCTTTACCAGTGGCACCTCAAATCAAAGAACGACAAAGTTTGATAACTAAAACACGGGACGAGCTGAATCCTTTAGAAATCAGTTTCATCAAACTAAATTTCACTTGGTGAAATCAACAGTGTGGACGCAACTGCCCTGGGACAACAACGAGCTATTCACAATTTTCCAATCCTGTTATGCGACTGAATCAAAGAGTCTGTGATGCCCTGCTACTCACAGTCTGATAGTAGAGAGAGAGAAACATAAATCACTGTCTTTAACATGGAGTGCTAAAAAAAAATAGGCTTTCAGCTCAGTGGCCGGTTTACTCCCATAAAGAGCTCAGCACCAGGATGTAATAAGCCATTTGCCCTGGCCACTCCACACCAGAGCAGCTCAGTGACTGATCTCCCACTGTTTTTTTTTTTTTTTTTTTTTAGCACTTTGCTTTATTTATTAATGAGGCTGTCAGAAAGCATTTTACATTCGGCCACACCGGTGGCAGCAACGTGCTCACCACTGCTTGGGAAAAACAAAACAACAGGGCCAGACATTTCTCTTTTACTGAAGCCCAGCTTCAGAGATATAATAATTTTACTAAAACCATCTTCAGAGATGTAATAATTTTACTGAAGCCGAATTTCAGAAATATTTTAATTTTACTGAAGTCCAATTTCAGAGATATTTTCATTTTACTAAAGCCCATCTTCAGAGATATTTTAATTTTACTGAAGTCCAATTTCAGAGATATTTTCATTTCCCTGAAGCTCGTCCTTAGGAGTTTCCGGAAGGCACAGAGCAACAGTTCTCGTATTTTTAATTGACCGTGGCTTTCACGCTCAATTTCTCTCACCATCATCTGAGCAGTATTTCATCCCTCCGCTTTCTCACCTCGCTTGTTTTTTTTTCAGGGGTTCAGGCCTGGATTTTTGCCCAATTCTCTGTGTTGTTTCTCTATAAAGCATCTTTGTGACAGTCCACTATAAAAAATAAAAAAAAGTGCAATTCAAATAAAACTGATTCATTCACTTCCATTTGATTTGATTCATTAGAGTAAGTGAGACACTCCCCCCCCTCCCTCCCCCCGGTGCTCAGTGCAGACAGAAGCAAGGGAACGAGCGGGGCTGGGGGGGGGGGGTTGGGATGGAGGGGGGGGTGGGGGCAAGGGGAGAAGCAGGTGTGACAGGTGAGGCCAGGCCGCGGAGACGTGAGAAAGTGAGATTCCCGGCGGGGGCGGGGGGGGGGGGGGGGGGGGTCATGCTGTCTGATGAACAGATGAGCACACGGTGAAAGGGGGGGGGGGGGTTAACTCTCCCCAGCGAGGCCTCCTAAACCGGGCATCCCTCTCTCACACGACACCTGCCCCGTCCCAGACCGGCAGAGATTACAGCAGGGATCAGCTTGGGGGGGGGCAGGCGGGGGGGGGGGGGGGGGGGGGGGTGAGGGGGGGGTGGGGGGGGGGGGGGGGGGGGGGGGGGGGGTGGGGTGGGGGGGGGGGGGGGGGGGGGGGGGGGGGGGGGGGGGGGGGGGGGGGGGGGGGGGGGGGGGGGGGGGGGGGGGGGGCGTGCTGGGACACAGCCTGGCTCCTGCTTCCCGGAAGAACACTGTGATTGAAGAAAGCGATCCCCTGCCTTTATCTATCTATCTCTCTCTGCCTCCCTCTCTCCCACTCTCTCTCCATCTCTCCCTCTCTCTCTGTCTTCCTCACCTTCTCTTTCTCCCTCTCCCCCTCTCCCTCTCTCGCTCTCTCTCTCTCCTTCCATCTCGCCCCTCCCCTGCTGTGTCACCACCTTCCCTTTCTCCTTCCCTCTCTTTGTCCTCTTCCCCCCCCCCCCCCCCCCCCCCCCCCCCCCGCGGAGTCTGTTGCTCAATGGGTTGCCGTGGAAACCTGGCGGCGGGCGCCCGCGGCGCAGGGGGACAGCTTTTTTCCGCCAAGGTGAAGACTGAGGATGTTAACCCTTCAAGCGCCCCAGCGCTTTGAAGACGACGCCGCCGCCGCTTCGGACGCATTAGCCCAGAGTCC
>CM045895.1:35429991-35474991 GCA_025169545.1 Anguilla japonica
GTATATGCTGTGCAGTCTGGAATTTATCTACGCATGCACATGAAACAGTAGATTTACATTTACAGAAACAATTTTTAAATTACATTTTTTCAACAAACAAAAAAAAAATCCTTAATTTTTTTTTTTTAATCAACTACGGTTTCGTCATACGGAGACCAGTGACAGGCGGAATCCTCTGTCGTCAGGGCTCAACAGAGCTTTGAGCAGCAGACAGACTCCAGGGCTGAGTGTAAACATTCCTCCAGAACAAACTGGATAACCCCAAATTACACGCATTTCACAGTGCAGCTAATGGCAGGCCAACCCCCTCAGTAGAGCAGCCTGGGTGGAACTCAGACAGACAGGTGATGCACAGAGACAGGGCAATAAGGAGCTGTACAGGTCAGCTGAGAGCAGTGCAGAGAGACAGGGCAATAAGGAGCTGTACAGGTCAGCTGAGAGCAGTGATACAGAGAGACAGAGCAATAAGGAGCTGTACAGGTCAGCTGAGTGCAGGTTTGCAGGTCAGCTAAGAGCAGGTCAGAGGCCACAGACACACCCACAGACTTCAAACACATCGCTGTCATTAGGGGCTGCTCGTCTTATTCGCTTTGCAAGGGGAAAAAAATTCTATTAACTCAGTTCTCTACTGACATGGCGTTCCTCGCGGCTGCACATGTACCGTTCAGTTGTGGACGGGACGGAGTCAAGAGATGCCGGGACAGACTTTTGGATGGACTCGGCTTTCATCGACGCGACTACGAGAGTTACACAGCCGAAGGGAAGCCAGGAGAACCTCAAAGGCTCGATGCCAAAAAGCAATCCATTTAACCTCCAATGCCCATACTGGGGCCTCAGCCGAGGGGCACCTGGCCAAGCGATTTCCCCAAAGCGGACAGACCCGTGGGAGCCCTCAGAAAGGTATTTAAAGGCACCGTACGAGCGGAAAGTCACTCTGCGGCACTTCTAAGGAATGCAATAACATGAGCACGCTCCGGATCCACCAATAAAACCCCCCACCTGAGCCACGGGGAAAGGAGATTGGCCAGTTATTCTACTGTGCTGTACCGTTCCAGATTGGTGGATTTGGAGATAGGACCTCTCGCCAAATACTTCTGCGCTGTTTAGGGCAAGAACTTGCGCTACAGGGCAAAACGTGGCATGGAAATTACCTGCTGGTTTGGGATTAGAGAAATCAGGAGGACTGAACAGCTAAAAAGACGAACAGAAACAGGAGGCACCACATGCACACAGCACAGCCAAACAAGCAGACAAAGTGTCAAAGCATTCGGGGAGAAGTTGCGGAAAAACTGACAGCATTTCACAACCCCGCTGCACTCTGAAGGAAAAATCGCGTTTCTTTCAAACAGCACAGAAATTCCTCAAGGCTGTTCTGTTCGGCTTTTTGAACCCAATCAAGTCTGCATGCTTGACTTTTGACAAAACTCCAAAAATAAAAAGTATTTTACAGAAAGTGAGACTATAACCATCCATTCACAACCAACTCCATTGATGCAGGAAGGTGTGTTTCTTCGAATGGACAGTTTACATGCACGAAGCAAACAAGGACACATAATACTGTTTCAGACCTGGCCATGATTAAATTGTTTCAAGTTTAAACCTTATTTTTTTATTTAATTTCATCAGTTCGAATTCATTTTTCAATTTTTTTCTAGTACGCTAGCCCTGCTGCAAACCTTTATATTTCAAATGCCTTTCTATGCATCAATTTGTTTTGTGCAAGTGTTACAAAAACTGCACTTTTTAATGCGTGTGGCTACTTGCCATAGAAAAGAAGAAAAGAAAAAAACAATATAACACAGCCTAACATGCTCCTGCCAAATGTCTGTGGTTTCAATAACCACACTGAACGCAGCATATGACAGTGTGGGAACACTGTTGGCAATAACCATTAAGTGATAAAAGACGTAACGTGCATGACAGGGGAGGTGTGATGTGGCAACTGTGACACATGTGATCACATGAGGCTCTGCCGCCCCCGTGCGGACGGAAGACTGAAATGCAGGCGAGAAAACTGCAGAGGGGAAAAAGGGTGACTAATTAGGAAACAAAATATTACCACAAACGACATTTAGTTCCATACGGTATTATAATTTTTCACACGTCTGACATATTTTTTAGGACATCTTATCTTCTGCACAAGAGTGTTATCTTAGAAATAGTATTTCATTATATGAACCACAATATAGTGGAATCTTGATAATTACAATTATTCACTATCCTGAATGCTTTTGCCTTATTACTAAGCACATTTTGAAAAACTAATCGGCAAACCATAAAATCATACGGCTGTCCCTTTTTTATTACCTAAGTAAGACACGTGCTTGATTTTATATTATATCTTTTATGTTTTAAAAGGAGCTGTTTATTGTTCAGTTTTCTCTTTGGTTAATTTCCTTAATTAGTTTATTGTGTCGTCATCTGGCTGAAACACCATTACCATTAGGAGACACACAGAGAAGAAAGTTTCCATATTTGCTTTTTAGAACAGCCTAAATACATTTTTTAAACCTTTCATCGGTGGTTTTCATCGCGTATCCTAATCGACTCCAAGATGACCCGAAAAATAACATAATTTACGAAGACCGTCGCGGGAAATGTTTCCATCTTTTGTGAGAGAGCAGAGCTACCTCCTTCGTCTAGCGGTAAACCCAATCACGCCGTTGTGTAACCCCAAACGCCAGCGAGGAAACTTAATCAAAACTCCATTCAAGTGCAAAAATACGAATGACTTTGCGATGCACATCGTAATCAGCCAGCAGCCGCAAAACAATATTACTAACGCAGGGACAGCTTTTAAATGCAATTTCCCCCCCTTATCTTAATACCCCAGCATGGGGTTATACAAGAGCTCTGAGACAATTACACAGCTGGATCTACCCATCAACGGAGGAGAAATCAGACACCGGAGTCTGCATACTGTCTGGGTCACATTCATATACTGTGTTGTAATTTCTGTGTATTACAGGCGTAGCAGTCTTTGTATTCAGACGGCTCGGAGAGGGTCACGTTGTTCACGCTTCATAAATCCTCTCCCACTTACTTAGCTAGCTTCTCCATTCATTAACAAACCCAGAATTTGCAGACAAAACTACAGACAGCAAAACAGTAATCAGGTTCATTCAACCAAGACTGCAGTACAAAAAAAAAAAAAAAACACTCGCAGGCTTTGCTCTGTACGACAGATAAACATTGCCCTCTAGTGGCTTATTCTTGTAACGACTAGGTACAGGCATCGTCAACGTTTCCAGTCTCTCTGGCGGAAACTGTCGGCAACTCGTAAATTCACACGAACGAGAATTAACAAAAGGCCCGCAGTCACTGATGCGTTCAGGTAGTGGTCTTATAAACCTTATTGTGTTACACTAAACATTACAACTGTGCCTATTTCTGTTGGCATAACAGCATGACTCACGCCTGGATTTAAACACAAGTCAATAAACAAACCCTGTATGTGGGAAAAAATGAATAAACAAATCCTTCTATTGACATATTGTAAGCTATTGGTCTTGTTCCACAATATATAAACCGCCAAAATGTAGTACATGTAAGCTGATTATGCATCATTTTAAATAATTTCCCAGCAATCATGAGTTATAGGCTAGTTATGGCAGTCCTACACAATATTCCACCATTTTGACCTCCAGGGTCTAGCAGTACAATAACTTATTTGCGTGTTGCCTAACCTTCAGAGTCTGCTAAATGACAAATGGAATATTAGATACCAATTTCAAAATGAAATCATCACCACAAAGGAATGATGACTTTACTGTCATTTAATTACTGTCGGTAATTAAAAGTCTGGTAGGATACAGCATTGTCTATTTGCTGAAGGTCAAATATGGAGCACAGGAAGTGTAGAAGTTTTAATTTCCTTTAAAACCTGAAAAGGCTCTATCTTCACAGATAGCCTCTGTGGGACCAAATCTTCCCTTTACATAGGCCCACTCTCCTCCTGACTGACTTTTTAAATGGATTCTGTGCATCACCGAAATTCTCCTCCATTCAGAGCTGACGATCGTTTGAGAGCACGTGGACCTTTCGTGGACCTTTCTCCGAGGACCGCCACAGCTCCGTGTCCTACTTCCTGTCGCTGAAAAGCACTCAGGAAATCCGTTCTGTCTGCGGCAGCCGTCCCCACCACTGCCAAGGCTTCAGAATTTACACCATTATCTTACAGCGCAGAGCAGTCAACTGCGTTCAGACACGAGCAGCAGGAAAAATTCTCTCACTGGGGGGAGAGGGGGGGGAGAAAGCAATCATTGTGAATCAGTTAGATAGAACCAAATTCGACAGGCCAATTTCATTAAGCTCGCCAAAAAAAATAAAAGAAAGCAAATCAAAATCCCACAAATCGAGAGCACTTGGCACTGAAAACTGAACCCATTCCTCAAATGACCTTGAAAGCAGACCCACGGACAAAACTGAAAATGAGTTAAATAGCGCCCTCTAGGGGATTGCAAGAGGGGGAAAAAAGAAAGAGGAAAAAACTAGCACTGGTTGTCTTGGATTTAATCATTCAAAACACTGAACCATTATAACTTGTTGGGTGGATACTAATGGTGATGCCAGACAATATAATATCCACTTAAGTCCTCAGCACTAATGTTTATGTGGTGATGCGGAAGGATTTTACAACCCAAGGGTTACCCTTTGCTTACTATAGTACAGGTGGAACAGACGCAGTGGCCAAGATCAATATTGCATAAATGTCCATTATGATGACCCCCCCCCCCCCCCCCCCCCCTTTTATTTGTAAGGATTTCCACAGTAACGGGAGATATCTGCTCTCGTCTGGGCGTGTTTTTCCCATTTCCGGCCTTCGTTTACGCCATCAAGCGAACCCTGTGACTACGGGTGACCATGGAGACGGCAAACAAGATAATAAGGGCATATTTTCAGTGGTACGTAAAATACACACAACAAACAAAAAGTTGTGCTGGTCTAGTACTTAGAGTATTTTTTACAGAGTAGCTGTACACACAGCACATGTGCGCACACACACGCGCACACACACACACACACACACACACACACACACACACACACAGTTTGGCTATACATATTTTTCTATGGAGAAATTTGAACCACCTGAAACACCATTAACTTACCAGTGGCATCCTTCAAGGAAGACAAATGCTTAAATCTGCAAAATGTCATCGTCAAACTGAAGCTTCACACTGGCAAGCACAGTGAGGAGGTTTGCACAGTCCCCCATACCCCCCAAACCCCAATTTATAGTCAGAAAAATATCTGGAGAAAAAATAAAAAATAAAAATCTTATTTCAAGATTATTTTTTTTATTAGTACTTTCAGTTGAAATTTGCACATTTCAATACGCATACATTAAATTTCGTTTGTCACAAAATCTCAAATGGATGCAAAAAGCACTAAACCTCTAGGTGTTTTAGAAAAATAAAACAATTTCATGTCATTGTAGTACTATCTTGAATCAGCTTTGTAGTTTATTAATATCCAAACACAACAGTCCCCCCCCCCCCCCCAAAGACTACATTTCCCAGAATGTTGTGCTCTCTTCACACTTCCCCACATAGTGTTGTACGATCTTTTAACCTCCCAGAATCTGCCTCTGTTTGGACGAGACAGAAAAAACCCCACCCTAGATACTGTTTCTATGAAAAGGATCACACCAAAAATTGAATGCAGCTGTTAAGGATGGAAATGAAGTATTTTTAAAATAAGCTTCATGCAAAATAGTTACCAAGTGACTTAGAACCTTTCCCATAATCACCCTTGCCCAAAAATAGATAATGAAATAAGCTCTGCTTAAAAACAGACTAAAAATAACTGGTTATTTAGAGTGTTCATATTCAGAACTACAAGGGGGGCAACTTCATTACTGGGATGGACAGGAAGTTAAATACTGAATAAAGAATTAAGTTCCAGAACTTATTTAAGTGTGTCTCCTTTGGCCTTTGTAGTTATAATAAAATTAGCAATACACACACGTTTCCTAATGAATCCTTTCAACAATCCAAGGCAATGGGGAACCTGAACACACACCACTGCACTTGACTTCAATACTTTCTAGCAAAATACAGACTTAGAGAGAAAGAGAGAGAGCCAATGTTAAAGCCAAGACGTAATGAGAAGCCAATACTAGTGTATTCACTCAAACAAAGAGGTGTCATAAGCCCAACCCACTACCTTCGGACTGGGGGGAGAAGAGCCGGACGTCCGTTCCCAAAGCTGGCTCCTGGGTAATCCTGTAAAGACGAAAAGCTTGCCACAGCACATCCCTGCAGGAAGCCAGGAACAACACCAAACTGAGTTCACACGTCGTTTCCCTGATCAGCTATACAGTGGCAATGGCTGCTTTAAACAAAACAAAAAAAGTGGGGGGGGGGGGGGGAGAAAGCAGTCTTGGGGGTGAAACTTCAAAACAAAGTGAGTTTGGGATTGGGGGGGGGGGGGGGGGTCGGGGGTGTAGTCGGGCTGTGAAAATAAACCATTCCGGATTCCGGTCAACACAACTCAGATCACTGCGGAGAGGTACGGTTAGCGTACGTAGCTCGAGTGAAATGTTAGCCTGCTTCAGGCTAGGGTTCCTTGGATAATGACTAACGAGCCCTTAGACATTTAAACTACACTGTTCCTGCTCTCTGGTCACCCTGAATGAGCCCACTGAGTCTTTTGTATCTCCTCCATTAATTTCTGTTAATCAAACAAATCAAACATCAACAACGACAACAACACAAGGAGCAGCCCTCAGCAGCTGGGGTACAGTCTGTTGAAGATGCCGAGCCGGAAGGAGGGGGCCAGGCAGTAGCCAATGGCGTGCTCCGTCTCCTGCACCCTGCGGGAGAAACGGCACCGGTCGCGGGCAAACTCCTCCCACGGGCCACGCCTGTCCTCGTCGCCGCTGGCGTAGAACACCTCCACCTCCTCCACAAACCTCACCTGTCCCAGGTGAAGGGGGGGGGGGGTGGGGGGGGGGGGGGGGGGGGGGGGGGGGGGGGAGAGAGAGAGAGAGAGAGAGAGAAAAAGAGCAGGTCACTCAAAGTCTCAGTGACGTTTCACATTCATGTTACACCTGTATGGTTTGGCTTTAAGCCTAAAGGCCATGACCACACACGTTTCACAAACAAGAAACAGGCCCCAGAGCAGGACAGATCAGACAGCGTGTGAAGGTGTGTGTGCTTCCAAACACATATACAGGTGACAAAAACTAGGCACTAATACTCTGATCGTCCATCTCATTGGTAGCCAACCCTGTTCCTGGGGATCAGCCCAGTAGGTTTTCGCTCCAACCCTAATTTGGCACACCTGAATACTAATTAGCAGCTTAACAAGATCCCTAGCTGTTGAGTGAGGTGAGCTTTGTTAGGGTTGGAGTGAAAACCTACAGGACGGTAGATCTCTAGCTGTTGAATGAGGTGTGCTTTGTTAGGGTTGGAGTGAAAACCTACAGGACGGTAGATCTCTAGCTGTTGAATGAGGTGAGCTTGTTAGGGTTGGAGTGAAAACCTACAGGACGGTAGATCTCTAGCTGCTGAATGAGGTGAGCTTTGTTAGGGTTGGAGTGAAAACCTACAGGACGGTAGATCTCTAGCTGTTGAATGAGGTGAGCTTTGTTAGGGTTGGAGTGAAAACCTACAGGACGGTAGATCTCTAGCTGCTGAATGAGGTGAGCTTTGTTAGGGTTGGAGTGAAAACCTACAGGACGGTAGATCTCTAGCTGTTGAATGAGGTGTGCTTTGTTAGGGTTGGAGTGAAAACCTACAGGACGGTAGATCTCTAGCTGTTGAATGAGGTGAGCTTTGTTAGGGTTGGAGTGAAAACCTACAGGACGGTAGATCTCTAGCTGTTTGAATGAGGGTGCTTTTGTTAGGGTTGGAGTGAAAACCTACAGGACGGTAGATCTCTAGCTGTTGAATGAGGTGTGCTTTGATAGGGTTGGAGTGAAAACCTACAGGACGGTAGATCTCTAGCTGCTAATGCTAACACTGATGCTAATCAACATGCTGCAGTCAACATGACAGATCATGGGCACTCAAATCTGGCCCCTGAATCCAAATTATCACCGAAGAAGAAAGCAAAAGCTCAGCGGCGACAAACTGCAGACGCAGGAGAACAGAAGCAACGACCTGGCGCTTTGGGCGAGAAGTACAGCGGAAAAGGACACTGGAATGCTCCCTCCCCCCCCTCCCCCCCAACTCCCTCCTCCCCCCTCCCCCTGCCCCCCCCCCCCTCCCTCCCTCCCCCCCCCCTCCCCCTTCCTCCCCCCGTCTTCTGTCCCCCTCCTCCCCCCCCCCCCCCCCTTGCCCCCTCCCCCCTCCCCCTCCCTCCCTCCTTCCTCCTACCTCCTCTCCCTGCCCCCTCCTCCTCCCCCCCCTGCCCCCTCCCTCCTCCCCCGCTCCCTCCCTCCTGCCCCCCCCTCCTCTCCTCTCTCTGCCCCCTCCCTCCTGCCCCTGCCCCCCTCCCTCCTCCCCTGCCCCCTCCTCCTCCCCCCTGCCCCCTCCTCCTCTCCCTCTGCCCCTCCCTCCCATCCCCCCTGCCCCCCCTCCCTCCTCTCCCCCTGCCTCCTCCCTCCTCCTGCCCCCTCCCTCCTCCCCTGCCCCCTACCCTCCTCTGCCCCTCCCTCCCTCCCTCCCCTCCCCCCGGTTGCCAAGTAACATAAGAGATCTTCCACTAATAATCTGGAAAAGGGGAATAAAATGGGAAAAGGACGCGATGGCGTGATGCTAAAACACGGCTGGGGTGCGCGGGTAGCCTCTCTCGGCCCCGCGCCCGGGACGGGGAGCGGAGGGTCGCGTCCGCGTCCCGCCTGATGACTAGCCGAAGGGTCACGTGACGCCAGCAGCGGTCCCGCACGCGATAATATTAACCCTCATGACTGCACGCGCCCGTATCCCTGGAGACGCACAGATGGAACGGTTTCATCAGCTGCTATCAAACGCAACGATGTTGCACAGCTTTACATCATTTCCACAGTCTGCACGTCTGCCGATGATCCCCCCCCCCAGCCCCACCCCCCCCCCCCCCCCCCCCCCCCCGCCCTAATCAAGCCATTGTGTCTCTTTTACGATCGGTGAAAGAGCACCGGCTCGATCCCCTTGCGTTGCGTCTATTTACGACACAGGTCAGCGTCTGTAAACCATTTACTTTCCGCCACAAGGAAACAATGCCCTTCAAAAACGCATTAGCTTCTACCTGCCCATGTTACTGCAAATACGTTACGAAAGCAGTAGGTCTGCATGGTCAGGCAAAAACAATTAGGTGAGTGAACTAAACATCATCAAACAAGATGAATGTAACCACATAATTAATTAATTTAAAGAAATCCTCCAGGGGTTCTCTTTAAGCATATGGCCCTGTAGCAGGACATATCAGTCATTTAACAGTGAGTTACGTAAATGGTGTCTGACTTGCTGTATTTTACTGACCTTAGCAACAAATTCACGCGCCAGGCGCTAAAAGCTAAGCATGCAACTTTCAATGAGCTCCATGTAAACTATGCTAGAGGGACAGTTTAGTTTTCCCACTAACAGCCATGCTTTACCACGTCTTATAATTTGTGTCAAATGAGCAAAAATGGTTTTTCCCCATCATAGTAAGAGGGAACCTGGTAAAACGGCTTCATGGAAATTAGTTATCGTTCAACAGCTGCATGCAAAGTCCCGAGAGAAGATTTCACTTCCTCTAACGATGCACAGGAGTCACATCTTTAGCTCAGCTGAATATGGTTCAGCTGATCACAGTCAGACCTCGCAATGAGGAAGAGAAGTGAAAATAAGCTGCAGGCTCGCAGGTGTACGTGACTGGGTCATGGAATTCAAATAATATAGTGATCACAGTGAATCACCGCACAGGCAATGCTGGTCATGAAACTGAATGCAGAATTTTTTTTAGGTTCCAGGAATTTCTCATCTTTTCCTGGCAGTTCAGCGGTTCTAGACTCTCAGAAGGCCAGCTGACCGTAAAGGCCAGGCCGAACCTGCCATGGAGGTCACTGCACGTACAGACCCAGCTAACAGGCAGCCATTAGGGTAATTATAAGGGTATTATAATACAGGGTAATTGTGGTTATAAAGCCGTAAGTGTTGTGTGTCGGGTCTGTCGCGACGGGCTCAGGTGTGAATGGCGGTACGGCGGGTTCCCCATACTGACCTTTTTCAGCTTGGCGCTGCAGGGGGCGGCCCGGACCGGGAGGGCCATGACCTCGGAGAAGCCGCTGTCCATCCGGTCCTCTGCGTCCGGGTTCAGGAAGGGAGACGGGGGGCCAGGGGGGGCGGGCGGGCCGGGGGGGGCGCCGGCCTCTTGCCGGGGCCCCTGCTTTCGTCTCGAGTGCGGAGGGGACCCCGGAAGTTGAAGGGGGCTGTAGGGGTCGGCGGCGCAGCTGAAGGAGGTCCACAGCCGGAGGCTCTCCGCCTCGTCCACGTCGCTGGCCTCCTCCCAGCTCTCCTCCTCCGAGAGGAGGGGCCGCAGGGAGCAGGGACCCTCCTCCGGGACCTCCTCCTCCTCCTTCTCCCCCTGCGCCACGCCCCGTGCGGGCGCGGTCCGGAGGGCAGCCGTGAAGTTTCGGGGGTCGTAGGGATCCCCGCTTCGGCAGAGTGAGTTCCACAGCTGCTCCACTTCGCCGTCCGCCCCCTCCGCGTCCGACTCCCCGTCTTCCGCATCCTCCTCCTCCTCTCCTCTTCCTCGTCGTCCGAGTCGCAGAAGTCGGACGAGCCCTCGCTGTCGAAGCCGTCGTCGTCGTCCTGGCTGTCCCAGTCGCTGTCCTCCTCCAGCTCGGACTCGCTGTCCTCGCTGCACGGGCTGCCCATGATGTAGGCGATGGCCTTGTTCTGGCAGCCGGGCATCTGCGGGCGGGGCGGGGTCAGCACCTCTGGCTCTGCCTCCTCGTCGGTGTCCGAAAGGTCAGAGAGGTCAGAGGCGCCGGACGCCTCCTCTCCTTCCCTCCCAGCCGAGGTGGCCCCCACGTCAGAGAGCTCCCCAGCGCCTGCCTCCCCAGACGTGCGCCCTTCCGCAGGTAAAGCTAGCTCCTCTGCCCCTTCCCCTGGCCCTGAACGCTCTTGCTCGGGACAGGCAGGCTCCACTAAATGCATCCTGAAGTTTGAGTGCTCTTCTTCCAAACTTGAGTACCCATTGTCCTGATCCGGGGTAAGAACCGCCACCTCACTGCAGGCGGTGGCCGCTCTTATACCGGGAAGGCGTTCACAGACGGGCTGACAAACTAATAGGGCCTTTTCGGAGCTCGGGAGAGATTCCGGTCGGACCGACTGACGGCTACCATTATCGGGCTCGCCTTTGTTGCTGGAAAGTCCAGCGCTTTCCCCGTGAATCGGCTCTCCATAGTCGCGCTGTTCAAACAGTTCCGTTGGCTTGGCAACGCCGGCGGCTGTACCAGACTCAGCCCGCAGACAATGGATGCCGCTGTCATTTTCTGGACAATGCTGATCTGACGCCACAGAGCATGCTCTCCATGAAAAACTTGACAGCCACCCTTGCGAACTGTCAGCAGATCCCCAGATCCCGTCCCACCACCCGTTGCTCTTCACTCGCGATGCGAGCGAGACCGGGTCTGACGGCCACTCATCCCTAGCCAAACCTCGGTGGTATTCTGGGTTTTTTACAGGCACATCCTGTCCTGAAACTGTGTTCACCAAAACGTGACTAATGAAATTTTTAACCGATGCAAGGTATCCCACTGCAGATGTTTGCTGTCTCATATTTACGTCAATGTCGGCGCTATCGTTAATTCCTAACTCTCGGAGGGAGTCGGCAACTCAACCAGCTCACAGCTGCCGTTGAGGAAGAGCAAATGCCATTAGTGCCCGACTGGTAGTGTAGGTGGTAGGCGAGATCGCGCTCCGCTTCGGGAATTAAGTCAAGTTTATCTAAAAACGCATTTTTGCCCGTAAAGGGTCGTTTAATATCTCCATCCTGCCAGCCAGAAACGCCATTAGGCGTGGTGGGGCTTCCCAGGAAATACTTTTGCAGGAAAGCCAGAGCAGGCCTAGAGACCACTGACAGAATGCCAATCCACGAGCTATCCTGATTAGCATGCCGGAGTGTGGTTACGCTAAGGCCGGGGTCTGCCGCTGGCGCGGCATTCTCTCTGCGATAAAGTCCGTCTGAATGCATGCCCCTAAACATCCTGACTTTGTATATATAAACCTAAAACGATTAACAAACGTCCCAAGTAGTGACTACAGTTGGTTTTTAAAAAAATAGACAACATAGATTTCTTTTGCACATGCATGAGGAAAATGAATTTAGCTAGCCCGTTAATGTAAATATCTGGCTAACGTTACGAGTGCAAAAATAAAAAATATACAGATAGCTAAATACGATCTACTATTTTTGAAGTGGCTAGCTAAGTTAAATAAAATAAATATCTCTTCCCGTAGCTCGCTAACCAACGTTATGAGCTCCCGTACAGATTGCACAACTATGTGAATATAATACTGTGACAGCTAGCTGTACATATAAAATATGCAAAATTACAGCTAGCTTGCTTCGCGGTTTAAATTCAGACCATTGTGCACACTGTATTACATCCTCAGTCTGCTGAATCTTCAGCCATCTAAATGTCCATTTTCGTTTAGCAACCGCCGAGGACGACATACCGGCTTGTTCTCGTTGTAGCCCAGTGCACGACGGCTTCCATGTTGTTCCCGGCATTGACGGCGTTCGTGGCGGAGTACTTTCTCTGAGGGTGACCGTGCTTATTCTGGATCGCGGGATTCATTACGGCGGGCGGCACAGGGAGACAAGAAAAGAAGCAACTCGAGGAGAACGATGCGCAGGAACAAGACGTGGAATCCAAGGCGAATGATGAAAAACAAGCCATTTTCTCTCTTCACTTTCGGTTTACGGTAATTCAAATTTTTTGGTCGACTGGTTGTACAAGCGAAATTCAGGCGAGACAAGAATACGGAAGAAAAGCTCACAAGCAACGCTATGAAATACCTTCCGAACGTAATCGACGTTTAGCTGGCTGGTGTTAGATAACTGCCCTTTAACACATAAAAAACAGGAAACAGCAAGATTGAATTGTTTGTAACGTTTACTAAATATATATAACTGACAGTAATAATTGATTAGCACCATACTTTCTGCCTGCCGCTCATTTCCTTCTTTTCACGTTTGCCAGTTCCCTTCTCAGCCTCGTTTTTTTTAAGAAGATTTCATCAGAAATTTTAGGGAGCGTCTCGAAAGAGCTGATACATTCACACAAATTGTACGGCTTAGGGACAGTGGTATAATTACTAGCTGCCGTGCATGCAGAAACATGCAGAAAAAAATCACACAATCGAAGCATTCAGCAAAACGAAAACATTTTTTAAAGCAGACCTTAGTTCACCATACCGCATAGACCACAGTTCTATATTAACTACAGCCTGGTCTTGCTACATAAAATAATAATAATACTAATACTAATAATAATAATAATAATAATAATAATAATAATAATAATAATAATCATACAAACTGACAGGTGAAATCAGTTGGGTCCTATTTTCTGTGTGTGTGAGGAAATCTACCAAAAGCCATCTGTGTTAAAGGGATGGTGTTTACTGAGAGCAAATGGCAACAAGCCGGTGGGTTCCCAGGACCAGGGTTGAGAAACACTGATCGACTAGCAGTTATGCTACACTGATTCCTCGTAATGTATTAAATTAATCGCCTGCTAACGGAGTGTTGGGAAATTCTACCTGGGCAGTGAGAATATTCTGGGGGTTAAATCTGTTGCAGAAAACACAAACGGAGATGCACTTGGTCTGGATTGACTCTTCACACGTACTACCATAACTCTTCCTACTCCCTGCACACTCCAGTAGAAGGCAATTGGACTTTCGTTAAATTTTTAATCGTGCCGTGCCTACTACAGACCACCCTTAAGAAGGCTTTATAAAGAATGCATTGTGTCCTCCTTTTCAGAAAGCTTGAACTGCATTCTATGGCTCTACTGATGTATGGAACGTGATACACCTTTCATAATTCATTAATGCCACAGAAGACCTGTTTATCAAGTAGCCACAATGCATTCTGGCATTTGGGGCATTAATGATACACTGAACGTGTGAGAAACATTCTAGACTGAAGGACATTTAGCTTTAAAATCCAGAGTTATCCTTATTAATTTATGTCTAATGTACAGTAATTACCGTGTGTTGTTTGCATTCATCTGTTCTGTCAGGACTATCAAGTTTAAATTTTTTTGTTTTGTTTTCTGTTGTACTCATTCCAGTATGGGAAATCACAGGAGGAAAATAACAACTAGCATACATATAATTCCAGAGAGTGTGTGTTTATCAATGCAACCGGTTTTACTTGCATGTAAACACACAAAACATTTCTGAGCAAAACAGAAAGTGCACTCTTATCATATTTATGACTGACCAAAAGTGAAAGGGAAAGGATCGGTTGATAAACACAAACACGGATCCTCAAACATGAGCCAGCTTCGGTTTTCGGTCTCTCTCATTACCGCCAAGAACCTCTTTGCTGTAGAGGCCACAGTAATGATAAGAGCTTTCATCGTTAAAAGGAAGCCATTTTAAATGGCTTTCCCATCATGGCGATTCCCTATGGAAGGCTGAAGGCATCAGACACATTCAGTCATTAACAGGATACCAGCGCATGATTTTTGGCTCAACTGTGCCAATAATCAACCACGGTAGCTAAATCAGATCGTATTGACACTAGAGGTCCATGTTTTGAGGAAGGCCCATGCAGCCAGGATATGTGGGGGGGGGGGGGGGGGGGGGGGTTACTTTGCAGCTAGTTATGTGGGTTGTTTTCAACCTCCCTGGAGGAATGAACAGGAAAACAAAGGCCTTTGCTTTGTTTCCCCATTATAGCCGGAGCCATTTGTTAAAAAACCAAGCAAAAACAAATAAATTACAATTACAATGGCCGGCTTGTTTGTCATCTCCCGAAATTAGCCGTGATTAAGCACGACCCTGCACACTCGAGTCACACAGCCGCACCGGTCATTCCCAGCATCCCCCTGCGTGGACGCGGGGAGGCTAACATAATAACAGCGCAAACTGATGACATCATTACCTCAGTCTGGGTTAGAAACACTGGGCGTGATACTCAGACGGTATATGTCCCAACCCTCACCGCAACGCAGAAAAGAGGATTTGGCCATACAGGGATTATCAGATGAACATTTCCCATAACAACCTGTTCCTTATTTGACTACGCTGCTCTAGAATGTTCTTCCAGACAGTCAGATGTTTTTAGGGTTTCTACTGAATGAATGCTGCCTATGGCATGATGCAATGTTCGCTGTTTGCTTGACAGATATTGTGTAAGTAGAAATCTTGTGCTATAAATCTCCCTAGAATGAATCTGAAGGAAACACACAAAGTGTCTTTGAAATTCAAGTTTATTTTTTTTATCATTATTTAGTGCAAATAATATTACAAAACATGAGCAAATAGATTCAAATGATAAGGAACACAATACACTTCTTATTTAAGTCCATAAAATCTAAAAAAAAAAAAAAATTAAAAAAAAAAAAAACCATGGGATGAAACTATGATGAATTTTAATGGTCAGAATCATGAAACTCTCAATATGTACAACACGCTGAGTCCTGTTCATTTTGAACTTACATTCTGTCCCGTTTTCATTGTTGGGCGGGGCTTATGCCACTGAGGAAGAATCCACATCCTTGGGACCACTGCAAAAAAAGGCCAACCTTCACCCAGAATTCCTCTGGCCGCTGTGGGCCAGCTGAATATTAATAAGATTCATGCCAATGCCCTCAACTGGGCACGTCAGTTTATGACAGCTTAAACAATCTTTTCCACTTGTGAAAACACACAGGAACCGAGACTACCTCCCTTCTCTATGAGCTATACAGCAAGGGCCCCACGTTCAATCTGACCTCAACATGCTCTGAGCAATTCGTTATCAGCTCATGTTAAGGACAAAGTACACTGCATTACGACTGAACAGAGAGGCCTAGAAAGGCCACGTGATACTAAACAGTGACCCGAAAAAAAAAAAGAATAATCAATTCTCCCAAGAAAAAAAAAAAGGTTAATTCCCTAATGTCACTTTCCCATTAGAACAGCTGGGGGTGCAAAGGCTAAAGGCCTTAGCATACTCAGTTTGGAAGCAGAAAGGTTGTCAGGAAGCTGTTAAACACGTCAGTTGGGTTAAACGTGGAAATTCAAATGCTACATCTGTAACCTCATACTGGGTTCATATAATACCATGCCAGATGAACCAACTCGTTTTGCATTCGGTTTTGCTCCCGCCAAAATGCAAACAGAAAGGGATCGAAGTCAGCAGTTAACTCCCTCGTAAACGAGCTGCGCTTCGGAAAGCAAGAGATAACACACAAACACCAGAAATGAATGTTTAAAAACCAATGCGTCACCAGTAAAGTCACCCAAGTTAAAATCTCTTCTTTTAATTATCTAAGAATAGTGAATTCCACCGACTATACTTCAATATCATATAGGACAACTGGTAACCTATGGCCAAAATTAACACGGCCTTTTTAAAACTATGTTTCATCTATCATATAGGACGGACAGGTCTAAAAAAAAAAAGTTTTCATTTTATTTTTTCAACATAATACACTAACATAGCACCTTGTGAACGAGAAAATATCTTGGCACCCAAGAGCCTTATAATGTGGTCCTAAGCAATTTTGAAATGACTATTCCTTCAATGTAACAGTTAATATAACAATTGGAATTTAATAATTTAACTAATTAGCGGTTTCGCCCGAAATCCAACTTCACTCACTGAGCAACGCGTTAAATATTGGCCGGGTGCATACGTGACACTCTGAACACCCCTCCTTCGTTTAAAATAGGAGAGTTATTTCACAACAGCGCCAAGGCCTCTGGAGCCACACCAGAATGGGCCTTCTGTCTCGCGCAGAGGGAAATCGCTACGCAAAGACGAGCGATCGGCGCCAGGAGTTCCGCACATACTGGACCCGCAAGTCATCCACTCAGGGTGGGAACTGCCCTCACAGCTCCTGCAGTGCAGAGGGTCGATTCCCAGGGCAGGCACCACAGATTTTTACCCCTTCATCAAGGTGCTTACCCCTCCATCGCTTCAATAAATATCCGGCTCTATAAACAGATTGCACGAGGAAGAATGCAATCTGATGAAGTTGTTCCGGATAATAGTGTCTGCTAAATTTCTTAAATGTGAATAAATCTAAACTGTTCAAATATTCAAAAAAAAAAAAAAAAATCCAGTATAATTACTGATCTGGTTTTTACAGTTTCATTCTTTCCTGAAGAATAAACAATCATATTCAGCTCCTACTAAAATGTGATTCCTTATGACATTCCCTTACTCTACGGACCAAAGCTTAGGAAGGAAGTAGATTCCACTTCATTTGTTCATCGACTGTTTCTATATTGAAGAAAAATAGTTCCCTTTTTCCTTTAAAAGAAGCTTATTTAAATCAAATGTAAGTTCAAAATGCTTGACAACTAAGACCAAAAGTGCAATAATCAACCAGCAGTAAATTCCAACGCATGCAATCGAAGTGCTATCTGAATATTACTCTGGACATATGTGGACACTTGTGTGGTAAGTGGGCACTTGCTTGAAATCAGACATCAAGGTAACGTTATGTGTGGCTTTGACAAATAGTTTTTTTTTTTTTTTTTTTTTTTTTTTTTTTTTAAACATCACGCACTTATTCAACATAGAAACTTCAGAGAAGGGACACCCAACGAGGAGGGAGACCAACATGAACTACACTATAAACACACCAAAGAGAGTTGTGAGCCAATGAAAGCCGGTTTGCCTGTGGAACAATGTCCCTTGGTTTCCCAAATTCATATTCTTATGATCGAGCATGCCCAAAATCACGGGCTTTTTTGAAAATTACAGTACAAAAGCATTCATTCCATCGCACTCTCTGCTCTGAATGACTGGACCATACAATATTCACATACAACAATCTATGTATAAATCTGGTACATATACAAATCATATATACCATATGACGAGACATAGCTCGAATCGAGCCACAATTACAGAATGATACCATTAAAGAGAAATAACTTAAGAAGCTCTTTGTTCTTCTCAGGTCCCTGTGGGGCTTGTCGCGTCGAGTCAGCAGTGGTTTCGCATTGGACCCTTTCCGGTGTTCCCGGACCCGTCTACGGACAGGCGCGTCTGTGACAGAGCCTTCGCCCTGGCCTGGCCTGGTTTGGCCTGGTTTGGCCTGGTTTGGCATGGCACAGCTCGGTTGGGCACTCCTGTTCCACTGCAGCCGGCCTTGTCCTCGTCTTCAGCGACTGAAGTTCTGCGTACAGGCCCTCCTGCCAGCGGTCAGAGGCCCCGCCCTGCTCCCGGCTCTGCTGTCCGTCATTGGCCTGACAGTGATTAGCCCCGCCTCTACAGTATCCAGTGATGACCCTCCATCACCGAGTCTCAGCGTCTCCTGGGAAGAAGACTTATGACCACGCCCCCACTGGGGGGAATAACCCAGCTCTGAGCAGCGAGACCCCTCCGTCTCCCGACACACACACACACACACACACACACAAGCGCACACACACACACGCACACGCACACGCACGCACACGCACACGCACGCACACGCACACACACACACACACACACACACACACACACACACACACACAAGCGCACACACACACACACACGCACACGCACACACACATACACACAGACACACGCAAACGCACGCAAACACACACGCAAACCCGCACGCGTACACGCACACACACACACACACACACACATGCACACACACACCACACACACACACACACACACACACACCACACACACGCTACCTAACTGTCTCTGCACTCCCTTCCCTTCCCTCCCTAGCGGGTGGCGTCGGGCCCCCCCGTGCCCAGCTGGTGCCAGTCGACCCAGCGGTGGCCGGGCGTCATGGTCCTGAGGGGGATGAAGGCCTCTCCCAGCAGGGTGTTTTCCCAGAATGCACCCTCGCTCAGCGCTCGCAGGTGGATCACCCGCTGCTGCAGGTCGCCCCGCGGAATCCCAGCATACACCAGCTGCAGGGGAGACAGGAAACGCATCACCACAGCAGCTCAGTCTGCTCCACACGCACAAGGCACAGACCAGACCTGCTACCGCATATTCCATGCGGTTTCACATCAGCTTTCTCAGAGCTATGGACACAGATTAGCATCAGCTAAGGAACCACACTATGCGCCCGATGTGGACTTTTTATCAACATGTACCAAAGGTACATTTCAAGGACAAGCTAGTGACAGAGTTTCAATACAGAGCATTGAAGGGTTTGTCCCTGAATCGTTGCACACCCCATACTCCACTACTGGAAACATGCACACTGACACGGTCTATCAAAGCTGCACTGAACGGCTCCCCTCACTCATCCGAGCCAACATTTCTGCAGGGACTTTATCTTCAGAGACATGGGTCTTTGGCTCAAAAGGACAAAGGAAGGTCAGTGACATCAGGGCCCGGCAGACACACGGCCTGTGGGCCCCCTAGTGCGGCAGACACACAGCCTGTGGGCCCCCTGGTGCAGCAGACACAAGGCCTGTGGGCCCCCTGGTGCAGCAGACACACGGCCTGTGGGCCCCCTGGTGCGGCAGACAAAGGGCCTGTGGGCCCCCTAGTGCGGCAGACACATGGCCTGTGGGGCCCCTAGTGCGGCAGACACATGGCCTGTGGGGCCCCTGGTGCGGCAGACAAAGGGCATGTGGGCCCCCTGGTGCAGCAGACATGGCCTGTGGGCCCCCTGGTGCGGCAGACAAAGGGCCTGTGGGCCCCCTGGTGCAGCAGACACAAGGCCTGTGGGCCCCCTAGTGCGGCAGACACACGGCCTGTGGGCCCCCTGGTGCAGCAGACACAAGGCCTGTGGGCCCCTTGGTGCAGCAGACACAACCTGTGGGCTCCCTGGGGTCTGCGCTCTCCGAGGCCCGTGTCTCTCTCACCATCTCGTTGTAGGTGGGGTTGCAGGTGCGTTTGGCCGCCTTGGTCTTCCGTTTGCTGGTCTTCTGAGGGTCGGGGAGGAGGTACAGTTTGACGTAGGGGTCGGGGTCCGTGCCGTCCTGCAGGGGTTGCTACGAGAGAAGGGGCAAAGGGCAAAGGTCAAGTCTGAGGAGGCTTCCACATCACTGGCTGATGTTTCCTGGGTTTTCTCTTCAACCCCATTCCTACCACACTAGAGACTCGGGTATAAATCCATCAGTACTCAGACCACCACACGGCACCAGAATCGCTCTCTTCAAAAAAAGACTGCAGATTAAGCTACTCCGGTATGTATATGCAAATCCGAACTTCACAGCTATAAGGAAAATGAATAAATTAAGACACAATGCTAGCACATGACCTGATTAAATTAAGACTGGGAACTGCTGGATCTTGCAACTTTTAGCTTCCAAGATTCTCATGGCTGGAAGGCCTTAGAGTGCGTTCTGGTTTTCACTGATGTTCAGCTTAACTCCCCTTAATCTCGAGCTGCTCTCTCAGCCGAAAGCCGGTCTGGATTTGAGAAGGCTGGCGGTTATCTGACGAGCGCTTAGTGTGTAAGAACTGGGGTGTCAGAGCTCATAAAAAGATAAAGAGGTTTCCTCTGGCACATTTCTGATCACGTACAGTACGCCTCTTACGCAAATCAGCTGAACTTCACCACCTTTACGTAGACAAATGAGCCCTAAAACAGGTTCAACGGTTCAGCATTTTACACCTTTCTGATTAAGGGTAAAGACACAATGCTAGTGTACGACCTGCTTCTATGACCGAAGTAAGACCAGGATTGAGCAACACTTCAGTGCTGCAGTAATACCTGAGCGGCCCCCACATAAGGGAGTGGAGTTTCAGGGGCCCTGCCACTGGATAGGGCCCAAGAGGGAATCACCCCCACCCCCCCGGTCCACGGTCCCAGTTCTACACCACCCATATAAAAATTTTAGGAGACCCGAAAAGGCTGGGAACAGCCCCGTGAGAGTGCACCACGTGGTTCCGATACCTACCAGGCCTCGGATGTGCATGACCATGATGAAGAGCTTGTCGCTCTTGTAGGAAATGGAGAGCTTCACCTCGCCCGCCACTCTTCCCGTAACAGGAGCCCAAGACACCTCTGCAAAACAAAAAAGAGGAACGGCAGGCATTCAGGTACCGCGGGTTAATGATTCAACAGCAAACGGGAAACACCTGACATTTCATACGTTTCATCGGAGAGGCGTAAGCAGTTACAGGAAACCCACTGGAGGAAGTGGATTTATCCGGTGGCCACAAATGGCCGCTCCCAAGCGGAAGAGACTCTTTTATGAGCAATGTGGTATTTGCGATCGTAATGGATCGTAAAGTCGCGCGGTTAATTTTATAGTGTCTCTGGTGACTCACGGGGTCCAGCTCGCGCTGGAAGAGGGCCGTCAGCCAGGGCAGCGTGTGAGATTCAGAACACGTGCGACTCCAGCGGGCCAGGCCTCCGGTCAGCCATCGGCCCTGTTTTATCGGGGGGGGGGGGGGGGGGGGGATTGTTGCCAAGGACACGGGCAGCGCCGTTCCCGTTGGCAAAGCAGATACAGGGGCGATAAAGGGCGCGGGGCTTCGCGTGCGCTCACGCCTCTGCGCACACGGAAAGTACTTCAGCCTCTGTGTTTGCCCTGCGCAAACAGGGCTCCGTTTCCACCGGCAACCCGCGCTAGGCAACGGGACCTAGCCGAGCGGGCGACTGACGGGCGGGCGTGAGTCACCACTCCGCCATCCACGGCCACCAATCAGCTGGCGGTATCTCTCTGAGACGCGATACGGTTCAGGTCTACTCTATAACCTGCTGATGACATGCCCTATAAGCTAACTCCACAAAGACCAAAGAATGAGGCTACTCCCTGCAGACACTAGATAGCTGAGATACACAGAGAATCAAGAATGAGGTTTCTCCACGCAGACACTAGATAGCTGAGATACACAGAGAATCCAAGAATGAGGTTTCTCCACGCAGACACCAGATAGCTGAGATACACAGAGAATGCAAGATGCAGAGATGTGTACTGGGAGAGGTGCACTGGGAGAGGTGTACTGCACGTTTTCGTTTACCTGCTGGTTTATTCTGGAGGGTGTTGACGACCGTCCCTGGCCTCTCGTCTCTCGGCAGGGGGTGGAAAAAGGTGTAGATGAGATCGCACTGGAAGAAGAAGGCGGGGGTGGGGGGGGGGGGGGGGGTTGGCGGGAGTTAATGACAGGAAGTGACATCGACAAACCTTTGGCCGAGGCCCATTTCTGATCACACATTCACTCTCACTGCAAACAGGACCCCCGAATGACCCAGCGAACGTGTGAGCGCAGAGCGTGCACAGCCGGCCCCTGGGGTAAACGCCCTCTGTGGTCGTTTGGGGCCACAGCCACCCCTGCGCCACGCAGTTCGGGCTTTAACTGGGTTACGTTTCGGTTTTTTTTTTTCTTCTCGTGCAGTGTTTGCGAATACTGTGCAAATAAGCTTTTTAGATGCGACTGTCCTTGCCCTGTGCACACGTTTAAAAAAAGCACTGCTGGAGGCTGGATACTCCTTACTGAAGCACTGGACGACTGTGCAAATCCAAAGTGCTAAATTCTGTGTGACGAGGGTGGAAGTTACAGCGTCGAGATGTCTGCTGGGTGCACAGGCGTGCTGGGCTCCAGCTACCAGGGAGGGTGCAGAATTGACATCCGATACAGGCCTGTAAATTCAAACACCAGCGACGGGACTGCCACACCCGCCTCACGTGGTTCTCCTTCACAGAACGTGTGACTGAGTTCCAAGAAACGGCTGGGTAAAAGTGAAACCGCCCACACCCCGCCTAAACCTTTATGAGTTCTCTGCTAATCTCTGAGGGTGGAACCAAACACAGGGCTTGTGTGGCATGCTTAAAGTGGGGTTAATGTGCAATTAGAAGACCGTAAAATGTTTTTAAATGTGTCACATGATATTATTTGTTTTGCATGTGCCTTTATCAAATGCAAAATCTTTTAGGTGCATGCTCTGCAGATGGGAAATCACAGAAGCAGCCTATGGTTAAGTATTGTTTCTCTAATGGCAGAATAAGAACCAAACTGCAGGTGAAGTGGTAACTCATTTTCCCAGTGTGAGCAAGGGGCATAGCAAAACCTGTGCCCGAGTTCACAATGTACACATCACAAATAAATACTCCCTAAATAGACTGAGAGTGAAATGTCCACTTGAGCAAATATTTGCCGTGTTGCTGTCCTTAAAACTGCTGGTAAAAAGAGAGTCATGGGGGGGGGGGGTCATAGGTCAAAGGTCAGAGGTTACCTGTGCCACTTCGGGCGCTGCGTGGACCAGGTGCCAGACGTATCCGTTCAGCTCGTCTTTCCTGCGGTCGGCCATGGCCTCGCCTCGTGACCGGCCAATCACAAACCGGCTGGGGAAGCTGGTCAGGGGATAGGCTGGACTGAGATTGCATCATCGCACTGTGCGTTGGCTAGGCCTATGAAATCACATTCTCCACCAGCACCTCTCACCACCCTGAGCCTATGCAGCCTGCTAAATACTGCAGGTTACACCCAAATTCACCATTAACAAACAAAACAAAATGAAAAGCATTTATTGCTGTCCCCTGTAGGGGACATGAATCTCTGGTCATAATCTGAGTAGAATCTCAGTATTCTACAATGGTCCGCAAAACAAGGGACATTCAATAAAATAAATTAATATTTTTGAAAATATTTTCACTGCTACGCTTTTATTATGAAAAAAAGACCCCTGAGACTGGTGGGGTGAATGCTCCACATGGGACAAGGGAACATGGGGTTACCTGGGGAGTTTGGAGGAGGGATGAGACTGGTGGGGTAAAGCCCCACTTGGGACAGGGGAACATGGGGTTACCTGGGGAGTTTGGAGGAGGGATGAGACTGGTGGGGTAAAGCCCCACTTGGGACAGGGGAACATGGGGTTACCTGGGGAGTTTGGAGGAGGGGAAGACCAGCCGCAGTTTGCCGTGCAGCTCGTGGAACTCCTCGAAGCTCCTCTGGACCAGCGTCGCCCCCTGTTGGCCGTCCCGCTCCACCTTCACTATGTAGGTCTGGAGAAAGGGGAGGAGGGAGGGGTCATCTGGCTTTGTCTCACAGCGCTAACGGCTAGCTCCGTTTCCCCTGCTCACAGCGCTAACGGCTAGCTCCATTTCCCCTGCTCACAGTGCTAACGGCTAGCTCCATTTCCCCTGCTCACAGCGCTAACGGCTAGCTCCATTTCCCCTGCTCACAGCGCTAACGGCTAGCTCCATTTCCCCTGCTCACAGCGCTAACGGCTAGCTCCATTTCCCCTGCTCACAGCGCTAACGGCTAGCTCCGTTTCCCCTGCCCCACGGATGCGGGTTACATAAGCAGCGCTATTTAGGGCTGTGTTCCAGGGGGCTTGTGCGGGTCTAAATTTACCCTGTTACAGCTAAAGAGCCTCCATAAACCTCAGCCTCTACAGCCCTGTGTACACACACGCACACACACACACACGTGCATGCATACACACACACTCGCACACACGCACACACACACACACACACACACACACATGTGCATGCGCACATGCATGCATACACACACACGCATACATACATACGCACGCGCACACACACACACATGCACACACACATGCATGCATACACACACACTCGCACACATGCATGCACACACACACATGCATGCACACAGACACACACATGCACACACACACACACACATGCATGCACACAGCACACACACACGCACGTGCACACACACACAGACACACATTACAGCTAGGGTTCGGGGCTCAACACGGTCCATCGCTTGTTATTTAAACTAAACACCCCAGTTTTTTATACTTACATTTAGAGACGCAAGTTAACAGCACTTTGTATTTGTATTATTTGACTGTATTATAGCAACGGCACTGTTATAATGCATTCAGCAGTCAGATATCAGAGGCCACAAGCGCCTGTAACCCATCTGTTTTAAAATGTCCCACTTGTTTACATTTCTGAAATGTGCGCATGTTATTTTTAACAAGTCAAGTTTCGATCTTTCCCCTGGCAGCTGTTAAAAAAAAAAAACAGCTTCAGAAACGTATGGTGTTCGGCGAATCGTTACAGAAGAGAAAGTAAACAGAAAGCTTCTGAACAGCAGATAAAAATGTCCAGGAAAGAGTCTGAAGTAATATCAGGAATATTTACACACTGCTCACAGTTCACACTGGACCATGTTTTCCCACACAGAGAAAAAAACAGCTGGGTCTCTGCGTACCTCAGGCGGAAATAATCTGGCGTGGAGAGGGTTTTAATGCGTGTGCTGCGCGGGACACACGGAAAGCACGCGTGAAAGGAACCGAGGAGGGAGAACCAGCCTTCTGAGGTTATTTATACTGACGAGCAGACCTCTCACTCTGCAGCATGACTGCACGCATGAGCCAGTGGTTCTCTGACCCCCTCGCGTTACTGCACATTACTTATGCGCTCGACACGCTCTCACAGAGAGCGACGCTCCACAGGTCGCCCATTTGTACGGCCGGATGTTCACTGAAGTGATTCTGGTGAAGCGTGTAGCGCCAGGGTTACAGTGGGAGTGTGACCACTCGGGGCTGAAACCTGCAACCTCCTGGTTACATTACCTCACATGTTACTGCTACTTCAATACTGAGATGCACACTCTGGAGAACACGGTGTTATCAACCAATGGCAAATGGGAACGAATGTAAGTGGGTGTTTAAGGCAGTGGTCATTAGTCCTGGTCCCGGAGAGCCGCAGGGTCTGCTGGCTTTTGCGGTTAGACACAGCACTTCTGCAGCAGAGAAACATGTGTTTTAAATGTGAAACATATTTATTCTCGTGAGCATTTGGTTTCTCCGCCCCCCCCCCCCCTCATTTTTACACCTACAGTTTATGTGTGTTGCTCCATTGTTTTTCCTTTGTTATTCTCTTGTTTTTAGATTTAAATAGTCTTTTAGTCACCTACAAATGTGGCCATGTAAAGCTCTGAGACATTTTGTGTGTAAGGGGGCTTTTATATATAAAAAATAAACTTAACCTGAGGGTTTGAATTGGTTTCTGATCTTAAGGTGAAAACAGAAAGCCCCAGACTCTGTGGCTCTCCAGGACCAGGGCTGAGGACCCAGTGCTCTGTGGGACAGAGGGGCCCTGCTCTCTGACTCCCTCTCTGTGCCTCTCTGTGACTCACGTATCCCTTGCTGGGGCTGTAGGTCTTGACGTGGCGGCAGACGTAGAGGCTGCGGATGGGGCCGTCGCTCTTGAGCGTGTGGACGCGCGGGGCGAAGGACAGGACGGGCCTCTCCTCCGCCGCGGCGAACTTCATCTGCGCCAGGTTGTGGATGAAGAAGTTGAGCTTGGTGGCCACGCTGCCCAGGCTGGACTCGATCAGCCTGCGGGGGGGAGGGGGGGGGGGGGGTAAGGGGAGAGGCTTATCACACGCAGGCCACGCACACGCAGCCTGACAGCTGAACGGCCAGATAAGCCAGCGCGCACGTGGCGAAAATGTTGAGCGCTAACTTCGCCAACCGAGTGACGACAGGGAAAATCGCGCTGAGTCACACCCTCACTGAGCGCGTCCGGAGGGTCCAGAAAACCCTCCTCTTCCTCACCTGGTGAAGTACATGGTGGCGTCGGCCTCAGACTCGTGGGGCCGCAGGGCGTCGTACACGTACTTCAGGTCCTGCAGGTCAGACAGCTCCGGATCCCACAGGACAGCATCTGCGTGAGCAGGGGACCAATCACACGCAGCGGCGCTTGGAACATGAACCGACCTGTGGCTCTGACCCAACCGGTTTAAAACAAGCCTGTGAGTGTGTGTGTGAGTGTGATTGTGCGTGCATGTGTGTGTGTGTGTGTGAGTGTGATTGTGCGTGCATGTGTGTGTGTGCGCGTGTTTGTGTCCGTGTGTCCGTGTGTGTGTGGTTCTCACCAGGCCCAGCAGGTTGAGGAAGAGGTGTGTGTGTGTGTGTGTGTGTGAATGTGGTTCTCACCAGGCCCAGCAGGTTGAGGAAGAGGTGTGTGTGTGAGTGTGTGTGCGCGTGTGTGTGTGTGTGTGTGTGCGTGAGCGCGCGTGTGGTTCTCACCAGGCCCAGCAGGTTGAGGAAGAGGTGTGTGTGTGTGTGCGTGCGTGTGTGCGTGTGTGTGTTCTCACCAGGCCCAGCAGGTTGAGGAAGAGGTGTGTGTGTTTGCGGATCAGGTTGTAGGCCTCGCAGCACAGGTCCACGAAGTCGTGAAGCGGCTGGACGGCTTGTCGCCCCCGTTGATGACGTACGCCATGTCAGAGGTGAAGACGAACGGGGCACGGTCCCTGCCAAAACAATCCCCCCCAGCAACGCAGACACATTAACGTCAGTTCCACCTTTTAGCACACGTTTGCTGTCAGGGTCAGGGGTGGTACTATGACCCCTATTGGCCCAGTGGCCTGAGTGAGAGCATGTTAAAACACCGTTGCTGTTGCTGACCCCCGCCCTCCTTACCGCTTGATGTTTCCGAACATCTGCGCGTGGCCCAGGAACTTGCCGAAGTCGATGTGGAACATGTGACCGCTGGTCTTCAGCATGATGTTGTCGTTGTGCCTGTCGCAGATGCCCAGGATGTAGGTGGCCACACAACAGCCTGCGCACGAGTAGATGAAGTTCTCCACCGCCTGAGAACGGTCAACCAGAGAGAGGGAGTCAAACGCGCACACACACACAAGCGCACACACATGCACATACACACACGCGCGCACATGCACACACACGCGCACACAAGCACAGTTTTCACATATATGTTGATTAATGTCGGTTTATAGAACTAAAAGGTGGCACCAGCAGGGTCTACACTCTCATACTCAAGTTCTGTGTACTCCTGTCTGCAGAGTCCTACACTCTCATACTCCTGTTCTGGGCACTCCTGTAGGCCTCTACACTCTCATACTCCTGTTCTGGGCATTCCTGTAGACATCTACACTCTCATACTCCTGTTCTGCATACTCCTGTACACTCCGTAGACTTCTACACTCTCATACTCAGGTTCTGCATACTCCTGTACACTCCGTAGACTTCTACACTCTCATACTCAGGTTCTGTGTACTCTTGTAGTCTGCAGACTTCAACACTCTCACACTCAGGTTCTGGGCCCTCGTGCAGAGTCTGCAGACCCCTACACTCTCATACTCATGTTCTGTGTACTCCTGTAGTCTGCAGAGTCTGCAGACCCCTACACTCTCATACTCGGGTTCCGTGTACTCCTGTAGTCTGCAGAGTCTGCAGACCCCTACACTCTCATACTCGGGTTCCGTGTACTCCTGTAGTCTGTAGAGTCTGCAGACCCCTACCTTCTCGTACTCGTCCTCAGTGGGGTTGTGCTTCTGCAGCCAGTCTGCAAGCGGCCGGTCCTTGAAGGAGCCGGTGACTCCGTGCTCCACCTGAATCTTCCGCAGGGTCTCCGCGGTGGGAATCATCTCCACCATGCCTGGGGGGGGGGTAATTACACAAATCAATCACTGAACTCCACTCAGCCCCCCACCCCCAACCATCCCCCCAGGCTAGCAGATCTGACACAGCCGTTCGGACGTGACGTGTCCTCCCAGGAAAGCACCAGTTATGTAATACTGTACTATTTTACTGCACCTGACTGTAAAGGGAAGGGGTTTCTGATTACAGGCCTGGAGGGCCGCAGAGTCTGCCGGTTTTCACTGTGTTTTAGCAGGAGTGAATCATTCAAGCCGTCGATTGGCTAGGAGAGTCCACACACCTGGTTCTCAAGGCCTTTAACTGGCTGGCAGGCTGAACAGGCACCGCGGCCCTCCAGGACTTTGACACCACTGCTGCGAGGTGTCCCGCTATCATGGGAGCTGCGTTCGGTGTGTCCTCCTTACCAGAATCTCTGGTGTGTTATATCTCTGGTTCAGTGACTACAGCAATGCTCTGAACTATGGCCGCAATGAACGTTTGCTCAGACTGGTACGATCCAGGGGCCATGCACTGGGATTGGTGGGTTCAGGGTCCATGCATTGTGATTAGTGGGCTCAGAGGCCATGCACTGTGATTGGTGGGTTCAGGGCCCATCCACTGTGATTGGTGGGTTCAGGGCCCATCCACTGTGATTGGTGGGTTCAGGGCCCATCCACTGTGATTGGTGGGTCCAGGGTCCTGTCCCCTGTCCTGTTCCGGTTGAACTGCTAATTAACAGAATCCGGTGAGCCAGATAAGGGCTCTCCAGGAACAGGGTCGGGCAGCCCTGCCTGAAACGGATCGAGCCCCCCAGCCCTCCGCGGGACGCGCCCTCACCTCGCCCCCGCCCCGTGGAAAAGCAGCGGAAGTTGACCATCCTCATGTCCAGGCCCTCCTGGATCCAGATCTTGTTCATGATGCGGATGATCTGCAGAGTCAGCATGTCCTGCCGGAGGTCGTCTCCTGACTGCGAAATGGCGGGAAAACCAGGCTTCAGCAACACTGTGAGGGGCGGAGCTTCCGCGTGCTGTCAATCACTGCCTCCGCCAATCGCACGCACTCCCTACAGAACTACAGCCCCCACTGCCTCTGCCTAATCACACACACTCCCTACAGAACTACAGCCCCCACTGCCTCTGCTTAATCACACACACTCTCTACAGAACTACAGCCCCCACTGCCTCTGCTTAATCACACACACTCTCTACAGAACTACAGCCCCCACTGCCTCTGCTTAATCACACGCACTCCCTACAGAACTACAGCCCCCACTGCCTCTGCTTAATCACACGCACTCCCTACAGAACTACAGCCCCCACTGCCTCTGCTTAATCACACGCACTCCCTACAGAACTACAGCCCCCACTGCCTCTGCTTAATCACACGCACTCCCTACAGAACTACAGCCCCCACTGCCTCTGCTTAATCACACACACTCCCTACAGAACTACAGCCCCCACTGCCTCTGCTTAATCACACACACTCCGTACAGAACTACAACCCCCACTGCCTCTGCTTAATCACATACACTAATATTACAAGTAATATTCACTGATCGGATGCCGTAATGTGTTATTAAAGTAGGAAGGTACTGATAATGCTCAATAGCACCACCCATTTTGTGATTCATAGAAGCCACTACCTACAATCAATAGATGCAAACACAGAGCAATGACATCACCTAGCAGACCCTATCAAGTATCAAACACAAAGCCTGTCTACAACAGGGACCTGATTTAATGAGCTGTAAGGTGGTGCTGTTACCATGGGGACCTGATTTGATCAGCTGTAAGGTGGTGCTGTTGCCATGGGGACCTGATTTTATCAGCTGTAAGGTGGTGCTGTCACCATTTTTATTTTTTTATTTAACCTTTATTTACCCAGGGTAGGTTCGCTGAGCACGGATGCTCTTTTGCAGGAACGCCCTGCTTCACACTCATACACATTCACACCTGGGAGCTGCCCAGCACAACCGCAATCCTCTACTGTTGGCCACTGAGCAGCTCCACTGGCGGGAGAGAACATTTTTTTAGCCAATTAAACCAGGGGATGATTAGGTGGCAAGTTTTTTGCGAGAGCCAGATCTGGGATTTTAGCCAGGACACCGGGGAACCTCCTACTCTTTGCGAATAGTGTCATGGGATCTTTAATGACCACAGTTAGCCAGGACCCCGGTGTAACATCTCATCCGAAAGACGGCATCTACTACAGCACAGAGCCCCCATCACTGCACTGGGGCACTGGGGTTTTTATTTGACCAGAGGGAAGATTGCCCCCTGCTGGCCCACCAACACCACTTCCAGCAGCAACTCAGTATTCCCTGGTGGTCTCCCATCCAAGTACTAACCAAGCCCACACCTGCTTAGCTTCAGCCAGTCAGCAGGAGCAGACTGCGTGGTGGTATGGCTGCTGGCATACCACCATGGGGACCTGATTTGATCTGCTGTAAGGTGGTGCTGTTACCATGGGGACCTGGTTTAATCAGCTGTAAGGTGGTGCTGTTACCATGGGGACCTGATTTGATCTGCTGTAAGGTGGTGCTGTTACCATGGGGACCTGGTTTAATCAGCTGTAAGGTGGTGCGGGTACCTTGAAGATGACGTTGATGTTGTCCCCGAGCGGGTCCAGGTTCTGAAAGGACAGCTTGAGTGGGACGGCGTTGGAGTTGAAGTAGGAGCAGGACTGTGTAGAGTGCAGACAGAGAGACATGATCACTTAGGGAGGGGCAGTGCTCATCTGGCACAAGTCACCACTTTTATGAGGAAAATGAGGAAATCACATACACATACTGATAAGACTAGCACACACACACACACACACACACACACCCTCTCTCACACACACACACGTTTGCACACTACTCTCTCACACACACACACACACATGCACACACACACGCTCGTGCACACACACACACACACACTCACATACATTCACACACACACACACACACACACCCTCTCACACACACACACACACACACACACACACACACACACACACACACACACACACACTCACACACACACACTCTCTCGCACACACACACACACACACACACACACACACCACTCCTCTCTCACACACACACACACACACTCACACCTCTCACACACACACACACACACACACACCTCTCTCACACACACACAAACACACACACACACTCTCACACACACACACACACACTCACACACACACACACTCTCTCTCTCGCACACACACACACACACACACACACACACACCCTCTCACACACACATACGCACACACACACACCCTCTCACACACACATACGCACACACACACACCCTCTCACACACACATACGCACACACACACCCTCTCACATACGCACACACACACCCTCTCACACACACACACACACACACCCTCTCACACACACACACACACACACACACACATACGCACCTGTATTTTGATGCCCTGCACCAGCAGGGCGGGGTTCAGCGGGAGTCGACAGCTGCTGCTGACAGAGAAGAACTGGCGCACCTCCTCTAGCCCCTCCCGCAGGACGGCCTGGGAAACGCAGGGAGTGAGTAACCCGGCAACCACACGCCAGCGACACACCCCGACTCATAACTCAGTCATTAATCAGTGCCCCGCCCTCCCGCGAAACAGCGCTGTCTGTATCTGTCATCGCCACGGTAACCCCGGCGGTCAGAGTAACTCTGACAGGACAGGCACGGTGAGAGCCGCTGCCCGTTACACAACACACCACAAAAAAGACCAGCAGGCGCACAAACAGCCCCGGCGCCGGCCATTCAGACTAACGCTCCTGAGAAACGGAGACGGACGGCCACCAAACGCAGAAGGCCCTCCTGCGAGCCGCGCTGCGCGAGCTCTGATTTAATTTATGAGCGTGGAAATCGCTCGCAGGTTCGCGGCAAACCCTCTGGGAGCGCTGTGTGTGCGTTTGATATCCACGCCTGCGCGCAAATGCACCCGCCAGCTCCATCTGTGGGCCCTTTCAGAAGGGGTTCTGCAGGTATTAAATATGCATGCGCGTGTGCGGGTGGAGAGGCTTAAGTGCACTGCGGTAATACAGCCGCGTTTAAATCAGAACAGAAGCGCGAGCGTGCTAAAGCGAAAGAGAGGAAAGGGGTGGAAAGGGGGCCCCTCGGGTGGGGGTGTCGGGGTGTCGGGGTGTCGGGGCGCCCTACCTGGCGGGACGAGGGGGACGTGTCCCGTACGCGTTGGGACACCTTGGCCAGGATGCTGACCAGCCAGCACTGGCGGTCGAACTCCTCGCGCAGGCCACGCCCGGAGCAGCACAGCAGGGCGGCCAGCAGGTACTGATAGCGCACGCTGAACTGGGAGTCCTGCAGCGCGTCCTTCAGCAGCCTGGGGTACAGGGGTACAGGGGTACAGGGGTACAGGGGTAAGGGGGTAAGGGGGTATGGGGGTACAGGGGTACGGGGGTACAGGGGTACAGGGGTACAGGGGGTACGGGGGTACAGAGGCACAGGGGTACAGGGGTACAGGGGTACAGGGGGTACGGGGGTACAGGGGCACAGGGGTACGGGGGTACAGGGGAAAGAGTGTCTGTTACTGCACATAACTGTCATTCATTATCACTGCACATAACTACCATTCATTATCAAGGTACATAACAGTAATTCATTATCACTGCACATAGCTATCATTCATTATCACTGTACATAACAGTAATTCATTATCACTGTACATAGCTATCATTCATTATCACTGTACATAACTATTATTCATTATCACTGCACATAGCTATCATTCATTATCACTGGCACTTATAAATCAACATCTATGTTCTAGCAATACAAATGTTAGTTTTCTCAAGCCTAAAAAAGAGCAAACTAAGTTTCATGTAAATTAAGGGAAAGGGTCAGGTACTTTACATACAGCGAGGGAGGAGAGTCACTAGAGGGGGGGAGACAGGAAGAGAGAGTGAGAGACTGAGGGGGAGAGAGAGAGAAAAGCAAATGATGGCGGGAGAGATGAAGAAAGCGAGGGAAGAAAGAGGAGGGAGAGAGAGAGAGAGGTGGCCATAGTAAAGTGTGTGTTGGGGGGGGGGGGGGGGGGGGTTTGGGAACAGTAATCAGAGGCTGCTAAAGCACAGTAATCTCTCCTCCCCCAGCTGTTATTATCCATGTCAGCACTGCGCAGTGTGTGTTTTTCCCCTGTGTGTGTTCAGCGAGCGCAACGCACCAGAACAGGTAGTGCGCCACCCGCAGGTCGCCGATGGCCCTGCGCAGCAAGAAGCGCACCAGGGGGCTGTCCAGGTAGCACTCGTACTTCAGGGCCTGGGAGGGAAGAGAGAGAGAGACGAGGGTTAGAGCGCCCCCTGGAGGAGCGGTCAGCACGGCGCGGTGCACTGCGCTGCGGCCCTGGGGAGGGGGACGGCGTTCGGTGGCGTACCTGCACCAGCTGCGGCAGGAAGTCCAGCAGCTCGGCGTCCGAGATGGAGTCCATCCACTTCACCGCCGTGCGTCTGAGCTCCTGATCCGGGAACCTGGAGGGGGGGGGGGGGGGGGGGGGGAGAGGGGAGAGCTGTGGGGGCTGTGTGGACCGTGTAGCAATGTAGCACAGTGGGTAAGGAACTGGGCTTGTAACTGAAAGGGCACAGGTTCGATTCCCGGATAGGACACTGCCGTTGTACCCTTGAGCAAGGTACTTAACAGGTATAAGGGACAAGGTACTTATTGCTTCAGTATATATCCAGCTGTATAAGTGGATGCAGTGTAAATGCTATGTAAAAAGTTGTGTAAGTCGCTCTGGATAACAGCGTCTGCTAAATGCCTGTAATGTAATATTTGTATTTTTAATACTGTATACCTAAGTTTCCATTTTTAATACTGTAAACCCAAGGTTCCCTTTTTAATACTGCATACCCAAGGTTCTATTTTTAATACTGTAAACCCAAGTTTTCTTTTTTGATACTGCATACCCAAGGTTCCATTTTTAATACTGTAAACCCAAGGTTCCCTTTATAATACTGTATACCCAAGGTTCCCTTTTTAATACTGCATACCCAAGGTTCTCAAACACCGGTCTGTAGACCAGCACTGGCCCCTGCCAACATGGCCCCCAGTCCCCACAAAGCAGCTGTAGCTTTTAGCAGACAGATTTAACGAGACTGTGATCTCACGGGAGGCCCAGGCTACTTTTAACAGCCAAAGTGGATGAGGCACTGCGAAGCACCATAGTCAAATGATAAGATTAGCCACAGTTATACCTCAAATGCATATTATTGCAGTTAGTCATGTGTGGCCGACTCTGAGTCCACAGGTTGACAAAGGGTTCGTGAAGCACTGCTGTATTCGTTTATTTAACCCAGTTATTGCACATGCTTCATCATTAAGGACGTGTGCAAGAGGCACGAGTTCTAAGACGACGTGACAAGAATGAGGACGTACGGTCTAGACGTGACTACACAAGACGGCGAAATCCCCTTTATCTTTAAAACCGTGCTTTCCAAGCTTTCCTCTTTTTTTTATCCCCTCAGAGAATACTGAGACTAGCTGCGTCAGCTCAGGCCCCACACCATTAACACAGCGGGCAGGGGGTGTAGCTGCCTTAACCACAGCACTTCCATCATGGATATAAACGCGTCTACCGTCAGCACTAAAAACAGGACAGCCACGGTTTATGACCTTATTTCTTTTTTTTTTTTTTTTCACAGAAAGCTCACTCAACAAAAAAAAAAACAAACAACCTTACACTGCAAGAGCATAAAACCACTTCTTGCTTCCATCTTGACTGAGTTAGCACGCCGCAACAGCCACGCTGCCTGACATGTACACGACCGTGCGGCAGCATGCGTGCAGTCATGTGCTCCAGCGCTAGGCTGCGGCTAACGCAATCTGAGCGCGTGCGTGGACGTCAGTTTCTTATCTCATAACGGGACCCAAAAATGGCCTGAGCGTGCCAACACGCCAACACGGTCCCCAACCAAACACGCCAACGCGTTCCCCAACCAAACACGCCAACGCGTTCCCCAACCAAACACGCCAACACGTTCCCCAACCAAACACGCCAACACGGTCCCCAACCAAACACGCCAACACGGTCCCCAACCAAACACGCCAACACGGTCCCCAACCAAACACGCCAACAAGGTCCCCAACCAAACACGCCAACACGGTCCCCAACCAAACACGCCAACACGGTCCCCAACCAAACACGCCAACACGGTCCCCAACCAAACACGCCAGCGCGTTCCCCAACCAAACACGCCAACAAGGTCCCCAACCAAACACGCCGACGCGTTCCCCAACCAACACGCCGCGCCAGAGTTTCTCCACCTTTTTCACCAGCGGCACACTTTTTCCAAATTTACACATTACTCGTGGCACACCACCCTCAAAAGCGAGCGATGTTTTGATGTAGATGTGATGTGTCAACAGCAGGCCTAAATGTCCTTAAGGTTCTTAAAGGTTTAATGAAGCGACATGCATTTTAATGACATTTAGTTTGGCATTTGTGAACAGAATTTGTTCATTTTTTTCAATTCACTTGAACTTTTTAATTTTTCACACGGCACACCAGAGTGCGCGGCACACCGTCGCCACCGCCGGTAAACGCAGCCCTGTGCTTTCACACACCGGGGCGGGGGCGTGCGAACAGACGCGGAGCGCTGCCGTGGCGACCGTCGCCGTGGAGCGCTGCCGTGGCGACCGTCGCCGCGGACACGAGGGGGGGGGGGGGCCCTTACGAGGCGTGCAGCAGGCCCAGGGCGTCCAGGTGGTTCATGCAGGCCCACTGGCGCAGCAGGGCGTAGATGTCCGGCAGGCAGGCCCACTCCCAGCTGGGGGCGCTGGCGAGCACCAGGGGCAGCCCGCTGCTCTCCGCGTGGCAGAAGTAGCGCTTCTCCCACAGCAGCCTCCGGTCCTCCTGGGTCAGCCTGGGGGGGGGGGGGGGGGGGGGGGCATAAACAGGACAAACAGGGGATCAGAGACTGGGGGTGGGGGGGGGGGTGGGTAGGGATACTGAGAAAGCGAAACGGTGGACTACAAATGAACCAGCTGGTGTTGTTTTTTTGGCTTCTGACCAGATCCAATTAGCCTGGCCTTCACACAGCGCTACTGTAGCCCTGCTCTTGCTGTGCTACAAAACTTAACCCTTTAAGATGTGAGGTCACAGACATGTGACTAGAACGTTCTTAACTGAACATTCTAAAGCTGATGTAACAATCACCAATCACTACTGGCAACTGAAAGCAACAGAGTTCTAGAACACTGACTTAAAAGAATGAAATTTTTTTTTTTTTTTTAACATTCCAAATAACCGACTCTTCAAAGGGTTAAACTCTGATTACATCACTGCGAAAACCAGGAGGAAACCGCAGAACGACCTGCTAATTTTCTGCTCCAATTCAGCTCCACGTTGCAGGTCCTCCCGGACCATGTTCAGGGTGCGGAGGTTTCCGCCACAAGGGGGCAGCGTGGCCCGCGTTTAGAGAACGAGCGGCGGGGGACAGCCCAAGCGTAGGGGCGGGGGGCCGGCCCCGAATTCTCGCTAATGGAAACTGGGGACTCCTTCAGCAACAGACAGCCTTTCAATCCTTCACAGCTGTCCCGGCTATTTATACTGTAAGCCGCACACCCCTCCGATACTGTAAACGCTCAAGAGCAGAGACCAGCGCCTTCAGCAGGCACTCGCCGGGACAAAGGGCCTCTGACATCAACCGCCAGCATCGGAAGAGCCTCGGGGCTGTTTTATTTATTTATTTTTTCATATTTTTTTTAACTCGTCCGCGCTGCGGCTGGATTTCCACTTTGGCGATCTGCGGGATCCATCGCCGAGGCGCTGTGTGAGTTGGCAGCGGGGGCTCCGATCTCCTTCCCTGGCTCGGCCCCTTCGTTTGAGCTCAGAGAAACCGCGCTGCGCACGGGCGCCGCGGAACAGCTTTAACAGCACCTGCCATCCGCAGGGCCACAACGGCCCTGATTTACTGCGTGGGGCCTGCGCGTGGAGCTCGGCGTCTTCTCTTTCTTCGTTTTCGAGCTTTCCAAGGTTTTTCTAGAAAGTATTTTCAAGAGTCGACGCACACTCAGAAAACAAACGCCAGGAGGTGTTCGGTTGGACATAGTGAGCTCGCTACGACGCTGATCTATAAATACTCAGCGAGTCCAACCAAATACTTTCCCTGGATTCCGTTTCTCACAGAACAACTCTAAATACATTTTAAGTGACAGATCCAGGGGGGGAAAAAAACCCTGACATTCCACAGACTGAAAAAAAAACACACATTAATCATCCTCTCTCAGCGGAGGAACGAGCATGGATCAGTCCCCAGCTCTCTGAGCTCTCCACCGTTCAGCTTCACAGGAGCCAACGGGCCTACAGCGGGCGAAACGCAAAGCGCACCTCCGAAAACGCAGACAGTAACGAGCCCCCTCCCCCCCCCCAAAAAAAACGCAGCCCAGCTCCCCGAGAAAAACACCATCTGACGCTGAGCTGAAAGCCAAAATAGACCCCCTGCAACACGACGCGCTCGTGGAGCGACACGCTCAGGACCTTTGCGTAGCTGTCAAAAGGAAATGTGTGAAAAGACACCGCAGGCTGAACACGGCCTGAAACGCGATAGGTGTGCCCCCCAAAAATATAACCACGCCCACAGACAGAGCAGGAGGTGCACCCCCGCATACGCACTCAGAGCCAGGGGCGGAACCGTCCTCCCGCTGGGCGTGTCCGGGAGGGTCCATGGCAGGCCGCCGCCCCCTGATTGGACGGCTGGTCCGGCGCAGGTGCATCAGAAGCCTGTCCTCACATGGGCCCAGAATGCTCCAGTCCGGGCCGAGCGCTTGACTCGCCTCTGTTTTCGGGACTTGAGGGAAGGGAGACTGACCCAGCCAGCGAGCGTACAGCTGACCTCTCCCCCCCGCTCTCCCTCTATCTCCTCACCGCCCCGCCTCTCTCGCTCTCTCTCTCCCTCTCTCTGTGTCTCTCTCTCTCTCTCTCTCTCTCTCACAGTGTCTCTCTGTCTCTCTCTCTGTCTGTCTCTATCTCTTCCCCCCTCCCTCTTTCTCAGTCTCTCCCTCTCTCTCTCATTTTCTTTGTGTGCCTCCCCTTTCTGCTGGTCCTCTACTAGACCCCCCACGCCCCTCCACACCGGGCGGTGAGCGTATCGCTAAACCCCCCCGGGGACGACAGCCGCGTGACCCAGCCCCAGATCAAATAACCGCCCGGCACGGCGGCTGTTCGCGAACAAACCGCCGCCGCTCTGAGAGGGGGGGGGGGGGGGAAGAGCCTCCACACGCACAGGCCCCCACACGCACAGGCCCCACACGCACAGGCCCCCACACGCACAGGCCCCCACACGCACAGGCCTCCACACGCACAGGCCTCCACACGCACAGGCCCCCACACGCGCAGGCCTCCACACGCACAGGCCCCCACACACACAGGCCTCCACACGCACAGGCCCCCACACGCACAGGCCCCCACACGCACAGGCTCCCACACACACAGGCCTCCACACGCACAGGCCCCCACACACACAGGCCTCCACACACACAGGCCTCCACACGCACAGGCCCCCACACGCACAGGCTCCACACACACAGGCCTCCACACAGGCCTCCACACGCACAGGCCCCCACACGCACAGGCCTCCACACACACAGGCCTCCACACGCACAGGCCCCCACACGCACAGGCCCCACACGCACAGGCCCCCACACGCGTGTAAATCAGCGGGAATCAAAGGGGCTTGTGGGTAAAAAGCGGCACCTCCAAACGGCCGCACGAATCGAGTGGACGTGTACATGTAATCCGTCGCGTGTGCGGAAAACGCAGCACACGCCACACGTTGCCGGACTGTTTTGCACACATCGCTAAAGGCCATCGCTGCGTCTGTCTGAAATGTGAACAGCTGCTGCCGTTTCTGTGACTGCAACACATTCAGAACGTTACGAAGAAATCAAAAACAAACACGCGACTATGCTGAGGATCTGAGTATTTAAACGTGTGTGGGGGTGCAGTATTTTTAGCACTGCACTATCCTTCAATGTTTCAATTTAATAAAAAATAAACTATTTTTCTTTAGGACTTGAGACATTCACTGTGATAGTGACAGAGGTACTGATGGTACTTTGCGTTTCTCTTGCTCTTGTGGTGTTTGCTTAGCATGTAAGATGCACTTTGGCTAACATCTGCTAAATGACTAAATTGTAAATTGTAAACTGCAACCCAAGCCCAACAATAAAACCTTGATTATTTGAATCACGTGCTCAGTGCTAGGCTTGAACAAAATGCACGCACGCATGCACACCAATAATATGATGTAATATCAATAAAATATACAGCTTTTACATACACATCTTTCTTATCACTGAATTCCTCTTCAAAAGACTGTCAGTGAATAAAAAGAACTGAATCTCCACATGATCAGGAATGTTTATTGAACATAAATACAGGCTGTATACATCTAAGTTCCCCAGAATGCATCTTACATCTTACATAAATGACTTTATGAATTACATATTTATATAGCAGGATGATTCACATCAAGAAATTTGCTCAAGGGTAAAATAGTCACTCTGTGGCAGAGCCCCTCTGTACGAAATAGAAACTGTCACAACCAACTGGATTCATTCACTCCAGCAAACTGAAATAAAGTCACCTCCAGCATCAAATCAATGACCCTTAAAGGAGAAATTTCCCCAAAAACAGAAACGGCATCATTTTAAAAACAAAAAGTAACTGGCCATCAGCATTTCTGCAAAGAAACTTCTCATTTTTTCAGTTTCTAAATCAACCATGTATATGAATAACTTGTCCTCCTCAATCCAGCAAGCTGGCATTTTTAAACAATGGGCCTCATTCACCAATATCTTCCTAAGTTTTGAGAAAATTCTTGAGAAAGGTCCTAAGAAAAGTCCACGTCAGATTCAAGACGTGTTCTTAAACCGCAGAACTGTTCGCACCCGTGTTCTTATAATGATGAATCCCATTGTCCTCGTAAGTTGAAAGCGCGTGTCAGTTGTTCCTAATTAGCATAGGTAAACGCCCCGCCAATCCCCATATAAGGGCATGAGACTGCAGGGCCGTGTGCACACACAGAAATCACACACACAAGTTGAAAAGAAAAGTTCAGAGAGAAGTCAAAAATGTCCAAACGAAAATCTAAAGACGGTGGAGCACCGGACTCCAAACGTAAGAAAAACTTCAGTAGTTCTGAAGTGGAGGTACTGCTGCAGGAAGTGAACAGCAAATAACCTGACATATTTAGTAGCGTCAGTACTGGATACAAAATAACACAAAAAAAATGCATGGGATGCTATTACTCGTTCAGTGAACGCTGTATCCGGAGAAGGGCGCACAACTGATGAAGTAAAAAAAAAAAGATTTGAATCAACCGGCAGTAAACTGCATTGGAGAAACTAGCTGTTTCAACCCATCGCTGCACAAAAAATTTACTGCCAGGCATTTTGATGTCACCCCCCTCTGATGGTGTCACCCGGTGCGGTCCGCACCCCCTGCACCCCCCTAGTGACGCCTCTGAATAAGTGTTCTCTTCCTCAACATGTCCATGTGTTTAAAAAGTGTTATCTACGTGCTTAGTTTGTATTCAAAATTTAAACATTTGCTTTAATAAATGAAAATAATTATTCAAAATATTATAAATGATAAAAATATTATTGTAATTTAAATCCTATAATATTATACAACTGTAGAATTGAAGAAAACGCAATAACCAATTATTTTGCACAAATATGTCAGCACTCAAATGTGCATAAGTGCGCTCTTGAGTGTGCGTAGATTCTGTTCTTACCTAATCCCAAATAAGAAAACATTGGTGAATGTCAGAATCTTCGTGAAAACTGCGTAAGTGGGTTTTAAGAAGAAAATTTGTCTTAAGAACGGTTGGTGAATGAGGCCCAATGTTCCTATTTTTAAAACTTGTTGAAAGACAATATCTCTTTGTTTTCCTTGCCTCAAGCTCCCATAGTTCATTGCAAAGCCTTTGTCTGTGACATCTATGAGATGTTTATGAAATGCTTGATGGGAATTGTAGTACAATGCCAAATTGGAAGACCAGTTTTTCCCCCAAGCACAACAGAAAGACATTCAAAGTTAAATATAACAGACACATGCAAAACACATGTGCGCGACAAAACGGGATGAAATTTTGCTTTTAATGAATGTCTCATTTTTTCCCTGTCTATTTTTCCTCCCGAGCATCCTCCAGGAAAGAGCAGACCAGCATGCACCAGCACAGCCGCCAGGACTGACTCACATCCCGCCGCTGCTTCTCGTTAGCGCAGCAGACTAGCCGCAGAGCTGCATGGCTGCTGCACCAGAGCACTGCGACGCTGCAGGCTAGCCGCAGAGCTGCATGGCTGCTGCACCAGAGCACTGCGACGCTGCAGGCTAGCCGCAGAGGTGCATGGCTGCTGCACCAGGGCACTGCGACGCTGCAGGCTAGCCGCAGAGCTGCATGGCTGCTGCACCAGAGTACTGCGACGCTGCAGGCTAGCCGCAGAGCTGCATGGCTGCTGCACCAGAGTACTGCGACGCTGCAGGCTAGCCGCAGAGCTGCATGGCTGCTGCACCACAGTGCTGCGACGCTGCAGGCTAGCCGCAGAGCTGCATGGCTGCTGCATCACAGTGCTGCGACGCAGAGAGCAGCTCGCCCAGCGGCGTCTCTGAGGCACGCAGCGGACGTCCCGGCACCGTACAGGAAGCGGCTGTGGCACGTCAGTGATGCGTTTCAGCCCCTCGCCCATCACAGCATCCCTCCGGCTAAATTTCCCATGAGCCCGCGGGTCGCAGGGAGGAAGACTTTATTTGGTGCTTCAGGAGCGGCAGTTTCTCAGATAAGCAAACCTGCACACACAGCACAGTTGCTAACTAGCCTGGGTTCCCACGCAGGACTGGGTTTACCAGCCATAGAGTCTCACCCCAGGTGAGCAGTGCCACATATTTACCCCTGGCCATCCACCCCAGGTGAGCAGTGCCACATATTTACCCCTGGCCACCCACCCCAGGTGTGCTGTGCCTCATATTTACCCCGTGACACCCACCCCAGGTGCGCAGGGCTGGTCCCAAGCTCCGGCCCCACTCCGATGCGGCTGACTGAGAGCTAAACTACAACAGGAGAGAGAGGGAGAGGGGAAGCGAGGCCTTACAGTGCGGCCGGCTCCACACAGCTGTGGACAGAACAGAGCGCATGGGCTCCTGCCATGTGTAATAAAGCAGGCATTGTATTAAGCCCATCTGGACAATGGTGTCTGCTCAGCACATAAATAAAAAATAATGACCTGAATACTTTGGCGATACAGTTTTTTGGGTGGATCTTATACACAAAGCATAACAGCCAGCTCTCTCTCTCTCTCTCTCTCTCTCTCTCACACTCTGTACAGTGTGACCTTCTCTGCCACTCCCTCCTCTGCCTCTCCCTCTCTGCTCTCCTCCACCCATCTCTCCATCATTTTCCACCGGTCTGAAGTTTATCTGGCTTCCTCTTGCCGGCTGCGAGCTCCATCAGCGCCTGGCGCCCGCGGGGACGCCTGCTTCGGCAGATTCCACCGCGAGGCGCGACCCATAATCCTCCACTCTCTCATCAAAGTCATCAAAATTTGCGCCGACAAAAAAAAAAAGAAAAGAAAAGAAAAAAAGGCGTCTGAATGGACGACTGTTCTGAGGACCCGGCCCCTGTGCGTCATCCGAGCCCTGGTGGTGCTAGCTCGCATTCTCGAGCCCACCCCCCCCCCCCCCCCCCCCCTGCCCCCCACCTCAGGGACAGGGGCCTCGCTGTCAAACGCAAAGCACCCGCCCGCCGCCAGCTGCCATACACTGGCCCCACCCACCTTTCTCACTTCCTATTTGCGGACACCACTACATCCCAAAATAACCAACCCCTTGGGGACATTAAAGCTTTACTGTACTCTACTCTACGCTACCCTCTGTATCACACGCAGCTCCGTATCTGAGTGTGCTGTGTCTATCTTTGCGTCTCGGTCCACTTGGGCCTCCAGCTGCAGGTCCTGCATGTGCAAAGCTCAGAGCATTCTGGGTAATCTCCTCGCCTACCGACTGATGTGTAACATGGTAAGGACAGGTGTGAGGTGCCTACGCAATCCTGAGGAGTCTCTATGGTGCCTAAACAACCTTGAGGAGTCTCTGTGGTGCCTACGCAACCCTGACGAGTCTCTCCCATGCCTAAACAACCCTGAGGAGACTCTATGGTGCCTACGCAACCCTGACGAGTCTCTATGGTGCCTACAGAACATCAAAAAGTCTCTATGGTGCAGCATGTAGTTTTGGCGTAAAGAAGGCTGAAAAACTGCATTAATGGCTGATGTCTGTACAGTACTCCAGTCTAATGAATCCCTCCTGTTCATTCATGAAGTTCACTCATGTCAGCCACAGAAAAAAACGACCCTTTTGAAATTAGTTCACAGATCCTTCGGTAATCAAAAGCAGAAGAGCAGCCACCGTCAGAGACAGATTTTAGCACGGGGAACTGAATCTAACAAAACTGGAATGTGCTCAATTTGAAAAATACTTTGGAGTAATGGCTGATCAAAGCCATTCTGGTTCTAGACAATACTGCTGTAGCAGTAAAAAAGACCAACGGGATGCTGGGATACAGCCAAAAGTATTGAGCATAAATCCAAAGAAGTTATACTTATCTTATACAATCCGTTTGTCTGACAACTTAGTAACACTTAGTAGTTCTGGGGACTGTACTACAAGAAAGATATAGAAGGCTCTGGTTTCAGAAAAGGGAAACAAAACTGATTCCTGGAATGAAACATAAAAGCTATGAGGAAAGACTGAAGATGCTTAATCTACTCAATTTTAATAAAATAGAAAATAGAAGGGGTGATTGTATTGAGGCTTTTAAATCCATTTAAGAGATTAACAAAGTAGACTACAAGAGATTCTTCCGGTTCAACTCTGTTAGTAGAACGAGGGGGCATAAATGGAATTATCAAAAGGTGAATTCCAAGTATTTTTTCACACAGGGAGTAGTTACTGTGTGGAATAGAATGCCAGGTCACATAGTAGAGGCAGAAATTTTGGGTGTTTTCAAGACCAGGCTTGAAACGGTGCCAGATACTATCTAGTCTATAGGTAAACATGGAGCACTAAGTACCCTTAGTGGCAGAAAAATGGCAAACATTGTTGGGGTGAATGACCTATTCTCGCCAATATGTGATGTGATGTCATGTGAAAAGTAAAATTTTCTCTCAGGCCTCAAGCTTCAGTTTATCCTTGCGTTTGACATACAAGTTGGACTTTCTTGTTACAACCAAAACATCCTTAGTAGAAACAAGGATTAATGAAATCTGCTTACATTGCAGGAAAAAGCAACACTAAATCCATCAAAACTGATAAAGGCAGCCAAGAGCCAGGGAGTGACTAACCAGCTCCACGCTGTTCCTACAAGCTTGTAGACTGAGAGGCATTTCTGAAGACTGAAACGGTGCGAATAATATGAGGTCTCACCAGAAGAGGGACTTCTTGTGCAGGACGTCCTGAAGCTGCCTCTGGCTGTTCTGGTCCATGCGGGAGAACTCGTACTGGGGGCTGAATTCGGCGGGCATGGGGGTGCTGAAACGCACCTCGAAGGAGGAAGTGGGGAAGTCCACCTACGGAGGAGCAGAA
>CM045895.1:35479991-35654991 GCA_025169545.1 Anguilla japonica
TTCAGTTTATTTTGTGGGGTTTTGTGCTAGGAAACGCATCGGCCCGCCGGGGGGGAAACAGGAAGGAAGTTCAGGACCGGGCTGAAGCCATCTTCTTCCTCTCTGAGAAGGGCTACGTCGGCAGCCGGGGGGTGAATGTTTCATGGGGGGCCCGTCCGGAGCGGGGGGGGGAGCCTCGCGTGGGCATTATTTACCGAGCCTCTTAAAAGCCCGCTCCCGCGTGAGCCTGCGCCAAACAGCAGACTCTTCATTAAGAGGGACGATGGCGGATCGATGCCACGCTCACATTAGCATTACAATATATTACTACAGTCAGCACACAGCCCGGACCGTCATGACCAGACTGACAGAGACGGATAGACCAACCCCGGGGGGGGCACGGGGGGTGGGGGGGGGCAGTGACAGATGAGGGAGGAAATGAGGAAGCACACCCATACCCAGGGTTAATGCAGAGAGACCTTATGGATGGGATGGGAGAGAGAGAGAATGAAAGAGAGGGGGAAGGGGGAAGTGGAGGAGAGAGAGAGGTGGGTGGGCGTGGGAGGGAGGTCTGGGAGGGTTAATTACCTGAAGAATGACGCTGTCTGGCTGGCTGAAGTTCGGGGTGCTGGAGCGGGCGTTAGCACTTCCTGGGGTCGAAGGCCACAGCCCAAGCAGCTTCCTGTCGCATGTGAGCACACTGTAGGGATGACAGGTCAGACAGGAGAGCAAGGTCAAACAGGAGAGCAAGGTCAGACAGGAGAGCAAGGTCAAACAGGAGAGCAAGGTCAGGCAGGAGGAGGGCAAGGTCAGACAGGAGGAGGGCAAGGTCAGGCAGGAGGAGGGCAAGGTCAGGCAGGAGGAGGGCAAGGTCAACCAGGAGGACAGCAAGGTCAGACAGGAGGAGAGCAAGATCAAGCAACCCCCATTTGCTGGGAGTAAAGCTGGATCAGAGCCTTCTGTCCCAGCTCCTGGGTTCTGACCCAACCCTCTTCTCCTCCAGCAGGTTATGGATTCGGGCATAAATCTACCAGCACTGCAGTATGTGCAGATAAAGGCGCTGGACAGAGCAGTGTGTTAGAAATGTCAAAAAGCAAAAGTCCCATCCAGCCCAGGCTGCAGTGTAGAGTGTTTGTAAATGAACAGGCTCGGCTCACGTCCCGTACCAAGGTTCTGACAGCCGGAGGGGAATTCAACCCCCCCCCCCCCCCCCCCCACACCCCACTCCCCCCCCCCCAGAGCCATGCGTCGCTCCCCGCGATGGACCGGGCCAGGGTGGGGGATCCGGAGAGACAGAGCCCCCCCAAGTCCCAACCCCCCCCCCCCCCCCCCACGCCAGCTGGGTCCCGGGGCCCCCACCGGCTCTCGGCCTCCCTGGGGGCCCGCAGTGGCGAGGCTGGGCTCCACTCTCACACACAAAATGATTTATGAGGGGAGGGAAACCCAGCCGCTGGAACACGAGACAGCCGCCACCTTCCAGGGCCGGCCCTGAGCCAATAAGAGACGAGCGGCTGCTTAGGGCCCCGTGGCCACCCGGGGGGGGGGGCCAAATTATTCTCAAATATGTTATTTAGGGGGTGGGCCCAAATGAAAGTCTGCTCAGGGCCAATCTCTGGCCCCCTCCCCCCAGTCGGCTGTGTGGATTCCTCACTTCCACTGGAGAACAGGCTGAATTTGTGCAGTGTGCAGGTCCTCCATCCACCCCATGCTTATTACTCAACACTTATTCTCACACACTTTTCCTGATTAGCATCTATGGCAAATACGGATTAAATATCTGAGTTAAGGGGCTAACGGAAAGTCCACAGCCTGGTGCATGGTGGCACAAAATTAAAATTGGTCTTTCAATGTTCTGAACGTGTGAGTGGTCATCAAGACTCACTGTCTGAATGCGTGATTGGTCATTAGGATTCACTGTCTGACTGTGTGATTGGTCTTTAGGATTCAATGTCTGAATGTGTGATTGGTCATCAAGACTCACTGCCTGTACGTGTGATTGGTCATCAGCACTCACTGCCTGAGCGTGTGATTGGTCATCAGCACTCACTGCCTGAGCGCATGATTGGTTATCAGGACTCACTGCCTGACCATGTGATTGGTCATCAGGACTCACTGCCTGACCATGTGATTGGTCATCAGTGCTCACTGTCTGACCGTGTGATTGGTCATCAGGACTCACTGTCTGACCGTGTGATTGGTCATCAGGACTCAATGTCTGACCGTGTGATTGGACCTCAGGACTCACTGTCTGAAGTTGAAGAGTGGCATGGTGACCCAGCCGAGCGCCTCCATGCTGCGCCGCTGCTTGCTCTTGTCCTCGGCGCCCCCTGGTGGAGGCAGCAGTGTGGCGTAGAGGGTCACCGTCAACTGCGTCTCCCGCGGCAACTGGTTAATCTGCACTGGGAAACAGATCCTGTAGGAGGAGAGAGGGAGGAAGAGAGAGAGAGAGAGATGGGGAGGGGGGGGAGGAGTTTGAGTGACAGATGGGATCTCCAGCTGTGACAATCCCCCTCCCCACCCACTCCTCCTCTGCAGTTCAGTGAACTGTGACCAGATGGCCCTGGTTTAAAATCCAGGTGACACACTAAAACGCCCTTGTGCTAAAACTCATAACCAGCATAACAATGCATAACACTGAAGCCAGCCACCTCGGCCCCGGGGTCGGAACAGAGCCGGGGGGGGGGGGGGGGGGGGGGTCGGTACGCCTTTAAGAAAACGGGCCAAACCCGGCGAGAGGAAACCGTAAGCGCAGAGCCAGGTGCCTGCCCTCGAAGGTGGCACAGGAACCGCAACCGTCACCATGGAGACAGACAGAGGGACGTCACTGCCCCCCGCCTGACCCCGCCTTCCTCTATGCACTACGACCGCTGTGAAGCACTTCCTCTCCCCCGATGGACGTTTCCACAGGCCAGGCACACAGTAAAAATGTCCAGTGTTAATTCAACTCCAACAGAGTACACACACGTCCAGTAGGGTCCATATGTACTCTGCGAGCATTGATTTAACACTGAACGCTGCAACACTGAACACTTCACTGCGTAGAGCCAGGACCCCACTGTCCGGACGAGACGCGAGCCGTTTTTGGGCGATGCCTCTCTCCCCGGCTGATACCCATTTTTGACGCCTCTCTCCCGAGTCTCTCCCATTTTTAATTATAAGCTGCGTGTAGGCCCACCGCAATGCTGGGCTGTCTTGTTGTTTGTTGCTGTTGTGGCTGTTGCTGTTGTTGTTGTTGTTGTTGTTGTTGTTGGTTGTCTGCTATGTGTCTGATTAGTGCCACATGACAGACAATGAATTTCCGAAAAGGACAACGAACCAAGTCAATCTACCAATCAATTCCCTCCATTGCCATTCTGCAGACAAACATTCTTTTTACAATATCAGCCAATAAAATGCAGCAAAATCGTGGGGGCGGATCTTCATCTATTAACCCTGGCTCAGGCTTGTAGCATATAGCAGTCCCCACACAAAAATATAATGAAACTAGCCGTTAACTTATTCATCCTCGTTATATTTATACCCCCCCCACACATGGGGTTTTCTGTGACATCAGCCAATTTCACTTGGTAAGATGAAAGGGTGTACATGAAAACGACTCCACAACAAAGGCTTCAAAGAGCAACTACTACAACAGCAATAGATACCCTAAAAATAGCCCCTTAAAATGCATACCATCAGACTAGCCTAAGCCCCTCTGTTCTGTGGTCCATTCCCTGTATGCTTGCGTAAAGATGTTGCTGTTTACTCAAGTTAGCTGTGTTGGTTGTTCCAATACATCGGTGAAAAATGTGCAACAACCCTTAGCAGGCTAGTTTACGCTAGGTGCACAGATACCAAAGATGAACCAAAACCGTTTATTTAGAGATCCGAAAGACCTCAGATAATCTAATCCTGTAAAAACAAGGGTGAGCGTGCGTCAGAAGCGCAAAACAAAAACAACTCAGTCTCAGAGCCGGAACTCGAGCGTAAAAACACGCAAAGGTCAAGCGCGAAGGGTTTCTGGCTGTTTATCCGCTAGTGTGTCGGTCTTCAACAACAACGGGAAAGATCAAACAGCAGAGAGGTCACTCAGTGAGAAAGGGCCACCTACCCTCCACTATAGAATATTAATGGCCCAGGATGCAGGACTATAAATATCATAAACAACAGTCTTCTATTGAAATATCTACAGACAATACCTCACGTACAGGAGGGGGTGAAAAAGCAAAGGGCACATTATTTGCGTGACAGGAAGCGGCTGTCCTGCTTCCTGTTGAAAAAGTGCTCTCTAAATAACAGGTCCTTCACAAGCTCTGGTTACATTACAAACTGTACAAAATCCCAACGGTATCAGGTTAACAGAAAAGGGCAGAATTCGGGATCCTAACGGAATCGATTATGCCGAACCAGACAAAACCCAACACTGGCTTTTGAAAGATGAGAGCTGTCTTGCTGGTCAGCAGGCAAGCGAAGGCCTCTTTTCAAACTACCTCCAATGCATTATGGTCTCTACTTTGAGAAATGACATTAAGTGGATGTTACCTTATATTTTTATTCTCGTGCATAAACTTTCATCACTTTATTCAATCGCTGAAAGCACACAAGGGACAAGATCTTTACTCGGACTGACTGCACCTTCTTTCCGACACTGCCCTGAGGTGACTGGCCGGTGTGCTTCTGAAGCCCCGCCCCCAAATCATACACTGCACACTGCCATAGCAACCATATCAAGTATATGACGTACGTCTGCAGTCGAGCTTCGCAGGCTGACTTTGCGCTTCACAAAGTGCTCAAACAGAATTTCGCCTGTGGTGGCATCTGCACTGAAGTCTGACTGCCAGCCCGAAGCTGTGACGGACAGGCCTAGCGACTCACCTCTGGTCCCACACCACCAGGTGGAACAGGTACTTGCTGACGGACTGCTTGCTGGTGTGCTGGGGGGCGCAGAGCTCCACCCCGCCGTGGGTCAGCGAGCAGGACAGGAAGAAGCCCTCGTAGCTGCGGGACAGAGGAACCGGTTAAACCCAAAAAGAGGAGCCGCCGACAGCGCCACACTGCAGATCTGGCTCCCGTCTCGAACCCGTGCCTTCCCAGGGCGGGCTGGGATGAGTCAGACTCGTTCTCTAATTGGAAGGGGATGTGCGCGCACTGGAACTGGAGAGAGAGAGAGAACCGGGGAGAACCGAGTGAACGGAGGAGTTCACCGGGTTCAACTGCACCCGACGCTGAACTGAGCTGATGAAGGAGGTCACTGAGTCCACCTACAACCGGCGCAGCTACGGGCCACGCAAATACGTCATCATGTTTTACTTTACCCCGGCGTGACCTCTGCTTGATTTAATCAAACACCGAAATCTGGGGTTCCCTGTCCCGTGGGAAGAGAGCTTCATGTGGGACAGGGCGTCCTGACCGTGACCAGACGGAGAGAAGCGCGCTGCTGCTGCTGTGGCTGTATCACTCGGTATGTGGGTCAGTGTACGGTGGGGGAGTGGAGGCCCAGCGGCTGACTCTGTGCCATCCTGGCCAGACTTCAGCCCTAATCCAGACTCAGCGCTGCAGCGCCAGGCAGCCGAGAGCGGCTCGCATCATAAAGGGACGAACCAGAGACAGATTTTCTTTTCTTTTCTTTCCTTCGGTTTTTTTTTTCCCAAAAGAGGGATAATTAAAAAAAAAATGAAAACAGTACAGTCCTTGTTAGAGATGGCTTTAGTGCCCCTAACACACAAAAATAATAAGAGCACACACACTGGAATATACACACACACACACACACACACACACACACACACACACTTCATAGGCACACACAGGCCCACAAATGCACACAACATGCGCACGCATACACAGACACACACACACAAACACACACACAAGCATGTATGCACACAGGCACGCACATACCCACACAAACACGCACGCGCACACACACACACATATACAAACACACACTCACACACACACACCAGCCCTCTAAAGGCATTTCCTTTCAATGCCTTTATTAATAAGAGTTAATCTGAATGAGCACTCAGGCCAGTGCCCTGATGGAGGGGAGGGGAGGGGAGGGAGGGGGATCTGGGGGGGTATTAGGATGGGGGGGGGTGGGTATCGGATGTTTTCAGATCAATGAACTTGTCTGTACAGACCCCCCCCCAGCCCCAGCCTCCACCCCCCTCACACAGACAGATGGCATGCAACACCACGGCTGCCCTTCAGCACCATTGGACAGGTGCCTAGCGACCAGCCAGCCAATGGCTCCACCTCCGGGGTCGAAGGTCGCAGGGGGTTCCCAGGCTGACTCCTTTGTCGGGGCGGGGGAGGGGCCACCCTCAGCGAGCATCCATTTCAGAGGCGCACAAAGGTTCGGGTCAACGGGAGTCAGCGATCTGCCGGGGGAGCAGGCGCGTGGGGAGGGGGGAGAGACCATCGGCGACGCTCTGCGGGGGGGGGGGGGGGGGGGGGCTCAGGGGCGAACCATTTCAGCACACGCTGGTGGGAACCTTCCGGAACACGCCGGGGATCGCCTGCAGCTGTCCGTGCTCTCGTACGCCTGCGGGGGGGGGGGGGGGGGGGGTTGTGGGGGTGGCTGGGGGGGCTGGGGGGGGGGGTAGCATTTCGGGGAGCTCAGGGGACTCATGGGGGACTCAGCATGCCGGTCCCACTGCACGCTGTAATCCATATGGATTACGTTCTGGGGTAAGTGGAAAGACAGCTGCCACAGGTTTTTTTCCTTTTCTTTTTCTGTTTTTTAAAGCAGTCTCTTGTTCCACTTTCACTAGCTTCATTTCACCCCGCTCAAAAAATCGTCCACAGCGTCTCCTCACAGATGATTGATCACACACTGATGAACAGCACGTTAGCACACAGGCCACCTTAGACTCCGCCCCCCTCCCCCCCACGTCCCGCCCCGCCCCCCCTCGGTCTCACATAAACACAATCAGACACAATGAGCCCGGGACCGATCCCGAAACCGAGAGTGTAACCCGACACCCCTGCGTTTCCCCTCTGCGCTGAACACCGCGGTGCTCAGAAAGGCGTTGAGGCTGAAGGACGAGTCTCGGTTTCACTGTAAATAAATAATACGTTTTTTTTTTTTTTAAAGTGTCTTCTCACAGTACATCCTGCTGACACGCTCTGCTCTGCTCTTTCACACTACAGCAGGCCTCACGCACGCCTTTAACACACTCCCAAGCCGTATCCGCGGTGTGCGGACGAAGGGCCGGGTGTGTGTGGAACGGTTTAGTGTTGTGATGTAGGCGCGGAGGCCGCAGGTGTGGCGTAGGTTCTCATTAATAATGTTTACTGCACCCCTGGGGGAGCTGGGCTGTCTCCAGGGGGTGTAGAGAAGGCTTAGTTTGTGCCACTGACAGTGGAACTGCTTATATACCGTATACGTCACACGTGGAATGTTCCAGATGAGCAATCGACTGTTTTCAAGTCACACGCTTTCTGTGTTTGTGTGTGTGTGTGTGTGCCTGTGTGTATGTTTATGTATGTGTGCATGTGCAGGTGCGCGTATGAATGTATGTATGTCTGTGCATTTGTAAGTGGGTGTGTACACGCGCATGTGTGTATTTGTGTGTCTATGCGTGTGTGCATATGCATGCGTGTGTTTATGCGTGTGTCTGTGTGTGTGTGTGGGTGCACGTGTGTGCGTATGCAAGTGCGTGTGTGAGGCGTTACCTGGCAGCCCAGGTGATGGGGATTCGGTGAGCCAGCGTAGACGCTGAATGACAGCACGTTGGTGTGTGTGTGTGTGTGTGTGTGTGAGGCGTTACCTGGCAGCCCAGGTGATGGGGATTCGTTGAGCTGCATAGACGCTGAATGACAGCACGTTGGTGTGTGTGTGTGTGTGTGTGTGCGCGTGTGGCGCGTTACCTGGCAGCCCAGGTGATGGGGATTCGGTGAGCAGCGTAGACACTGAAGGACAGCACGTTGGTGACCTGGCCGGCCTCCTGGGTGGGGGCCGTGGGGCGGCTGCTCTGGGGGGTGGTGTGAAAGTTGGCGTTGAACGTGCTGCAGTACAGCTCCACCAGGTCCAGGATGGAGGCCGTCAGCTTCTCCACCACATTCTCTGCAAGACGGATTAGCGCTTTTAGTCCAAAGTCCTCTCCATACGATGGTGAGAGTTATTACTCCATTTCATCAGGTGGCTTTGGGTGTTTTAGACGTGCTAAAATGGCGGCTACACTGCAGTACAGGCATGAAGGTATGAAGGTGTGGAAATGCAGAGGCTCAGTCCTGAGTGGTTCTGCAGCAGGTGTTCCTGATTGCCCGCTCTTTGTGTGTACTGCTGCACTCCAGAGGAAACCAAGGAGGAAACTGCGTTTGGAATCTTTCCATTTTTACCCCCCCCCCTCTCTTCTGGAAGAGGCCTACATCCCGGAAAAAGGGCTGTGTGTCCTTCCTGTTTATCCCGCTGCCCGGTGACAGACATCCTCTGTTGACAGGAAGTCAAGGTTCTTTCCCAACCTGGGGAAACTGCATTTTTGAAATACTTTAAAGGGTAAGCACCAGCATCATAAAAAACGTGTAATACTCCAGCGAAATGTATAAATGTCCTATTTTATGATTCGCAGCATTAAAAAAACATAATTTAATTGAAACAAAGGCAAGAAATTAACCCCGGAAAGATAAAATCGCTTACTCTTTTTGCCCCATCTCCCTTTTTCAACAATCTTCAGAATGATCACCTACGTCATATTTTGTGATGCGACAGAATGAGGAAGTGAGATACGGTCTAATCAGCTATGGTTAGCACGTTTTCCATTAAAGCATTAGCCTACACTTGATGCACATACCGTAAGGAAAGTTTATTGTGGCTACGCTAATGAAAAATGAGTTCAATCAAAACATGATGCTGGACTAATTGCTTGCTACAGGTGGATTAGAGGAGATCCTAAGGTAGGAGCTAAGCTAGCTAGTGGTAAATGGTAAATGGACTGCATTTATATAGCGCTTTTATCCAAAGCGCTTTACAATTGATGCCTCTCATTTGCCAGAGCAGTTAGAGGTTAGGGGTTAGGTGTCTTGCTCAAGGACACTTCGACATGCCCAGGGCGGGGTTTGAACTGGCAACCCTCCGACTGCTAGACAATCGGTCTTACCTCCTGAGCTATATCGCCCCACCTGCAGCCATTGATAGAGCTAACGCTGTTAGCATGCAGCCCGTATTGTCTGATGTCCCTGTACTGGAACGGACAGGGACGAGATACATCATCGTATGAATCAGAGCAAGATAGCAAAAAAAGCAAATTTCCCCGAATGGGCCCTGTGGTTGTTGGCTTCAGGAAGAATCCTCCAACTTCGCTCACATCAAACCTGATTGGCTGTATTACGGTATCAGAATCAACATAATCATCAGAGTCACAGTCTAAGTCACTGATAATGCCCTTTGATTCAGGATCAAATATTTCAATTTGCGTCATCTTTTCAACCTAAAGGTATGAGTGTTTGAAGACATACTAACAACAATTTCAGCTTGATTTAATGAAAAACCTCTAGAATAACATTAATTGGTACAATTGGTATCTTTGGGGGTTGCCGTTTGTGGTGCCTACCCTTCAAGCTTTTAGAAGAAACATCTATTTTCATCAACACACAGAACCAAATTCTTCCCTCGTATGAAAACAACTGTAACACACTGCCTTGACAATTCCCAGGCATCAGTAGGATTTCCCCCCCCCAAAATTCTACTGCCATTTTAAGCGTTTGCATGTATTTGCCTGGACATTTCCACACACAGAAAGAGCCTTCAGCTGGGCAGAGTTCTGTCCCAGAATAAACAGGAACATTTTTGTATTCAATTTAATTTAATTTTTATTCCATATTCTATGTCTCTCGCATTTTATGCTGAACTTATCCTTAACATTCTTTTACTTTTATATTACACTGTTAATTAGATTGCGTTTGCTTTTTCTTTTTTTACTCTTATGTTCTGTGAGCAGTTTGCAATGCACCCGTCGTTTCTGCCGTGACGCTACGCGAATAAAGTTATTTTTATTGAAAGGAAGGCTCGAAAGGCCGCCCCACCTCTGTACTCTCGGCTCGTCAGCACCGAGGCGTCCTGTGGGGAGAGAAGAAAAACACGAGATGGATCCAGAGCTCTGCGGAACAACACGGAACACGGAACCGACACCAAACTTGCGTCAGCAGAATGAACATAAGATTTAACTGACAGTGACATCAAGCAACAGGTTTTCTGACTTGTCTTTAACGGCACATACGAATGTTCAGAAAAAAAAAATTTTTAATTTGTCATTTCATACTGTATGCATGACTAATCAGAGCTGGAAATGAATTTGACCTTTGTGAATAAAGAGAGTATGTCAAAACTAAGTCTAGTGCAAATTAATAGCCTTCAAAAGGTCACCGGTTTACAAGCAGACACTAAAATGCTTTTACATAAAAGCATAACATGGTATGCAAAGCCAGCCTATGACAACAGTGTTTCTTGATATACTGGTTTGAGGTGGGGTGCCTTAAAATAAAAAATAAATAAAGCAATGTGAAAGGAAGTGAACTCTTTCAAGTAACCTTTTTGACTTTTTTTTTTTTTTTACAGGGAACCACAAGACCAAGCAACCTGAATGAACTTACATCACCCTCTCAATATCATGCTTCAATAAGCTCCAACGAGAGACAGCTGCTTCTGCGGGCTGTGATGTTTCTTAGAAACTATGGCAACACTTTTCCTAAACCACACACAATTCCCAGCAGCTAACACAAAATGTTACTGGAATGTTAGCTGGGTATATGGAGAAAACCTTACTCTGGAATGCAATGCAGGTAACCAACAGGCAATGACTGATCAAAGTTAGCAGCCAATCAGGTGCAAGTCTCTGAATGACAAAGGCAGTTAAAAGCTGTATGGGTCACTGAAGGGAAGAGTCACAGGTGCGGTGGGATGGCCTTAAAGGGCGTGGCCACAGGTGCGGTGGGATGGCCTTAAAGTGTGTGGCCACAGGTGCGGTGGGGTGACCTTAAAGGGTGTGGCCACAGGTGCGGTGGGGTGACCTTAATGGGCGTGGCCACAGGTATGGTGGGTTGTCCTTAAAGGGTGTGGCCACAGGTGCGGCGGGGTGACCTTAATGGGCGTGGCCTACCTTCTGGACCCGGGGCTGCAGGCGGCAGGGGCAGGCGGGCAGCAGGTTGAGGGCGGAGGTGACGTCGGGCGTTTCCACGGCGGCCAGCGAGCTGCAGAGCGCCTTGACGGACTGGACGAGCCGCTCCACGTGCAGCGGCAGCTCCACCTGCGGCGCGAGCAAGACGGGCGACACCCACACGGCTGAGCACGGCTACGACCGCGCGGGCTGTTAGCGCCAGCGCCCCGCCAGCCCGGAATGGCCTCCGAAACGCCATCAAACCCGACACCCTCATTCCACACATACTGTGCAGCCATTTTAAGGCCTTATTTAGAGGCCGGATGACAGAACAGCACACATGTTTTTTCCCCTCTGCACATGCAATAAGCCTGCTCTAAGTTTCTGTTTTTAGCGTCTGTGTTTGCTTTAACTCCGTAAGCAGGGATCCCATGTGAAATTTACATTTACTGCAATTTCAAAGAACTTTCCGCAAAGGGGGGGGGGGGGTAGGCAATGGTTCTAGAACACTGACTGTTCTAGAATTTGAATGAACTTTCCAAAAAGGGCTTAAAGGTAAGAATGTCAGGTAAGAAATGAAGAATGTACTGTGACTTTGACTGACAGAATGCGGGGGTGAGAGTATAAGTACCTCGGACAGAAGAAAGGACTCGGCTTCGTTGTGGAAAGTGTCCAAAAGGAGGGTCAAAGCTTCCCTGCAGACACAAGGACCAATCAGATTCCGCACATCAGCCACCCCAAAATACACCTGACCCCGCCCCATCCCCTGCTTCTGGCCCCGCCCCCCTTACCTTGTGACCGTCTGCTTGATTGGTCGCTCCTGCAGGAGAATGCTCTGGTTCATCGTGGATGGAGTCTCGTCATCTTCCTCCTGCGAATCGCAGACACAGCTAAGGACATAAGGCCGCCAGGCGAAACGTCTAAAACAGCAGGACACGATGGCCTGAGCTCACTCTGGAGCTCCATCCTATCGATCCAGCCACAGTCCAGTAATCAGACAGCTGGGCCTCAAGCTGGGCCTTCTGGTGCCAAGAGATTTAAGGTCACGGTGAAAGAGACCTGGGTCACTTTTGCCCCACACGTTTGAAAGAATGCACCCAGTGTCCAATAGGGTTTGTTCTCATGGGAACATGAATGTGCGATGCAAACTTCATGGCAATCCGGCCATTAATTTTTGGAGATATGTCAATCACAAACCGAACGTTTGGCCTGATGCTGGCTGCACAGGAAAGGTCAAGGGGTCACCAAAATTGACGGTCGTCTTCCTCTTGGGAACAAGAACGTGCCCAGAAAATTTCATGGAAATCCAGCCATTGCTTTTCCAGATATGTCTGTTACGGTAGGATGGAGACGAACAGACAGACGTCATGATATAACCTCCCTGTGTGGAGGTAACACCGAGGATGCACACTTTCACAAAGGGACATTCACTAAGGCGATGGAACCCATGAGCTGCTGAGGCAGGGGTGTCACACTAAATTTCCAGAGGGCCGAGATGCGTGGATTCATTAGCCAATCGGTAACTTAAAGGAACCACTGGTGCTGAGAACACCCCAAAAACCAGCAGACACCGCAGCTGTTCGGGACTGGAGTTTGACACCTGTGAGCTCAGGCCTGTGGCTCTCTCAGGAGGAGAGGATTCCGGGGTGCAGGGTCTCTCCTGAGAGCGTTCCTGGGACCAATGTGCCCCCCACTCCCGCCATCGCCCTCCCCCGCTCCCGCCATCGGCTGCTCCCTCACCATTCGCGCCAGCTCTCTGCACACTGAGCTCCTCTTGGTCAGGAAGAGCCGGATCTCACAGTCAAACTTCAGGCACTGCTGAATGTACTCCAGGCTGGCCAGAGTCTGGGTGCTGAGAGAGAGAGAGAAAGAGAGGGGGAGAGAGGGAGGGGGGGAGGGAGAGAGGGAGAGAGAGAGGAGAGGGAGAGAGGAGAGAGGGAGAGAATGAGACAGAGAGGGGGAGAGAGGGAGATGGGGAGGGAGAGGGACAGAGAGAGTTGGGGGGGAGAGAGAGAGAGAGAAAGGAGAGGGAGAAGGAGAGAGGAGGGGTTAGCACAGAGAACATTCACACCTATAAACATACACACACACACACCTATATATTCACACACATTCATAAACACCTATACACAGACACACACAGAAATACGCGCGCACACACACACACACACCTACAAATTAAACAATCCTTTCAATTACATACACAGATGAAATGATAAAGTAAACTACTGATATTTTTCCCCACAAAGCAGCTTTTATACGTGTACAAGGGAGGCAAAGGTCACCAGTGTGAGGCATCCACTGTAAGTGTGGGTGTGTCTAGGGCCCGATGCCTCCCTACCCCAGAGAGGCATGAACAGCTAACCCCTCTGTTCGGCCGGGCGAGTGTGAGGAGTGAGAGAGAGAGAGAGAGAGCACTGGTGAAATCCAGCTTCCAGCTGGCCCGGGCACCCGCTGAACAATGGCATCATTAAAGACAGGAAGTCCCTCCCTCTTTCCACAGTGTCGGGCTATCAGGGCACACACACACTTCCTGTGGCCCAGATGCCCTTGACAGTGACAGAAAACGGCCAGCAGCAAAACGCACAAACAGACACAGACACACACACACACACACACACACACACACAGTGCATCTATGCACACATACACACACATGTACAAGCATGCACGCACACACACAAACACACACACACACAGACAGACACAGACACAGACACACACGGACACACACACATCTCAGGCTGCATACAGCTGTACTATCCCGGATGCCCATTCACTTCAAATTGAAGGAAACGGCAGTCTGTATTTTCTGCCCTCGGAGACCACATTTGTAAGAAACAATTCGGCCAGCCCTCACACCCGGCACAACTATAAAAACAAGTGCAGGGGAAACCAGCTCTAGCAGCAGGACAAAATTTAAGGGAGGGGGGAGTGGGGGGGGGGGGGGGGGTTTCCAAATAAGGGAAAGCACCCTGTGGTCAGAATCTCCCTCAGACACAAACCCGGCTTGTTCAGCACACCGCAGTCAGGGGTATAGCTGAGGCCCACTGGCCTGTGGTTGGGGGGAGACAGGCGAGGGTGGAACCCCAAAACCACTTCCTCGGCTCAGGACCAGAAGCCAAGCTCATGCACTCGGGGCGGTGGGGGGGGGGGGTCCTCCCCATATCAGACTGCGGTTTGGGGACTTTTATTACTCCACCGCGGGCGAACACCAGGCAGACCGATCGCCGGACGGACCAATCGGCCCTCGGAGGGAGGGAGGGAGGGAGGCCGGACCGGGCCCCCGAAACCCAGAGGGCCAGCAGGCCACGCGCCCGTGTGGGGGACTCACACAGCGAGGGAACACCGCCACCGCGATGCGCGCACGGCCGGGGGCCCGCGTTTAAAGCCTCGCCCGGCTCTGTCATTTAGGAGGCTTTTAAACAGGGGCGAACAAAACGCTTTTCAATTACAGCACGATGATAGGGTTACATTAAAGCTAAACCAGCGGCTCCGCTTACAGTACGCGCTTACATCAGAGGTCAACATCGTTTTTTTCATCTCGCGTTTTCGTCTAAAGCCACTTTTGCGATGTTTGGAAAGGGAACGAGAGCTGCGGGGGGGGGGGGGGGGGGGGGGGGGGTGTTTCACAAAGCAGGGTGAAGCAGGATTACAGAGTTAGCTGGATAACTGCGTAACTGAGTAAAACCCGGAACAGCTGTTTTTTTACTTCAGTCCATGTTCCGGGTTTTACTCCAGCTAACTCAGTAACCCTGCTTGATGAAACCACCACCCCCCCGAGTCTGGGTGCGTGCGCCGATTCCCCCCCTCCTTTTGAAAAACGAGAGCACAGCAACCACAAGATCAGCCAAGCCAATCAGAAGGGGGAGGCGGGGATCAGCGGTCACCTACTTCTTGAGGAATTCGGCCTGGCCGCACACTTTGAGCACGTAGTCCTCCACGTCGATCAGGTCCAGGTCGTCGTGGGCGTAGCACAGGGTCTGGTAGATCAGCAGGTCCACCGTCGACGAGCCTGAGAATCGGGGGAAGAGACGGCTGCTTCTGTGGCTGCAACGTTTCCCAGAAACCCTTTTCCTGAACCCCAAGAACCTCCCAGCTGACACACAACATTCTCGCGAACGTTACTGGAATGTTTTTGTCACCGCCCCTACACGGCAGCAACATTGTGAGAACGTTTTTGCGTATGCTGTGTTGAAGTGCTAGTGCTAGTCTATGAAAAATACTTTGCGAAAGAAAGGCACTCTGGTCATTATCACTGCTGTCTTCTTCATATCAGAAGTCAGAAGGATTTTGCTCAAGTGTAGACCCCTTCCTGTTTAATGGCTTCAGCAGGAGAGAAGACACCTCGAGCACCACACCAAAGGTGTGAATGACACAGCTTTCACAGCTTTCAGAAAAGGCGTGTTTACACAGTTAGTGGAACACACCAAACCAAACTGAACAAAGGAGGAAGAAGGAAGGAACGGCACTCACACCACCAGGGATTTGAGCCTCAACAGAAACCTGGTCTATGGCGGCCATGGAGACATGGGGCCAAAACACAGGCCTTAAACGCTCCTCTCCGTCAGACTCCTGACTGAGGAAGGGCTCCTTTTCCCCAGAACATTACATTACAGGCATTTAGCAGACGCTCTTATCCAGAGCGACGTACAACAAGTGCATCAGTTCAAGGTGCAGAGGTGCAAAAGAAACACACTAGAGTGAAGTAAAGATCGTAGTGCCAGAAGTGACCACATAGATGAGGACTCCAACCCTGTAGGGTAACCTGTTCAGCAAACAAACAAACAATCCTGCCAAGTACAAACTAGCACTGAACAGACTCCTATAGGCTAACAGGTGGCGTTTAGAGACCTTATCCACTTCAGGAAAAGCTAGGCGTTATTCATTTCAGGGGAAGCTAAGTGTTATTTACTTCAGGAGAAGCTAGGTGTGACGCAAACGTGGATGACGAGGTTGATGGAAACACTACATGATAAATTTTCCTGAATTCTGTCGTTTTCCAGTGAGGATGCCTTTTTGGGAACAGATTTTAAACACCAGTTTTGAAAAATAGTTTGATTATGACGGAGGAAGGTCAGTTCACTGCTCTACTTCTTGCTTGCTAACTTCATTCATTTAGTAAACATGCTCTATGACCACCCACTAAGATGATTCACAAACCCTCAGCGAAAGCAGACCATATTGGCTGCATATATGCCTATGAAGGTCAAAGCAGTGGACTCTGAACGTGAAGGTCACAGGTTTGATTCTCGGATTGCCCCCGATGTCAGGAAACGGGGAGCTTTTGAGACATGCTAAATGTAAGGAGCATCCATGTATTATCAAAGACTCACTGATTCGACCCTTGACTCTTGACCCAGCGATAGAATGGTCATTCTCTTTGTTTAAATATCGCAGTGACTGACTGCGTAGGGCAGCACAGTCCTGCAGGGGGCAATCTTTCTCACCGATGTCCGATATTTTCACCCCTAGCCTCTCATAAAACGGCACGTTGGGTGACCGGCCAGTGTGTGAACATTAACGTCTCTTAACAAGGCACGTCTTCAAACCCCGGTTCCAGTTCCCATTATTACCAAAAACACATCTGCTCATTGATTTTGGGTTTTGATACAACTGTGAGAACACGTTCTCAGAATTAACAAAAATAGATCGGATTCAAATTTTGTTGAAACTGCAGCTCGCATTATGAAGTTCAGGTCAGAATGAGTGAAATCAATAATTTTCCTCGCATGTGTTCGGTGGGTAGCCTATGGATAAATCAAGAGCTATGTGAAGACGTAGTCTGTCACAATGATATAATTACTCGCGACACAAATCTAACGCGTCAGAAGATGCAAGAAGCGGCCTACCTACCCCCCCCCCCCCCAATCTTCCACCATCTTTGCTGATTAGATTGCCTCTCGGTCAAATTCATCAAACAGCACGGCGGCTTTCGACAGAGCCAGAAAAGCAGATGGCTGACAGACAGGGAGACAGGGCGGGCTCTGAGTCTGACTCCGTTAAGAGAATCCCACGGAAAAAAAGCCTCCAGTTCTGCAAACGGGGCCCGGCGGCAGGAGTTCCCCAAATTGTGGCAGGAAGCCCTTCGTCAGCAATCAGCCCAGAAACAGCACTGAGAGCACTCTGTTCAGAGCAGACGAGCCTGCCCGCCGTCCGAGCTGCACAGCACACATCACACACGTCCCGGGGAAGGAAGGGTCCGGAATTTACCAGGGCCATCTACGGGATCTTCTGGGGGGGGGGTAACGGTACGTACCTCGTTTTGTTTTTTACCTTTTCAGTACAGCAGAGAAAAAAAATTAAATGCTTTTCATTTATTGTGAAAGATGCAATCGCTGGCTAACTGACCATGTTTTCTTGCTGAACAATAAAAATAAGGCACATTAATGCCAAGACATCGGGGGGGTGGGGGGGTGGTTTTGAACTTCCGCACGTGCGTTAAATCAAGACCGTAAACCGTTCGGTCCACAGTGAGCGCCTGCCGAACCAAAACACCCCTCAGAGGTTCCCATGGCGTTCCCCCGGCGGTCTTACCGTCGCAGGTGAAGGTGAGCGGGTCTCGGAAGTGGTCGCTGACGACGGTCACCTTGACGCCGACGCCCAGGCCGTGCTGCAGCTCGTCCTGCGACACGCACAGGCTCCACACCAGCCCCGCGTTGCTGGAGAAGTCGCCGCACGGGTAGGCCGACCGCAGCCTGCGGAGAGACGCGCGTCAGCCGCGGCCGACTCAAAATGGCGGGAGCGGCCCGCTCCCCCCCAGCCCCCGCCGCGGGGGCGGCCTGACGCTGCAGACGAGCGCCCGTCCGTTGGCGGAGGGGCTTTCAGTGCTTGATTTCGTTTTAAGCTCACAGGGAAGCCTAATCCCACTCTGGCTTTGGTGAATTTCCCCAGAACCACGTGTGTCCCCGACCCCAAACTGCATCCAGATGTTTACAAACCGGCTTTTCCTCAGAAGCTACAGCCGTGCATTTTACCGGTCAACGGAACAAAATCGGTTTACCTTTCAAGGACCGGGCTTCTTCTCTGCCCAACAACGGCGATTAAAACCCGCCCCCCCCCCCCAAAAAAAAAAAACTCAATGTGTTAAACAAGCGCAAAACATCTGGAGAAGGAGAAGGGTCTTACACGTCCAGCATGTGGCAGAAGGCGGCCACCTCCTCGTCCCTCTCCTCCGACACCTGGAAGAGCTCGTACCCGAAGCCATTCAGCCGGGACCCCAGGGACACCTGCGGCAGGAGCAGAGGGACCCCGTCAGGCCGGCGATGACATCACACAGCTCACCTGCGACAGGTAAGCGGCGGCACCTTCCAAAGGCGTAATCCCCGCTGCAGAGGCTGACACGCCAAACAGGAAGTGACACAACGCTGCCCGATCCTGCCCAGAATTCCCGCAGGCAGTTTTACCCTCTAAAGCGAGGTTCACGGCTGTATCAGAGACCTCGCTATTCCAGTTTGACAAAATGAGCCCAATCCTCTTCGGATAAACAAGGCGTGGCTGCGCCTTTCTAGAGGGAGCAAGGCCCCCGTTGGGTCTCCAGTGTGCTTCCAAATTATGAAACACAGAACACATTACGTTACATTACATTACAGGCATTCAGCTGGCACTCCTAGAGTGGCTAACACAACCATTTTTAATGCGTAGTAAGCAGCTGCACAGCTGGACATACTGTATGCGTAAAAATTCAGGCTAATTACCTTGCTCAAGGGTACGACAGTGTCCTACCTCAGAATCGAACCTGCAACATTTGGGTTACAAGTCCAGTTCTCTAACAGTTATACTACAATGTCACCCTTACTCAGAACTCAAGTCCTTTAATATGAACAGAATGTTACTGATTGTAAAAACCGAAGGAGGTCACACAGAGGTCACACGGAGGTCACACAGAGGTTACACAGAGGTCACTCGGAGGTCACACAGAGGTCACACAGAGGGTTCCCTGTGCGAGCCGCAGTCAGGGTCGTTACCGGGTCAGCTGACACACGGCGCTGGTTCTTGTTGCTCTTCTGGACGGGCAGGTAGGTGCGGGGTGGGCACCTGCGGGGGGAGGGTCTTGCTGCGGGCAACGGGCTTCCCCGAGCCGTCCCCGTTGCCCCGGCGACCCCGCGGCCCGGGCCACTCCCTGTTGAGCCGGGCCAGGGACTCGTTCAGGTTCTCGTAGTTGAGCGCCTCCCCGCCCGACAGTTTGGGCTGGTCCGCCTCGGGCGTGAAGAGGTTCACGTCCCGGGGCGCCGCCCCCCGCCGGGCCGGGACGGGGTCGGGGGGCAGGGGGTTGCGGGGCGGGACGGCGGGCGGGGGGTCGTCGGGGGGGGTGAGGTTTTTGGGGAGCAGGAGGCTGGGCCTCTCGTAGTCGCTCTTGACAGGGCTGTTCAGGATGTAGAGCGGCTCCTTGCTGTAGCTCGGGGGCTCCAGGTCGGCGTGGGAGGGGCTGGACCCCCCCGGCTGCAGGTTGAGGGAGGGGTCCGAACCCGACAGGCCCCTGAGGAGATCCCTCCCGGGGGGGCACGGGCTCGGACCCGAACCCGACCCCGAACCCGACCCCGAGCCCGACCTCTGGCCGCCCCCGTCCCCCGCGGGGGCCTTCCCGCCGTCACCCCCGCCCCCGCCCTGGCCCCCGGCCCTGCCGGACGGGCTCTTGTCCTGCTTCAGGCGGGACAGGGCGTCGTACTCCATCTGAAGGGCCTCGGCCAGCACCAGCTCCCGGGGGCTGAGCCCCAGAGACTCCAGGCACCCCCAGCGCTGCTCGCCTCCGTCGCTCCGCGTCTGCGCCGCCGACATCCCGCCACAGGGGGCGCCACAGTCAGGGAGCGGGGCGGGGGGGGGGGACGCTGACACCGAGAGCTGCAAGGGTGGAACCGGGGTTGCTATGGACACCACGAATAATGCATGGGGGCTGAGAACCTGTGGAGACGGTGAGAGAGAGAGAGAGAGAGAGAGAGAGAGGGAGAGAGAGAGGGAGAGAGAGAGAGGGAGAGAGAAAGAGAAAGAGAAAGAGAAAGAAAGACAGAGAGAGAGCGTCAGAATGCAAGCAGCTCTGGTATTTCGCAGGGCAGTCATTTCACACACCGGCCAGAACATTCAGAATTTCATGGAGGCCAACTGGCAGTGCAGCTCGTTACTGGGGGCTAAAGTACTAATTTTTCTTTGCACCTGCTTTCGTCCAAAACTCACCCCTCGCTGAATCTACCCAGCTGCAGTTGTTCAGAGTCTGACACTAGTGCGAGTCTGACAGAAGCACAGGCTTAGCCATCAACTCTCTCCAGACATCTGAAAGTTTAAATGATTTATAGGCTAGCGAGCACTCTGGAAAAGGTGCTTATTAAGGAGGCACCCCCCCCCCTCCCCGCCCGCCCAATAGAACATTTTCTTTTTCAATCGTAGCAGGGCAGATTGGACAAAAGAGGGTGCTAAAAAAACAACATTGTTAGCCGTGTCAAACAGATCTGACGTGAGAGGGAGACCAGCTTGCTTTTGAAAAATCAGGTTTAAAAATCAGGCAGCCCAAGCTGGCAGCAGAGTGTACCAAATTTAAGTGATCCTTGCGTGTCGGAGCGGCAGTTCGTCCTGTTCTTCCCGGGTCAGAGAACCTCGTTCCGCATCCTGCGGGTGATGAACGATGAGCACGTAAGCAGGCCCCTGACTTTCCTCCGACTTTGATTTAGTAAGCAGCAAAATGGCCGGTTTCACACAGCGAAAGGCACTTCACTGCCATAGGGCTGAAGAGCCAGCGAATGGCCTGTGCTCTTGCTCAGTGCCGATTGGTCAAGCTAATAGGTCACATGATATGACACTGGCCACTGCATTTTCCCGGAGCCATCATTTTAAAGGGCTCTGCACTGATTGGTCAAGCTTTAAGATCACATGTTATGACACCGGCCACTGCATTCTCAGTCTATTAATGTAGATTACATTTATTTTCTGTAATTGTAGATTTTTCATTTTAATTTTATATGAACACTTCTCAGAACATCAAGAGTGAAGCTGTTTTTGTTTGTTTTTTTTTTACCTACACATTAAGTAAACTTGTGACTGATGGCTTTGGTCCTAGATTTAATGGTTCAAACAACTCGGCATTGTCCCAAATTGAGTCGGAAACCTTACTGTTTGGTGAGAGCCATCCATCATCACGTTACACCAATCACGGCACAGATTTCTGAAATGGGGCAGGATTTATAGTAATAACCACGCACCACACACAGGCTTACACACCAGCATTGTGAAGCCCACACAAAGCCACCAATGCCCTTCTGAAGGTTCCGTCCTTCAGAAGTCTAAATAGCGGTTGTCAATGGGAGACAGTTCTCCACACAGACGCGATTCTATCGCAAAATACCTCTTATTAAAAGGCATTTCTATCTTATTGTCGGCGGCCAGGCTGTAGTCTGACTCCCAGGCAAGGTTTAATTTAATCGAAGGTGTGAATGAACTTCTGTAAACTGCCCCGTGTGCCAGAGCACAGATGAACCGCGAGCGCCGGGCACGAACCGTGCCAACGTTACCCTGGCACCTCCCGCTCGGCCAGGGCACGCTCACAGAGGTCAGCGCGGGGTCAAACAGAGACGTCTCAAAGTGAAAACACACACACACTCACACTCACGCGCACACACACACACTCACTCACTCACACACACACACACACACACACACACACACTCACGCACTCACGCACACACACACACACTCACTCACACTCACGCGCACACACACACACTCACTCACTCACACACACACTCACGCACTCACGCACACACACACACTCACACACTCTCACATATACACACACACACTCACACACTCACGCACATGCACACACACTCTCACACATACACACACACACTTTCACACATACACACACACACACACACACTTTCACACATACACACACACAAACACACACTTTCACACATACACGCACACACACACTTTCACACACACACGCACACACTTTCACACATACACACACACACACACACGCGTGCGTGCACACACACACACACACACACACACTCACTCACTCACTCACGCACTCACGCACATGCACACATACACACACACACACACACGTTACCCTGGCACCTCCCGCTCGGCCAGGGGCAGGCTCACAGAGGTCAGCGCGGGGTCAAACAGAGACGTCTCAAAACGAACACACACACACACACTCACACACACTCACTCACTCACTCACTCACTCACTCACTCACTCACTCACACACACACACTCACACTCACTCACACACACACTCACTCACTCACTCACACATACACACACACACACTCACGCACTCACGCGCACACACACACACTCACTCACTCACTCACTCACACACACACACACACTCACACGCGCACACACACACACACACACACACACACACTCACTCACTCACGCACACACACACTCACACACTCACGCACACGCACACACACGCGCACACTCACTCACGCACACACACACACTCACACACTCTCACATATACACACACACACACACACTCACACACTCACGCACATGCACACACACTCTCACACATACACGCACACACTTTCACACATACACACACACACACACACTTTCACACATACACGCACACACACACACACACTTTCACACATACACGCACACACACGCGTGCACACACACACACTTTCACACACACACACACACACGTTACCCTGGCACCTCCCGCTCGGCCAGGGCACGCTCACAGAGGTCAAAGAGAAAGACGGCTCAAAACGAAGACGCCCCAGCTTTAAGGGTCGGCCCGCGTTTCCCGTTTCCACGGCGGAGCGGAGCGGAACGGCCAATCGCACGTCCACTCCGAACACAGCGCGTCGCCGTGGAGACGAGTCACGCCGCGCAACCCTGAGGGCGGGACAAGCCGAACGAGAGATTCGTTCGCTCAAACGCGACTGAAAATTACACAAAGTGCTGCCTTTCTGTAAACATCCCGCACCATTAGGAAAAATCACTGTGCGAGAAACAAATGTTTGGGTTAGGGAGAAATCAGTCACGGCTGTGAGGACGAACGCGTTTCAGCCATCTTACGTGCCGATTATGTAACTGAAGTGCTATGACAACAGAGGGCTGAGAAAAATTTTGGGCTTCGTGTGTAATGTGAAATGAGACAGGGGACGCAATGTAACGTACTGAAATCGCACGCCCAAAAGTTCCCGGTGTTAAAAAAGTGGAGCAGGGGTTTCTCTACCTGCCCCCTGCGGGGTAACTACTGTCACACGGGGTGACAAACAAATCACCCCAAGTGCACTTTCGGTCTGGAGCCATGACTGAGTAACGTCTACATTTTCAGTGTTAAGTTTCATTCAAAATCCCCCCCCAAACCCCCCCCCCCCCCCCCCGGCACTAAAAAAAACGCACACAGACACACACACACACACACACACAGAGGCCTACGAGAGAATTAACAAATTTCTCCTATCGAAATATATCATCCGACTCATTCTCCCACCTCCATTCACAAATGACTGGGGAGACCGGTGACCCCGCCCGACCCCTCCCGTCACCATGGAAACATCAACTGCCCTTGACTCCCATGGTGCAGAGGGCTCCTTCGCTCCGACAGAGGGCCTCGCGAGCGATCGCCCCGAAAAACCCAGGCAGGAAGTGCGCTGCGGCCCGCGAGCTCCGGAGCCGGGCGCCACTTCCTGTGCGAGCGCCCACGCTCCGCGCCGTAGAGACCGCTCTTTCCGCGGCTGTAGTCACGGGAACGAGCGTCTCCGAACCCCCCCCACCAGAGCTTCAGTGATAAGGGTTCATTGTTCAAAGGAATCCTGGCGGCGAAGCTCGGAGGCCGAAGAGGACGAGTGTCTGCCAGGTCCGCTGATCCGCGCGGTCCCGTTTGGATTACTCATAATCTCCCCTTCCCCCTCTTTAAAAAAAACTGCTCCACGGTCATCATGGCTACAGCTGTTTGACTCAGTCATGCAAAAAAATAAATTAATAAGCCCAGGGTCCACATGGACAATGGCTGACCAACCCAAGGTTCACTAAGAAACAACACCAACACCCCCGCCCCCCCCCGCCCCCCCCCGCGCCCCCATGCCACCCAACACGTTCCAGCGGTAGAAGGGCCTTTTTTTCGGAGGGTCTGCGGTGAGCATTAGCGAATCAATGAAAAGGAAGCGAGGCCAAAAGCAGACGTGTTTGTAAACAGGCATTCCAGACGCGGGCAGATGGGATTCCACGGGCCATTTTTTTTTAAAAACACGTGCTGAAATTTTCCAGACGCCCCCGTCGTCGGACTCTCCCGCTTCCTCGGTCTTCCCACGGAAAGCTCGCGGGCCGGGGGCCCTTCAGGAAGACCTGGAGGGAGGGGTGAGAGGGAACGTCGTGGGGGGGGGGGCGGAGGGGAGAGCAAAGCATTGTTCTACGGCACCCCCGGGCTACCCTGCAGGAATACAGGCCCTGGAATGAATCCCCCGCAAGGACTTAATCCCATTCAATTAGGACGGCTCCCAGATTGACCAAACAAAGGCTGGGAGGGTGCAAGATCACGTGGAGGCGGGGGGTGGGGACAGGGGTACGGGGGGGGGGGGGGGGGGGGGGGGGGACTTGGAGACGGTCACACGGGCTGCTCCTCAGAGGGAGAAACAAAGGGACCGCTGTCATCACCCGCCCCCCACCCAACACTCACACACACACACGCGCGCACACACTCTCACAATCACACACAAACACACACACACGCGCACACACTCACACTCACACACACACACACTCACACACTCACACGCGCACACACTCTCACAATCACACACAAACACACACACACGCGCACACACTCACAATCACACACACACACACACTCACACACACACACACATACACACACTCACACACACACACACACAACACACACACACACAATCACACACACACACTCACACACACACACATGCACAAACACCCACACACACACACACACACACACTCACACACACACACACACACACACACACACACACACACACACTCACACACACAGAACACATACACACACACACACAAACTCACACACACTCGCACATACGCACATGCACACACACTCACAGAATGGGCCCCCACACACAATCGCATCCCATAATGCACTCAGAACAACAGGCGCACGCTCCCACGCAGCTGATACTGCGCTTTCTGCTGACGTCGTCGCATTCTGTCACACGGTTCGTACGCCCCCCCCCACCCCCCCCCCCCTTTCACCATCACCTGTTCATTTCACACAATTCATTTATCATCAATGTGCACCAATCAAAAGCGCCTTCTAAATAAAATGTATTTCTAAATATATAATTATCACGTGTTTTTTTTTGGGCAACCCTTTGGTGGTTTTACCAGTTGACCTGTCAATAGGCACTCCGTCTGGATCACAGTGCCCCCCCCCCCACACCCCCCCATTATCAGGAGTGGGGTACAGAGAGGGTTCTGGTGACTGTGCATGTAAACACAAGGGCAGCAATCACCTGAACACGGACGGACACACAGTCCAGAAGCCAAGCAGCCTGCTAAAAAGCAGACCAAAAAATACAAAAAAAACAGAGACAGGCTGCCATGGTTAAACAAATGTAATTAGCCTAAACTGGAAAATGTACCCCTCTCCTGAGTAAGCCTGTATCTTCCACAGGCCCGAAACCCCAGTCTCTAACACTGCTAATTATACGCACTTTCATCCCCCCCAAGCAGATCTTGTCTGCTGAATTAGCCAAATGTGTTCATTCGTGTGTGTGTGTGTGTACAGTATGTACAAGTTATGTAAAACAATATTTGAAACGGGTGACTAAATAGGCAAGATCTCATTATAGCGCTTACTAAAGTATAAACCCTGAAATATAAGAGATCAAATCTTCAAACATTCTGAAAAGTACAGTGGGATATAGCCTACTACAACTAGGGAGAGAGAACGGAACATAATTAATGGCTATTCGGGTGGATTAGGTTGATATATTGCATACATTGCACAATATCTGTAGCTAAGGCTAGCAGACAGATAAAAATTGAATGACTCTGCATGCATAATTTATTATAAAGCTTAATGCACCTCGTTTATATTGTTATTAGAGTTGTACTGCAATAAAAGTGCCTTCTTATTGGAAACCTAGAGGGATATCAAAAACAGACCTCTCCACGTAACTGTCATTTTCAGTGCACGCCTTGAGAGAAAAACAGGTTACCACGGTCACGACCGACTTTCAAAACCCTCAAACCTGTCAGTTCAGTTTTAGTGTTTTTGGCGATTAACAAAGCCTATCAGAAGGAGTGGCACCTTGCTGTTGCAGGACTTTCTTAATCTTTGCCATTTCCATGCTGTGTACAATAGGCTATCTTGTAGTTCGTATCCTACCCTAAACTACCAATAGTGCATCCCACATCAACCCTTTACATGTACATTTTCAAGAGCTGACATTTACGTTCAAACAGAAACGTAGTTTTTTTTTTTTTTTTTTTACAGTTCCTATCCTTGTCCTGTAAAATGATTGTTTGTGTTGATCTTTTTAAAAAAAAAAAAAAAAAAAAAAAAAAACCATCCTGCGCCCAATTAAAGGTCACAGCTACTGTAACGTCAGATAGCTATATTATTATTGTGATGATAAGCGAGTTGGCCAGCAGTCCCAGACTGGGCCCTGTTGACCCGCACTGCAGCCAGCGTAGGTGACGTAACCTGCTACAAAACTGAAATTTCATATCGCGAATTTGTGATGACGGAAAACAAGTAGCCTGCTGGCTAATGAGCCTCAAACGATTGCATGTTAATTAGAGAGCCGCTGAGAGTTATGTCAGTTTTTTTTTATTTTAGTAAAACATTGTTTACCTTTCGGAAACGTAATGGTACTGACAGATGTGGTTTAGCTAGCTGCTACAATGGCCCCATCTCCAAAACGCCACCTGCTCCTAATCATGTTCCCTATTTAACTTAGTATGCTAAACGAGTACATTCCGCATATCCCAATGAAAAAGTTTGAGCTTCGCTGTTCTCAATTAGATCACCTTTATCAGAACCTAAACAAATAATGGGGGGGAATCAAATGTAATTGAGGAAAGCACCACGGCTAACAATCTACGCTAGCTAGCCATGCCGAAAAGAAAGTTAATGCCAACTCGGTCCCAAACAACGCAACGGCGAAAAAAATGTGGCGCAGTAATTGACTATAACTTACACTAAATCTGACTTGACAAGTTTTTAAATCGTTGCTAACTACGACAAGGGACCCATCTACCACAACGCAGCAGTCTCTGTGCACGATAGCGAACATTTTATAGCTGCGATAACATTTTATTGTTCGTCCAATCAGTTTGGCAAGACACTGCAAACCCATCTATTTACATGGGAAATACGAATCGAGCCAAATATGCATTTTATATCTTAACTGTATTTTTAACGTTAATTAGCTATCATGCTTGGTTGCTTGACAAATACATGTTTTGTTTCGCCAATTATAGACACATTTGGCAGTAGTTACCAAGGACAAGAACCATCTACGTTAGACAGCAGCTTGTTGGAACTATTAACGTTAGCTAGCCACACCAAGAATGGCACCGTACTGCACCGCTAGCAGTCCGGCGGTAGCTGTAGCTAACACTAGCGAGCTCCACTTGCTCTTTTATTTTCAGTCTCATTGTGACTGGAATACACACGATATCACAGCATTTTCAAATATCTGTAGGCTCTAATGTTTCAATGAGAGAAACACATGTCTTACCTGCTCTATGGGTCCTGATATACTGGTCCCATAATAAAACTGGCTATCGTTGCGTTATAATTTTCCGTCTGGTTTATTGATCCAGGTTGCGTTGATTCCTTGCTGTTTTGTAGCCGCACCAAGCAACGGTCTCCGCTTGATGATGTTTTGATACGGTACCAGTTTCCCTTTATTGATAACGACGCAGTTCACCCATGTGCCGCTCTTTTGTGCGGCAACACAGGAACGAAAAGGTTTCCCTTGGTCTTCTCTCTTTAACCAAGTTATTTTGCTGCCGAGTAGTCCTGGCTTCCAATTCTACTGTTCAGTTGCACATCGCCCTGTACTGGAGTATGTAAACCGGGGATGATAGAGCGGGTGGAATTGGTAAAAGAGGAACGGCCTCTAGCGGCCGGTTATAAGTCTATCACTAAAGTCTGGGAAAGGAGGCGGTGTTCGGTTCACACGCGCACAGAATAGACCATGGGACAGTTAAATTGTTAACCCGAACCGGGTTTATAGAAAGAACAGACTCGCTAGTCGTATTATACAATATTTAACAAAATTTGGTGTTTAGATTTTCAGCACATGGGTTTGTAGCTTACTGATTTCAACATTTACTTCAAACGATTTAAAAGCTGGATGTATGCTAGTCACGTCATTAAAGAGAGTTTGTTATGTATAAAACACTTTGGTGACAATAAACGCGACATTTCAAGCGTTAACATGACGGGAATCTGAATGTTTTAACAGTAACGTTTGGTATACGTAGGCTACTAACTTGTTCCTGCTTCGCTAAGCTGTGTCGCTTGACAGCTGTTCGACGATTAGAAAGGGTTTGACCTGGGCGTGTGAGGGACACAGGAATCCCCTTACAGGACGGACGTCTCTGTGGAGATTCTTACGTTCGTCATGTGGCCACACACCTGGGACCATGCCAGCGCGCACAATGCGCCCTGATACGCACGATGGAGGCGATGATGATGATGATGCACCTGAATTTCTAATCAATGTGAACGGATATCTAACAAAATATAGTCCTCCGCCGTGCACTAAAACATGCATAATCAATCCATCAGTTTAACTTGTATAGCACTTTTAACGGAGATGTTGACACAAAGAGGCTTTACAGAAAGGGGGGGACAGGAAATAGGACAAACGAGGCAAGACGGAGCGCGAACCCCCCAAAACTCCCCAGTGGGAAGGAAAAAAAAAAAACAGACAAACAGTCACGAGACAAACTCCCCAGTGGGAAGAAATCTCTAGAGGAGCCAGGATATACGAAACCGAGCAACGTGTGCATCTGCTTCTTATTGCGGGCGGCAGTGTAGTATAATGCGTAAGGAGCTGGCCTTGTAACTCTAAGCAAGGTACTTAACCAGTATATATCAAGCTGTATAAAAAGTTGTATAAGAGTAGTACAGCTGGATATATACTGATAAGCGACCTTACCTGGATAAGATAAGAGCGTCTGCTAAATGCATATTATAGGGTCAACTAAGTGAATATTGATGGTGGAGCGAAAGTGGATAATAAGCTATTCTGTGGATTGTCACGCGCCCTGATTTGAGCTATATGGTCAATTTTGTATCGCCCTGTGGGATCTATTTCGACCGAAGTTGTGATTGGCAGGGTCAAAATAATTGGCCACATCAACGTACCGATGAGCCAGTCTTTACAAATCAGTCAGATGCATGTGAGTATAATGATTGGGGAAGAGGGCAGTGTTCGAATTACGGGCGGATCTGGGGGGGTCTGACCCCCATAATTAAGACTTAGACCCCCCCAAAAGAGGCAAAAACAACAGGGCGGGGGTGTCGAAATTCGAACACTGGAAGAGGGGTTACGGGTTTATTAAGCAGCTGGGGTCCTGCCGCTGTACCCTCGATAGGGCGCATAACCTGAATTGCTTCAGTAAATATCCATCTGTACAAGCTGATTCCACTGAATTAATGTTGTCTTTGTAAATCTGTGCAGGTTTTCATTTCATCCAAGCTCTACACAAGCTGATTGCTCTTATTAGGTCTCCTTCCCTCCTTGATTAACCACTATACAGTGAAATCACCCGGTGTAATGCTTAGCAAAGATGAAAAACTGGATACTCTTGGCCCTCGATGGAGCCAGTTTGACACCGCTGCTCTAAATGCTTAAATGTAATATAAAATGGCACCCTCTAGTGCCCTGAACCCAGTATTACAGTTTATAGATATGGTCCATCTTAATTTCTCTTCCAAAAAAAAAAACACAAGGAAACAATAACAACCTGCAACAATAAGGTCGCGTTATGTGTAACAGCTACAGCCTCAGCTCTCCCAATTCCTCATGCTCACTTCACATTAATGTGGAATGCATTTAGCGTTAAGTGTTAAAGGTGGAAGGAGACCTGAGAAGACTACACAGTCTACTTTAAAAAAAACAGTGACGTGGGAAAAACAGGGATACAGACTAATGGTGAGCTTTATATACAAACATATACCTTAGCCTAAAGCATAGCTACTTATTAATATATTATTTCACAGTGTAACTAACTCTTTCCAGCTAACTACATAAATATGGTTATCATCAGAAGCTGGCTAGCAGGCCATAATAATAATGACATCTCCTTGATACATTTGACGAGCCTTTACCATTCTACATTGGTAACAACTATTTGGACTTTCCTGAATGTGTGCCGTCCATTTAACCGATTCATTTTTTAATGTTTGCAGTTACACTGCCATCTTCTGGACCGAATAAGACAGTACAGCTGTGATGTCCCCTGAATTTTAAGCTGCCTAACGTTGTAAAGCAGGCCAGTCAGTTAAACATCTGTCCTCCAGACCAATCAACATCTGTGCTTTACTTTTACTAGCAACTAGATGCAAGTCTACATTTTTCTTCCCTTCAGAAAAACAGTTTGTCAAGTTCAGCAATCATTAAAACCTACTTGCCAAACTGCATTTGTGAAGAAGTGTACCATTTTTTTTTTTTAAAAAACTCAAAAGTCAAAGATAAGGATCTGCAGTACTGTATGTTCACAGAATACAGGCCAGTATCTTGGAAAAAGTGTAAACACTGCTAAATGTTTTTGACACATACATGTAAGTGTTTAATGTCATGAACATGAATGTTGCTAAAACAGCTAATGTATCCTCAAGCACATTATGTGGTGAGTCTAGAGTAATTCTTCGGCATCCCCGCTTTGTGATAAACTTTGTTGAATGCTGGGCAGGGGTCCACAGCACAAGCCAGGGAAAGCTGTAGGGTTTTTGCCGTTACTCAGTACGTTATTGATCAATTAAATCAGGTAGTCACACAGTTAAATTCACCTCAACTGGTTTCTTGTTTCTGAACTGGTTGCTAACTTTAAGGTGAAATCAGCAGACCTTTCCATTCTCCAGTACCAGGGCTGAAGATGCCTCTTATGCCCTCTGGCGGTCACCAGGTCTGGGAGAAAGGCCCTTTTACAAGGCCCAGTTTTTAGGCAATTGGTAGCAGCTGGGCTACTTACAATGGGAAACGGGGCCTGCACTGCCCCCTGGTGGAACGCGCACACCATCTTAACAGCCTGGAGCCACACCACCAATTATGAATAGATGCAATTATGTCTTAATGTACTATTTTTTAAAATCATTTATTGTCCAGTATTGCCATGCTACCAGGCTACCAGATAGGTAAAGATATCATGCTTCACCTGTGTGCTTTGTTACATTACATTACCTTACATTACAGGCATTTAGCGGACGCACTTATCCATAGCGACTTACACAACATTATCACATAGCATTTTACATTGTATCCAATTATACGGTTAGGTATGTACTGAACTGGGACTGACGCAATGCAGGTTAAGCACCTTGCTCAGGGGTACACCAAGGGAATCGAACCTGCGACCTTTAGGTTACAAGACCAGCTCCTTACCCAAAATAACAAAGGTTACAGACATGGACAGTCACACAATAAGTGAATGAGAGAAGATACCAAACCACAGCTTTTGTCCCAGAGTAATCCAACATGCAGAAACCAAAAGCCAGCAGAATATTCCAAAAGAACCAGCGATGACATGTAGAATGGCAGACCTAGATGCAGGACTCAGATACCCACTTCCAGCTGTTACAATACTTCTTTCCAAGTTGCCCAAACTTAGCTTAACTCAAAGAAAGCCGCATGTTTTAACTAGTGAAAAAGAGGAGGGGGCAGGGGCATGGACACCCCCTCTGACACAAACACACACACACACACACACACACACACAGATTCACCCTCAGAAGGTAACCCCCCCAGTTCTTGCTCTGTCTTATCTCCAGGCTATGCTGGCTGAGCACTTTGAAGCTTCCTATGCCCAAGAACGGCCAAATGGTGAAGTACATGTCTGACAGCTTTGTGTCCATAATATGAAAACATTCAGAGGGAAGACTTTTTTTTCAAGAGGAACAGTTCTGAGAGAGCAATATTAACACTGATTTAAACGACTTAAACTAATAAACTAGGGTAGAATTTGTGCTAAATTTAGTTTGTCCTCCCATCTTGAACAGTTTGCATCAGTACCGAGTCACTGTTTCTCACGCACTTAGTGGATGACCAGACTTCATGTCCCTACTGCGCAGTCTCTGGCTCCAAATTGCAAAACATGGCGGTGCCCACGAACTGCACTTCCCGGGCTCCAAAACACTTTTCACCAAGTCAATGGGTGATGTCATGGTAACGTTGTCCATATTTTTCTACAGCCTATGATTAAACATTTTAGTGAATACGCACTGTAATTACTTGTGGGTTTGGCGCTGAATGGATCCGTTTTTAGGTACTTCTGTGGACGCACCAATTACAAAAAAAAGCAGTTCTTGAAATAGATGGTGGTGCATTGTGGGGGACTGCTGTGTGGCCCACTGGGTTAAGATGCTGGGTTTCCTGGGTGTGATAGCCTGCCCGTTGTGTCTGTGGTCAGCTGTCTCGCAGGAAAACGCATTAGTGACCACAGGTTTCCCCAGGGAATTAGTGTTTCACTTGGCAGGGTTTCATTGTGCAAGAGCGACTCTACGATGACAGCAATGCAATGACTGTGCAACCACAAACACGTACAATTATCTGGTAGGTAATTTGTGCTAATGCTTATAGTACGTCAAGATATTGGGAGATAGGACGTTCACATCTTTTATAGAGCACGTGGTTAACAGCAGATTGACATACGTTGTTATAACTATCGCTCATAATAAAAAAAAGAAGCAATCGGATATTAATTTTACTGCCAAAACTTTCTTGAGTAGGTTATAGACTTCCTTGGAGGATGAAAGATGGTCCTTCCTAATGTCTCCAGCTGTTCACCATTCTGCAGCCCACAATGGTGATTTCATTTTTTTTATAGGAAAAATAATTACACAGCTGAACCTGTGACTGCAAGGGCAAAAAGGAAGTTCTAGAATGTTTTAGAAATAGCATTATCAGGTCTCTCCCAAAGGGATGGAGTCCATTACATCTTCATTGGGATGAAGGTATTTCATATAATTTGGCTACTAAACAGGACATGCATACAAGAGCGATTTCTTTTTAAATTGTAATTCTTATATTTTTAAAACAGTAACAGGTTCCACGTATATCAAGCATTTATTTTATGCTGTGTACTGTATATTGCTGTCTCCAAGTACATTTCAGGAATGTACCTTTCAGGAATTCATTCTCCAAGAATTTATTATATGCTCTTATCCAGAACATTTACAGTACATTCTTTTTTACATATTCAAACATTCAGGATAAATAGCTGACTCAATGGTAGCGTCCTACCTAGGAATTAAAACCCACAACTCTGGAGTTTCAAGGTCAGTTATATGCTATGCTGGCAGTCAGTAGTTTCTGCTGGTTATCTCACATCAAACATTACATTATATTACATTACAGGCATTTAGCAGCTCTTATCCAGAGCGACTTACCCAACATTCTACATAGCATTTACATTTGCATCAATTTTTACAGCTGGGTATATACTGAAGCAACGCAGGTTAAGTACCTTGCTCAAGGGTACAACGGCAGTGTACGACTACCCAGGAATCGAACTTGTGACCATTAGGTTACAAGACATAGCTCAGGAGGTAAGACCGATTGTCTGGCAGTCGGAGGGTTGCCGGTTCAAACCTCCCCCTGGGTGTGTCGAAGTGTCCTTGAGCAAGACACCTAACCCCTAACTGCTCTGGTGAATGAGAGGCATCAATTGTAAAGCGCTTTGGATAAAAGCGCTATATAAATGCAGTCCATTTACCATTTACAAGACCAATTTCTAACTTCTAACAAATGCTTCACAGTGAAAGGTTAGGTTACTAGCAATTTACAAGTAATTACTTTTGTTTTTTTTTGTTAATAATGAAACATTGCCTTAACCTTTATGTTGTCTTCATACTATATATGCACCAAAAGAGTCCAAAGAGGTCCTTCTTCAAAGTTCAGAGAGACTGCATTTCTTCAGTCTCCACCACTCATTTTTATAACAACACAAACATCATAAATGTTTTTTTTCTTTCTTGCTGTAATAGATGTGTAGAAGTTTTAATATGACTTCTGACTGAAAAAGACTCATAAGACAATCTTTGTACCCAGATGGTGTACTACTTTTATAAAAATGTAAAAAAATAAAATAAAAAAAAAGGCAATGTCTAACTTTTTTTCTAATGGAAGGGTCACACCAAGAAGTCCTGCAAAAAAAAATGCAGTGTAATTCCCTTTTCTGTGTTTATTCTTTTCGGATACTTGTGTTACATGGTGAATTTGTTGTTTTTAACACCTTCAGGGGGTTCAAGTTTCAGACCCCCCCCCCCCCCCCCCCCCCCTTCATACTTTAAACCCTGGTTGTGAGGTGCAGGTGTGACTTTTATGAAAATAAATGAATAATAAATAAATCCGCAAAGCAAAACGTGCCGGGGTCATTTGGGCGATACACCTTTTCAGTTTCTTTGTCCTACATGTGCTTACTCAACCTTGCTTACTCCCTGTCAGCTTCAGCATACAGAGTTTGTTACAGTACAGCGCATTACACTGTTTACAAATGATAGGGTTTGGATACCAATGCACTTAACATGGACAAAGCAAATAATTTAAACTGCACTTAAATCTAAAGCAAAGTACATTGTATCTTGTTTGATCTTTTTTAAAAATAACTTCACACTGTGTTTCTTTAATCTCTTGAGATTTTTTTGGTGAGATTGCAATGCGTGGACTTTCATGGGATAATTCAAATTAATTTAGCAAAACAGTAATCTTAATTATTTCAGTAAATATGATGGAATATTTGTCAGTGTGCTGCGTACGAAAGACTGACTGAATTGATATTTTGAATAATAAATAAAGGTAGTATATACTGAGAAGCGGTTTTTGTTTCTCTTGTTAAACATGCACCATAACATAAATATAACATTCTAAATATCCTAACACCACATTCCAAAATACATTTAACTGACTTAAGAATATGCTCCATGAATTAATACATAAACTTATAGTACAAATTTCTCACCCAATGACTCTAAAAAATCACTTATGATAAACAAGAATTGACCTTTAACAAAATATTTCAACACATTTTTGGCTCAGACATGATTTTTCATGTATATTTTATTGTTGTTTCTTTGCTTGTTGTTACAGTTCACTTCTTGGGTTTTGGTTATTTTGTTTTTGTCAGTTTTTAGATTCAGCTGAATCTAATTATCAATTCACTTTGGTTAATTGGTTGATTGAGGAACTAAGGGAACAATTACTTTTTCATATGGGTGATATGGGTGGTTAATTTTTTCATTATAGAAATGACAAATTTTTTAAAATGTGTTTTGTGTTTACTGTTTCCCTTTGTCTAGTATTGCATTTTGTCTAAAGATCTGAAACCATTCAGTCAGACAAATACACAATAATAAAGGAAATTAGCAAATACTTTTTCATGGTACTGTGTATATATACAGTACATATATATGTATGTGTGTGTGTATGTAATTTCAGAAAGTGAACAGTTTGTGTAAACAGAGCTGCAAATACACATACAACCAGTTAACAAAAAATAAATTGTCCAGAAGTGAAAATTCATGGTTGTTTGATAATGGTATGGGGTGCATTTGTGTGGTTCTTCGCTCCTGAATCTGGTAGACTGTACGCAATGTTTTATACATCTATTACTTAGGCTTACATGACTTACATTTTTGTTCATAAAATATATTCACACTAATAAAATGTCAAAAATGAGTTAGATTAACACCTGCTTTGCAGTCCCCTGTTTATCCATTATACAAAGTCATATAATTATAACTACAAACATCATATATTTATTATATTTCATATAATTAGCAAAACAAGAGTGATACGATATGCTTCACCGCTTAGGTTTTTTTCCATTGTTTTTTTTTTTTTTTCCATTTGAATGAATGAGAATCTTAACAACCTTGATTAAAAACTCCTAGAAGGTCAGCCAGGTAGGCTTTCTATCGCAAGGAGAAATTTAGTTTATCGGAACGTTATCAAATAAAAAGCCTAAGTGCTCCACGTAGCACGACCTGAAGTTTCCACGAACTGTTGACTGGAAAAGTCTCGCCGCAAACACCCAAGACGTAGGGAGACTGATCAAACAGTGAAGAGGGAGGTCTTGGGGAGATAAGGGGAATAATCTCGGGGCTCAAACCGTATATAAGGAGAGAGGTGCCGTGGTTTAGTTGTACAGAGGCAACCATGGGCAAGCTACTGATCTGTGTTGGTAAGTCAGCTGCTGTACCTCTCCTCTTCACCCCTTTGCTCAATTTCTGCTTTGAACTGAACATTTTTAAAACTATATTAATTGGTGCCTGAATACCAGCCTTGTACATATTGCCATCTTAGTATTATATGCATTGCTGTATTGCCATCTTAGTATTACGGCAAAAAGGCATTGATGTCTACAAATCCTTGTTGTGGACTACAAACCTGCATTCTGCATTTAGCTCGTGCAACATTGTGGCATGACAGGACCAACATCAGGAGCAATGGCAAAGAGCACCTACCCAGTGGAAGTCATAGGGTTGCTGCCTTCAGTGCAGCACAGCAAGGAGCAGACGTGTTTTACAGGTTACTCTGTAAGGATAGGCGACAGTTGAGAACGTTCACACCTCTGAGACACACCTCTGTGACACACACACACACACACACACACACACACACACAGAGCAAAGCTTTCCCAGCAGCATTGCCTGCTACTACTCCGCATCTCTCTGCTATTTCATGATATGACTATTCTCACTATTGTGAAAGACTTTGTTTGTGTATGTAACTTTGTCTAGGGAAACATGGAAGAGAGTGCATGCAACGCTTTATTCTTCAGTGCACGGTGATTCCGTACTATAAGGAGCAGATGGAAACCCTAGAAAATCCTGTGGAGAATAACAGCGAGGAAGCAGACAGAGACAATATCTCTGTGTTGTAAACCTCTCTCCTCTTTCTCTCCCCTAGGACTCGCTCTCCTGCTGCACGCGCAGCTAGGTAAGCCTCCTCTTCTTCCTCTCTTCTTCCTCTCCTCTCCTGACACTCCTCTTCTTCCTCACCTCTTCTGACACTCCCCTTCTTCCTCACCTCTCCTGACACTCCTCTTCTTCCTCTCCTCTTCTGACACTCCTCTTCTTCCTCTCCTCTTCTGAAACTCCTCTTCTTCCTCTCCTTCATCCTTCACCTTCACATTGTTACATCACCACCCGCTGCCACGCCCGAGGACGTGAACCTGTAAATCTCATGTCCTCAGGATCCTCCTATCTGCTGTCCTGTTACTTCACCAACTGGGGGCAGTACAGACCAGGCGCCGGGAAGTACTTCCCCACCAACGTGGACCCATGCCTTTGTGACCACCTGATCTACGCCTTCGCCTCCATGAACAACAACGAGATCGTCACCTACGAGTGGGACGACGTGAAGCTCTACGGCGAGTTCCAGGCCCTGAAGAACCAGTAAGTTTCCCATAATGCACCGCTGCATCGACACACGCTATATCTCCAGGTGATGGCAGGTCGTTTTCACTTGCGCCCTTCCGAGGACTGCTGGTGTGTTCCAACGTATGACCAGCAGAAAAAATATTGCAGTGTTGTTGACATGCTAAATCTGTTAAGTGCTGAGGCTTTTTTTGCGCACTTTTGTTTCGACACCAGTCTCATCCTGAACCCGTCATCAGTTTCACCCTCCTGTTTGTGTCTCCCACAGGAACAGCAACCTGAAGACTCTCCTGGCCATCGGAGGCTGGAACTTTGGGACAGCAAAGTAAGCATGCTCCCCTCTGGAGGTTTGACATGCCCTTTTCACAATTTCTCCTCTTCCAGTCATCCCTTTCTCCTTCCCTCATCTGCCCAGTTCCACTAACTGTTCACTTTTTTTTTTACTCCGCATCAACCCGATCTCACTTTACCTGTCCCCCCCTTCCCCTCATTCATTAATTTTCTTTAATCCCTTAAGATGTGAGATCAGAAATATGTGACTAGAATGTTCTGAACTTAACATTCTAATGCTGATGTAACAGTCACCGCTGGTGACCGAAAGCAGCGGAGTTCTAGAACACTGACTTAGAATTTTGAGAAGAAGAAAAAAAAAAACTTTATAAAATCATCTACTCTTCGGAGGGCTAATTAATCCCCCCCCCCCCCCCCTCAACTCCCCCCCCCGAACCAGGTTCCACGCCATGGTCTCCACCGCTGCCAACCGACAGACCTTCACCGCCTCCGTGATCAAGTTCCTGAGACAGTACGAGTTTGACGGTCTGGACATCGACTGGGAGTACCCTGGCTCCAGAGGCAGTCCTCCCGAGGACAAGCAGCTGTACACCACCCTGGTGCAGGTAGGAAACCCAACATGCCCAGTGTCCTGTACCGGTCATTAAAATCGTTTTCTTTTTATTTACAATGGACAGTTCATTGCTGTTGTCCATTGGGCAGTTATTATAATGGGTAAGGAACTGGTCTTGTAACCTAAAGGTCACAGGTGTGATTCCCTGGTAGGACACTGCTGTTGTACCCTTGACCAAGGTACTTAACCTGCATTGCTTCAGTATATATCCAGCTGTACAAACGGATACAATGCTAAATGGCTGTAATGCAAATATAATGTAATGCATTGCAGCAGCCCCACTGGTCTCTCTCTCACCCTCTCTCTCTCTCTCTCTGGTCTCCAGGAAATGATGGCCGCCTTTGAGGCTGAGGGCAAGCAGACCAACCGCCCTCGTCTCATGCTGACCGCCGCCGTGTCCGCAGGAAAGGGCACCATCGACTCCGCCTACCAGATCCCTCAGATTGGCCAGTGAGTACGGCCGCCCTTCCTCGAGCCGCCGGGCTCCACTGGTGCAGGCACCCTTAAATAATAACCCACTTACGGTGTGTACCACCCCCAACTACAGATCCCATGATCCTCTCCTTCCCACAGGGTCCTGGACTACCTGCACGTCATGACCTACGACTTCCACGGTAGCTGGGAGCGGCAGACCGGTGAGAACAGCCCCCTGTACAAAGGACCTTCTGACCAGGGCTCCTACGTCTACTTCAACGTGGTAAGTGTCCGTTTTGCATGTCCAAACCGTCGGGCTCAAGATCGCAGTTACTACGGTCTCCTGTCCGTTTTTTTTTATTTTAAATTGATCGTCATCATCATCATCATCATCATCATCATCATCATCATCTTCATCTCCCCGGCAGGACTATGCCCTGAACTACTGGAAGAGCAACGGCGCCCCCGCTGAGAAGCTCCTGGTCGGGTTCCCCACCTACGGACACACCTGGAAACTGGCCGGATCCCAGACTGGGGTGGGAGCCCCCGCCGCCGGACCCGGACCCGCGGGACCCTACACCAGGCAGTCAGGCTTCTGGGCCTACTACGAGGCGAGTCCCAAAAACAGCCGGCCCGCGTCCGGCCGTCAGCGAAACCGCACTTGCCCTTTTTCGGGAATTTGCTTTGCAAAAGAGGTTCTCTCGCTCGCGCGAAGCTAGCGTGCAACGCGCTACGCAGACAGCGCGGCACAGGCACGGGCATTCCGCACAACGGATGAGCCAGTGATTCCCGCTCTTTTTTTCTGCGATGGCGCGGTTTAATAATCTAAAAAAAAAAATTCCACGGCACACCACTGTCCCACTAACCAGTAAAATGTTACAAAATGTCTCACACACACACACACACACACACGTATCCACACACACACACACACACACATACACACACACACACGTATCCACACACACACACACACACACGTATCCACACACACTGGTGGAATTAGAAGAAGTTTCCACAGCACTCCCGGTAAGCTCTCCAGTGAGCAGCTGAGCACACTGTGGGGAGTGATGTGAACACCATGCCAGTCCAGTGGCGGGGCTTTAGGTCAGCTGGCAGCTAGACAGTCCACTGCTGGTTCTCCGGGGGCACTGAGCGGATCAGGGCCCTCCACGTGATGCGACTCTGCAGCCCCCTCTCTAACGCGGGACGTCCTCTCCGCTCCCCCCCCCCCCCCCAGATCTGCACCTTCCTGAAGCAGGGCGGCACCGAGGCCTGGGACGCACCCCAGGACGTCCCCTACGCCTTCAACACCGCCACCGGCGTCTGGGTCGGCTACGACAACGTCAAGAGCTTCCAGATCAAGGTGAGCTTCGTCAGCGTCACCTGCGGAGGGATCGCGCTGCTTTGCACAGGTCAGGCCTGGGCATGGTCCAGGTGACCGGGTCGACTGCAGTAAATTCCTTACAAGGGCACAAATACACTCCTTTTTATATCTTCATCATATTTCATGCATTAGACATTGCTCTGGCAGACGTCTTCAAGCGAGACGCAATCATATCGAGCATCTGAGAGTGAAGCCGCTGGTTTGTGACTACATTAGCTTTGTGTAACAGACCCATCAATGATGGTTTAGAAGAAATATGGGTGGGGTTTGTGCCAATTTTTTCTCCATCACCCCCCCACCCCCACAGATTGACTGGCTGAAGAAGAACCAGTACGGAGGTGCCATGGTGTGGAGTCTGGACCTGGATGACTTCAGCGGGACCTTCTGTGGCCAGGGGCCATACCCTCTGATCAGCACCCTGAAGAGTGGACTGGGCACAGGCCAGAGTGAGTGCTGCACTCAGTGCACGCGCGCCTGTGTGTGTGTGTGTGTGTGTGTGTGTGTGTGTGTGTGTGTGTGTGTGTGTGTGTGTGTGCGTATGTGTGTGTGTGTGTGTGTGTGTCTCTATGTCTGTCTGTATGCATGTCTGCCAGTCTATCTGTCTGTGTCTTTCTATCTGTCTTCACGTGTCTGTCTGTCTGTCTGCCTGTCTGTCTGTCTGTCTGTCTGTCTATATGTCTGCCACTCTCTATGTCTGTCCGTTTGTCTGTCTGTTTTAATGTGGTCAGTCTGTCTGCCTGTCTGCCTGCCTGTCTGTCTGTCTGTCTATATGTCTGCCACTCTCTATGTCTGTCCATTTGTCTGTCTGTTTTAATGTGGTCAGTCTACTCTGTCTATCAGGGAAATGAGTGCAATTCTTCAGTTCAATAACTTATTATTCAATAGAATTCAGTTCTTGTGATGTTCAATTCAAATTCAGTATAGTTCTGTAATTGTTATGATTAATTTTTTTTAAAGTTGAAAAATAGTGTTCCCCAAACTGTCAGCAAAAAATACTGCACCTTAAGTTTACCGCCTTGTTTCTTTACCCCCCCACCCCAGGCTGCTCTGCCCCCGCCCAGCCCCTGCCCCCTGTCACCCAGGCCCCCGCTCAGCCCCAGCCCCCCGCCACCCAGAGCCCCAACGCCCCCCCACAGGCTGGCAGCGGCTTCTGTGCCGGAAAGGCCAACGGCCTCTACCCCGACCCCAGCAGCAAGAACCACTTCTACGAGTGCAGCCAGGGGCAGACCTACCAGCAGCACTGCGCCACGGGCCTGGTGTTCGACGCCAGCTGCTCCTGCTGCAACTGGGCCTAGGACAGCCTTCGTCCCGACAACCCGGACACCCGGACACCTCCACCCGTCCGCGGTCGGGTCCCACCCCCACGCGTCTGCAAATCTCAAATCCCATTCTGTAAAAACAAAACACTAGAAAAAAATAAATCTTGCTGAGCAATCTATTCATGTCTTCGTGTCTGATTGGTAGCCTTTAAATTAAAAAAAAAAAAAAAACTGTGGTTTACACTTGACTTGACTCGAGAATCCATTAAGGCTACTTTTTACTACCGGTGCCTGCATGTGATGAGATTTTCTACCTGTAGGTTTAAGTTGAAAAAAAACTGAATTGTAATTTTGAACATTGTCCAGAGACATTAGTTAATGCCAATTCATTAGGACTAAAAAACCAGTTCATACATTTGTTAACGGTTGACTAATTATAAGTTTGTCTAATGTATAAATAATCATGTAACTAATACATTAGTTAATGTAATTGTTCACCACTGGCTAAATTTCATGGTTAATTAATGCATTTGCACATCATTAATTCATGTTAACAACTACATTAGTTAATGTCAATTCACGTGACCTTATTGTAGTGTTATCCAGTGGGTCAATGTGATTTTGGTGAGTTGCTAAAATTGCTAAACTGCTGTTGAAGAAAAACATCTAATACTTAACTGTACGAAGCTTATAGAGAAAACAAAACAGGAGCATCCCATCTCATCATACACAGAACAGGTCTGCCAAACTACAGAACAGACTGCCTGGTCTGTGTGTTATGACTGCAGGTGGTGATCATCAGAGAATGCGAAACACGGACGTGTTCAAAATGATCAAACCTAATTTATTGCAGAAAATCAATTGTTGAGGCAAGACGAGTGGGTTATTTTAGCACTCTTGAAAATCCACCACCAGATGGTGCTTCTCTGCATAAATTAAGTTGCGTTCAGTACTAATTATTCTGCAGTATTGGACCAATAAAAGGGTAAGTGGCCAAAACAGGTAAATAAATTTAAATAAAAAAAAACATATATATATATATATATATATATATATATATATATATTTATTGTGCAAACTCAATACAAAGCTCTGACGTAACTGGTGCTCAGTTTGCTGTTTATTTTTTTATTATTACACATACAGATATTAAATATGTGCAATATTGGGTTTTTTTTTTAAATCACACACATGGATATTGAATATGTGTTATATACTGTGCAGTAGGTTTGTATATGGCTCCAATGGTGTGTGGCTTCTCAGAACAGAAAACACCTCCTATGCCACTATTCAGCTTTTTTAAACCCTTGTGTTTAGTTTTGGTAAAACTGACATATTTTAAACTTTTAATAAAAGGTTAACCATAAACCATATATTTTGTTAATATTTTTTGGTCTTGAAATAAAGATTATATATATATATATATATATATATATATATATATATATAGAGAGAGAGAGAGAGAGAGAGAGAGAGAGAGAGAGAGAGAGAGAGAGAGTATTTTTGCACAAGTTTTATTTCTATATTTCTTTAAAATCCCAATAATGTCCTGGGTCTGTTTGACCCAGCTGGCAAACAAGTGCTAAAAGGGTTAATATGTACAACATGCATTCAAATGAAGCACTGTTATCACCTGCATATCATATCATGCACATTCACTTTTTTAAACCTCAATATGAGCGCAGTTGCCACAGGTGAGAAAATGAATCGTGCTTAGTTTTTGGTGTCAGTAATTTATACATCTGGATCTCACCCAAAGGATTATGGGTTCAGAATCTCACTCAAGGGCACAGCAACGGTGCCATATCAAGTGAGTACATGACCCTGAATTTTCCATAACTGCCTGAATTGATAAAGGGATTTGTTTAAAGCAGGGAGGAAAGGCCAGGGACTGTAATGTGTGTGGTCAGGCCTTGGGAGGAGCTGGGCAGATAAAGACAGGCTGAACTGGAGCTCCCTTCGGCCGTTTAGATCAGTGGCTCTCAAACTTGCTCTGGGGGGGACCCCTGTGTATGCCGGTTTTTTGGTCCGACCAAAATTGCAATCCCAGAATCTGAAACTGTCCAATTTTTTTTCTTACTTACGCTTTTCACGACATGGCATGAAATAATGGCACGGACAGACCATTCAGCCCAACAACGCTCGCCATTTTCCTAACTGAATTATTGCCACCGGCCTGGTGGCCTAAGCCAGGCCTAAACCAGGACTACAAACTCTAATGGTAGGACATCGCTCAGCTTATGGCCGAAAGAAAAATGCCTTGCTTTGCAGATTACCCATTTACATGAACAAGAAAAAATGTGTGCTGTTGGTGGGAGGAGTGCTTTGGCCTACAGATATTTAACACTGTCAACAGAGTAATAAATTAAAGTATTGTAATGGGGTAGTGTAATATCGCGTCCGACCAATCACATTTCTAAACAGAATGGTTAGCCAGTCAAACAATAAAATCCTATTGCCTTGTTTTGTAGCAAGGCACAAATTAGTTCATTTATAAAACAACAAACAAAAAGGTTCACAACTACGCACATCAGGGAGATGCCGTCACCTTCAGTCACTACATTCCCAGACTGTAGCTGTTAGCCAGGAGATGATGTCACCAGACCTCCCTTGGACGTTTCCTCGCTGCGCGGTGACGCCCTCCAGTTTGGCGGGTCAGCAGCATTGGCCAATCCCTGCTCATCACCTTCTGGCATCCAGCTCGACTCCTCCCCCATCTGCTCCAAATTCAGCAAGGGGCTCCCCCGGCGGGCCCCCCTCCCCTCCCCTCCCCAGCCACCCCCTAGCTGCCTCCCCCCCCGCTGGCAAGCCACTGCCGTTCCCTCCCTTCCTGTTATTCCCCAGGCTGTGAGCATCTTCTCTGCAGCCGAACCACAACCGGGAACCACCAGGCCAGCCACCCCTCCCCCCAGCCCCAACCAGTTATCTAATTGGTTAGGAATTGGATAATTGGCCAGGCTGATTGGACCCAGGAACAGGGGTGGCTGCACCTGTGCGTAGTGAGGCAATCGGTGCGCACAGGTTAAATCTGCCATCCCCACCCACACAAAGGAGCCTCTCTGTCATGACAGTGTTTTACATCTGCTCCTTGGCTGTACCATCTTGCCACCCTTGAAAATAAATGTGGACTTGGAACATCCTCTCCCTGTGTCTCTGTGCTGGAGGGCCCCTAGGAAAGCCACTTCGGTGGCCTGTGGCAGGCTTGTTTGCTACACATGCATTTACATTGCATCCATTTATACAGCTGGATATACACTGAAGCAATGCAGGTTAAGTACCTTGCTCAAGGGCACAACGGCAGTGTCCGACCTGGGAATCGAACCTATGACCTTTAGGTTACAAGACCAGCTCCTTACCCATTATACTACACTGCCGCCCATCTCCCATGACTGTGCCGTCTGTAGTAAGCTGTTATTCCCCTGGTCTTCCCTGAGGATCCTGGCTTTCTCCCATGTTAACGAGTGCACCGTAGGCACTTTGTGTGGACGCCATCCATGTCTCCGCTGGGTGAGTGCCCCCCCACACCCTGTGAGGATGTCCACCATCGTGCCCCTCCCTCCCCAAAGCCCGCACAGCGGGTCGGGCCTAAGTCCCCACCTGTGCAGGTTTGCTGGTGTTGGGAGGCTATGCATATGGACACATGTCCAGATAACCTGGTGTACGTACAGGAGATGAGAATAATGATGAAAAATCTATAATAAATAAAAGTCACTAAAAACAATAAAAATCAATAAAACAGCGCTATAAAAGAATGACGGATTTGGAAACTAAGTGAATAAATAGGTAAATACATAAATGGTTAAATTAGTAATACATAAACAACAATAAAATGGAAAAAGTAGTCCACGAATGTTCCTACTGTAGGATACATAGAGGGTACTGCAGCAACGTCTGTTTGGTATGTAACGCCTGGATTATCTTACCTTCAGTGTGGTAAATGATACACGGAGTGTACTGCAGTAACGTCATCGTGGATTTCACCTTCAATGGAGGCAAATCATTTAGTCAGGTCACAAAGTAATTCAGCAATGCAACTTTTATTTGGCCAAATAGGAGAAACCATTCAAACACTCATTTCAGAGTTCAAGAGTGGAGTCTCGAACTCCTGTCTACAAGTTCTGCCTCTTATATCTTTCTGTAAGCTGTCTTTCTATGAGGTAATTTGCATGGCATGACACTTTCTTACTCCTCCTAACATACCAACTTTCTGTTTTCCTGAGAACCTCTTTGCTTCATCCAAAAACCCTGACGGAACGTCTAGGTTCCTGGCACCCCAAGGCGGGGGAGGGTGTTCTTATTCTCCCTTCGCACACCATCTTGTTTCGTACAGCTTATTTCATTTGACATCATACACAATACATGCAGTTTTCAATAGAAATACATTGGTTATTGATTAGGATATGACATTTTGCAAGCAATGGTCATACACATACCACCTGATTATATGCTTGCACCAAAGGTAATTTTAACTATGAATTTTACTCCATTTATAAAGTATCCCCCAAGCTATGTTTACATATTCATGGCCTTCTCACACCCCTGTGTCAAGCCTCTTGTCTCCCCTTTGTACCAACAAGACCAGGTCAAAACCTAGTACATGGCTGGACCGTGTATGGGTGTTTGAAATTGTGGCCAATTTGTTACAGGGATAGTCAGTGGTAGTGTCTATACGACCAACGGTGTAACTTCATCACTCAGTCACTCAGTCACAGGCATCCGCGTTTATAAGGCTGGCCCCGCTGTTGCGGTCCAGCCAAAAAAATATTGCAGATTAAACTTGGTGGTACACCCAAATCGTTATCTATATATCCTAGCTCATCCACATTCCTTCCTCCTCAAAGGTCGTTCCTTCCCAGTACCTTTCCATTTTGCACTTAGTTACGTACATATTTTTGTTATAACGCATAAAAATAGTTAAACACAGTAAGCAAGCTTGTTTTCTATCACAGTCTGCGTTTGGTATACTGGAATATCTTACTTTCTGTGAGGCAGGGCCGGGTCTAGAAGTGGGCAGGGGTGGGCAATACCCACCCAAATTTCTTCTGTGCCCACCCAATTGGTCAACTTTATTCTGCGCCAATTTTGGACCTGGCTCTGCACTCTTGACTGTTTTTTTTATTTTTTATACAGGGCACTTGAAAAAATTATTATTTTATTTTTTCAAGTGCCCTGAACTGATGTCCCCCTTATATTACTTTTGTAGCAGTAATATTATATTAATTATAGGGTGAGTTTTTCCCTATATCCTCATGCTAAAATCGACTGTAAATCCACATTTTAAAGCTGATATTTAAGAAATTTTCTTCCCGGGGGGGGGGGGGGGGCATGCCCCCGGACCACCCTAGGGGGTTCGCATCTTTGTCTCCTTTCAGATCAGTTTGCATCCCTGTACACCTTCCCTGCCCACTTCTCACCAACACAGTGCAGTCAACAGTGTAGTTCCTGCTGCTGAAAATCATCTAAGTGATCTGAATAATAGCGTACCATCCCAAACAATACTATTTCCTAAGTATTTCCTGAACTAATGTTTAGTCAGTTCGTTTAATCCAAGCTGGTACCGAAAACACTAGGAAAACAGCTCAACACTGTAGTATAGCCCACTGTGTGAAAAGGTGTCCACCCCAAATTCCTAATTGCCGCCCCCCCCCGGAGTGCTGCAGACCAGTCTTAATGATGTTCAGCACTCTCCTGTGGGGGTGATCTCTACCTTCTCTCTCTGACATCTCTCGAAATTTATTTGGGAGAAATTTAACTTAATTTTAACCTGACCTGCGCAAGGCGGCCCTACAGCGACCTAATCGGTGGGTTTGTAGCACAGTTTACAGTCGCCTGCAGACACAAATACTTAAAAACATGGTTGACGAGATGGAATTTGTTTTCACCTGATCCAGGATCACGCCTTAGATATCGGTATTTCGGTAAATTACGTCATTTGTGACCACGAAAGTGTTGTGAAACTAAACTGCGTATGCGGTGTGTGTAAACAGTTGTGTGGGATTTCTAGATAAAGAGGAAGCTGCAAACTAGAAATACTGTTCAATAAAATAATATTAAGGTATTAAACAGAGAAATTATATTCGCGTACCTTCGCGTAGGCTGACGTTAAGTATTTACGACTAGCTGTCTAAGATTAAATTGACTTGAACCGGAGGAATATGCCGAGGTTTAGGCATTCCTGGTCGTATTTGGGGGCGAACTTGTTTTTGTGTTTTCTGCTTGCTGATTGTGTGAAAGGTAAGATCGGCTCATAATAATTTATAATTTATAAATCGCGGGCTAAGTGAAATAACTGGACTAACAACAGTTACTGGTTTTCTTGTCTTTTTACCTCGTACCTAGCTACGTTATTCTAGTGACAACTTTAGGTATCTTAGCAACGTTTACTTTTTATGTTTGTTATGGTATCAGCTATCGATAACTTCATCGGGAAATCTTTGTTAAAAGAAATAATGTTCGTTCGTAGGCACTGTTGCTAACGCAATGTGCAGAGTAACCCCATAAAATGTCTACATTTCTAGGAGAATGCCAACTACCTCCGTCGAAGACTGGCTTAGAATTGACGGAAGAGAGCGCTGCATTGGACACATTCGACGAAGGATCAAGCGTTACTTTCAGATGCGGAATAGGATATACAAAAGTCAGTGGAGATGGAGAAATATCGTGCAGGAATGGCGAATGGACCGTGGAAACACTTCAGTGCCAAAGTAATTTCCGCCCGTCTGCGACGAAAGCTCCCGCTATGGCTGGTTGCTTAGTGTGGTCCAATTTCCGAAATAAAAATAACTTCGTCAATGTTTCTATTTATTCGCAGAAAAATCGTGTGGTTCACCTGGAGAATTGCTAAACGGGAGATTTAGCACTCCAGAGGGAACTGGTTATGGTGCGACCGCTTACGCTTCTTGCAACCGTGGGTGAGCACCTAGCATACCCCCTGTATGCATTTGCATGGGTAGTTCAACGTGTGTTCGCTAGGCTTTAGTGCGAAGTCACTTAACCTCTATCCGTTGATGTTTTATTAAAATAAGGACGGCAAGGCATGAGCTGAATTCACTGTTTTCATTTTTTAAAATTACATACAGTACTGTGCAAAAGTCTTAGGCACCCTAGATTTTTAAATATAATATATAGTATATATTTGGTCTTAGATGTTTATTTTTTGTTTTCTGCATTAGTGTGTCAGTAGAAAAGAGCAAATTTGAGATTTCCTAGCATGAATTTAACCAAAAATTAAATTTTACAGATACATTTTTGTATTTTGTTAAATAAAGTAATATTTTAAGTAATAGACTATTTTTCAAATAAAAACTTGATCAAGGGTCTCTGGACTTACCTGGAGAGCCAGATGCAAGCGAAACAGCCAAAATCTGCAGAAGAACTGTGGCAAGTTCTCCAAAATGCTTGGAACAACCTACCAGCCGATTTTCTTATAAAAGTGCAGGACAGTGTTCCTTAAGAGAAATTATGAAGTTTTAAAGGCGAAGGGTGGTCACACCAAACATTAATTTTATTTAGTTTTTAACTATTTATTGTTCTTTATATTATTTTTTTCGATATTTATATCCTTTCATTTCATTATTTTTGAAAGCATCTTATCATTTTTTTCAGGTGCCTAAGACCTTTGCACAGTACTGTAGCTGTGAAATACTATGCTGTGAATTTGAAGTCCATTTTCTTCGTGTTGAACTGCGGTTCCTATGCGTCATGCTCTACAAGACGTAGTGAGCTCTAAAAGCCATATTTTTTTTGAGTTTGCTTTGTACTCCACAATTTTAGATTTCCGATGCTCATGTGGTTAAAGTGCAGATTCTGAGCTTTTATTACAGGGTATTTAAATACCTTTTGGTTTCACCCTGTAGAAACGACATAGTAACCCCCCCCCCCCCCCCCCCCCCCCCCCCATTTCAGGGCGCCATAATGTTTGGGACAAATGGCTTCACAGGTGTTTCTGATTGGGCAGGTGTGTTCAATTGCTTCTTTAGTGTAAGTATAAGAGAGCTTTCAGTATCTAGTCTTAATTCTAGGCTTTCCGTTTCCTTTGGAGTCTTATTGGCAGTTTTCAGAAGAAAGGACCAGCGTTGTGCCAATGAAAGACAGGGAAGTTATTATTAGGCTGAGAAATATGGGAAAAAACAATCAGAGACATAGTCCAGACCTTCAGCTTACCAAAATCTACAGTTTGAAACATCATCAAGAAGATAGAGAGCACTGGTGAGCTCAGTAATTGCAAACGGCCTGGTAGGTTAAGGAAGAATTCTACAGTTTATGACTGAAGATTTCTCTCCATAATTGAGAAGCACATGTCTGACAGATCAAAAACACTCTTGAAAAAATAGGATAGCCAAGTGGCAGTTTGGTACTTCAAAGACTAACCAAAAACACCTGTGAAGCCATTTGTCTCAAAACAATTATGCCACCCTGAAATTTAGGGGGGCGGGGCATGTAAAAAAAGTAGTGTAATTTCTGCATGGTGGAAACAAAATGCATAAATATACCCTTTAATAAAAACTGAGAATCTGCACTTTAACTACATGTGAATGTGGTTAACGTGCAGATATTTCTTTATCAAACAGTGTGGAGCTCACTGTATAATATGATCTGCCTTCCTAGTTATTAACTAAGGCCTGTCTGTTCGCAAATGACAGTCATTGTACCTCTAGGAGAGTGACATCACGTTCTGTCGATGACATTGGCGTTCACATGAACTTGCATCTCGGAACTCTGCTACACTCTAAACAATTGATGGCCAGCTACTGTAGCTAGTATTCGTAGTATTTGTTTTTCACGGTCCTTAACGGTCTTGTTTCTTTCTGTTTTTAAGCTTTGAAATGCATGGAACAGCCTATAGGCAGTGTTTTGACTTTGGTTGGAACAACCGCGTTCCTCTCTGTGAAAGTAAGTATGGTCTTGCGCTCTTCGAATACGACTAGCCGTATAAACTGAGGAGAGAGGGAAAACAATAGGGGTGACGTAAAAAATGTGTAAGCACATTTAAGAGGAATAACTTAGAACTTTCGATTGTTCGTGTTGCCCCCAATGTAGTATGTATTTTTGGACGCACTTGTCGTACGTCTCTCAGATACTCAGTGTGCCCTACGATCAGAAAAGATAACTGGGTACAGTGTAGAAATGTGGAAGCATTACCTTACTTGATTAGCTGCATTGTCAACTATTCAGTAGCCTTGAGTGATAGCATAGTCACAACAGTGATGTTCAGAAGACTAACCAAAACATGAAAATATTGCTGTTTACGGTGGGTGGAGGTTAAAGCTTTTAAACTGGGTAGTGATTCTGAGGCCAGGCTGGGGGTGTTGTGCAGAAGGCACATTTATGCATTCTCAGAAAGGATGTGCTAATATCAAACACAATTTTTTAACTTTCAGCACATTTTTTTGTGATAGTTGTCATGTCATGTGTAATTTTTTAAAAACAGTCTGTTGAAAGTAACACACAAAGTGTTGTCCTTGACTTAGACATGGTGGCGTCTTTAAAAAAATGTTTGGTTTTATGTATTTCTTTATTTAAATATGTGTTCTGTTTCTTCAGTTAAGAAATGTGGCGATCCGCCCACAATTGTCAATGGAAGACTCTCCAGTGGTCCTGACAAAGAATTCCCTGAGTTCAGGGATATAGTACAGTACACCTGTGACAAAAACTACAACCTTGTTGGAGACCAGCAGCTTGTATGTAATGAGTTTGGTTTATATAATGGAACGGTTCCCCAGTGTAAAGGTAGGATATTTTAAACGTTTTGACACCACTTGACCGTTGGTTGTAATAGGTTAGAATGCTGAAAGACGGAAAATGACATTATGCCGATTTGTCTTCGTATATTGAGGTGGAAATAGGGTTGCCAGACGTTCGATTTTCGATTGGACCTTGGTTTTCAGATAATTTGTACAGGTCTGGCTTGTGGTCCCGACCGGACAGTGTGATGCCCAGTAACTGATGGAATAAATTCTGCGGTAGTTTTTGATGAATTGATGTGCCAGTGACTCCCCGGTCTGATGAAACGGTCCCTAGGTCTGACGTCTGTTTCGATGGGGACAGCCCCTCCCCCACCCCCACCCCCATCAGACATCGGTTCCAAGGGGAACACCTCATCCCCCTCAAATAAGCTTCCAGCTGTGCATGTTATCTGGTTTTGACAAATTCTAAATCTGGCAACCCTAGGTGGAAAATGTGCAACATTTCATGTATGCTACACTAAGATGATTATTTTTAATAAATGGCATTATCTAATTTTAAAGCGGAGGCTGGTTTATAACTGAACGGAAGAAATATTTAGAAATCGTATTATATTTACATTGCTTTATATTTACTTGGCAGATTGTTTGTTGAACTATGTGGCTTTACATGTTGCCCGTTTGTGTGGCTGAATATATTTGAAACCAGCAGACTTAAGTGAGTCAATTCACATCGATTATCCTGAGAAGTTAGACTTTAAAAACATTTTTGTGGTTATCAGTGCAACACAGGCAGAGTTTACAAAGTGTATGTCCAACAGAATTTACTGTTATTCACACTGCAAAAAGGGCATGTATATGTCTATATGTCTGCCACTCTCTACGTCTGTCCATTTGTCCATCTGTTTTAATGTGGTCAGTCTACTCTGTTTATCAGGGAAATGAGTGCAATTCTTCATTTCAATAACTTATTATTCATTAGAATTCAGTTCTTGTGTTGTAAATTCAATATAGTTCTGTAATTGTTATTCATTTTTTTTTTAAGTTGAAAAATATTGTTCCCCAAACTGTCAGCAAAAAATACTGCACCTTAAATTTACCGCCTTGTTTCTTTACCCTCTGCTGCTCTGCCCCCGCCAAGCCCCTGCCCCTGTCATTTAGGCCCCCGCTCAGCCCCAGCCCCCCGCCACCCAGAGCCCCAACGCCCCCCCACAGGCTGGCAGCGGCTTCTGTGCCGGAAAGGCCAACGGCCTCTACCCCGACCCCAGCAACAAGAACCACTTCTACGAGTGCAGCCAGGGGCAGACCTACCAGCAGCACTGCGCCACGGGCCTGGTGTTCGACGCCAGCTGCTCCTGCTGCAACTGGGCCTAGGACAGCCTCCGTCCCGACACCCGGACACCCGGACACCTCCACCTGTCTGCGGTTGGGTCCCACCCCCACGCGTCTGCAATCTCAAATCCCATTCTGTAAAAACAAAACACTAGAAAAAAATAAATCTTGCTGAGCAATTTATTCATGTCTTCGTGTCTGATTTGTGTCCTTTAAATTAAAAAAAACAAAAAAAAAAACAGTGGTTTACACTTGACTTGACTCGAGAATCCATCAAGGCTACTTTTTACTACCGGTGCCTGCATGTGATGAGATTTTCTACCTGTAGGTTTAAGTTGAAAGAAAACTGAATTGTAATTTTGAACATTGTCCAGAGACATTAGTTTATGGTAATTCATTAGGACTAAAAAACCAGTTCATACATTTGTTAACGGTTGACTAATTATAAGTTTGTCTAATGTATAAATAATCATGTAACTAATACATTAGTTAATGTAATTGTTCACCACTGGCTAAATTTCATGGTTAATTAATGTATTTGTACATCATTAATTCATGTTAACAACTACATTAGTTAATGTCAATTCATGTGACCTTATTGTAGTGTTACCCAGTGGGTCAATGTGACTTTGGTGAGTTGCTAAAGTTGCTAAACTGCTGTTGAAGAAAAACATCTAATACTTAACTGTACGAAGCTTACAGAGAAAACAAAACAGGAGCATCCCATCTCATCATACACAGAACTGGTCTGCCAAACTACAGAACAGACTACCTGGTCTGTGTGTTATGACTGCAGGTGGAGATCATCAGGGAATGCGAAACATGGACGTGTTCAAAATGATCAAACCTAATTTATTGCAGAAAATCAATTGTTGAGGCAAGACGAGTGGGTTATTTTAGCACTCTTGAAAATCCACCACCAGATGGTGCTTCTCTGCATAAATTAAGTTGCGTTCAGTACTAATTATTCTGCAGTATTGGACCAATAAAAGGGTAAGTGGCCAAAACAGGTAAATAAATTTTAATTAAAAAAAACATATATATATATCACACGCATGGATATTGAATATGTGTTATATACTGTGCAGTAGGTTTGTATATGGCTTCTCAGAACAGAAAACACCGCCTATGCCACTATTCAGCTTTTTTAAACCCTTGTGTTTAGTTTTGGTAAAACTGACGTATTTTAAACTTTTAATAAAAGGTTAACCATTAACCATATATTTTGTTAATATTTTTTGGTCTTGAAATAAAGATTATATATATATATATATATATATATATATATATATATATATATATATATATATATATATATATATATATATATATATGAGTATTTTTGTACAAGTTTTATTTCTCTATTGCTTTAAAATCCCAATAATGTCCTGGGTCTGTTTGACCCAGTTGGCAAACAAGTGGTAAAAGGGTTAATATGTACAACATGCATTCAAATGAAGCACTGGTAATCACCTGCATATCATATCATTCACTTTTTTAAACCTGAATATGAGCGCAGTTGCCACAGGTGAGAAAATGAATCGTGCTTAGTTTTTGGTGTCAGTAATTTATACATCTGGATCTCACCCAAAGGATTATGGGTTCAGAATCTCACTCAAGGGCACAGCAACGGTGCCATATCAAGTGAGTACATGACCCTGAATTTTCCATAACTGCCTGAATTGATAAAGGGATTTGTTTAAAGCAGGGAGGAAAGGCCAGGGACTGTAATGTGTGTGGTCAGGCCTTGGGTGGAGCTGGGCAGATAAAGACAGGCTGAACTGGAGCTCCCTTCGGCCGTTTAGATCAGTGGCTCTCAAACTTGCTCTGGGGGGGACCCCTGTGTATGCCGGTTTTTTGGTCCGACCAAAATTGCAATCCCAGAATCTGAAACTGTCCAATTTTTTCTTACTTTACGCTTTTCACGACATGGCATGAAATAATGGCACGGACAGACCATTCAGCCCAACAACGCTCGCCATTTTCCTAACTGAATTATTGCCACCGGCCTGGTGGCCTAAGCCAGGCCTAAACCAGGACTACAAACTCTAATGGTAGGACATCGCTCAGCTTATGGCCGAAAGAAAAATGCCTTGCTTTGCAGATTACCCATTTACATGAACAAGAAAAAGTGTGTGCTGTTGGTGGGAGGAGTGCTTTGGCCTACAGATATTTAACACTGTCAACAGAGTAATAAATTAAAGTATTGTAATGGGGTAGTGTAATATCGCGTCCGACCAATCACATTTCTAAACAGAATGGTTAGCCAGTCAAACAATAAAATCCTATTGCCTTGTTTTGTAGCAAGGCACAAATTAGTTCATTTATAAAACAACAAACAAAAAGGTTCACAGCTACGCGCATCAGGGAGATGCCGTCACCTTCAGTCACTACATTCCCAGACTGTAGCTGTTAGCCAGGAGATGATGTCATCAGACCTCCCTTGGACGTTTCCTCGCTGCGCGGTGACGCCCTCCAGTTTGGCGGGTCAGCAGCATTGGCCAATCCCTGCTCATCACCTTCTGGCATCCAGCTCGACTCCTCCCCCATCCGCTCCAAATTCAGCAAGGGGCTCCCCCGGCGGGCCCCCCTCCCCTCCCCTCCCCAGCCACCCCCTAGCTGCCTCCCCCCCCGCTGGCAAGCCACTGCCGTTCCCTCCCTTCCTGTTATTCCCCAGGCTGTGAGCGTCTTCTCTGCAGCCAAACCACAACCGGGAACCACCAGGCCTGCCACCCCTCCCCCCAGCCCCAACCAGTTATCTAATTGGTTAGGAATTGGATAATTGGCCAGGCTGATTGGACCCAGGAACAGGGGTGGCTGCACCTGTGCGTAGTGAGGCAATCGGTGCGCACAGGTTAAATCTGCCATCCCCACCCACACAAAGTTGCCTCTCTGTCATGACAGTGTTTTACATCTGCTCCTTGGCTGTACCATCTTGCCACCCTTGAAAATAAATGTGGACTTGGAACATCCTCTCCGTGTGTCTCTGTGCTGGAGGGCCCCTAGGAAAGCCACTTCGGTGGCCTGTGGCAGGCTTGTTTGCTACACATGCATTTACATTGCATCCATTTATACAGCTGGATATACACTGAAGCAATGCAGGTTAAGTACCTTGCTCAAGGGCACAACGGCAGTGTCCGACCTGGGAATCGAACCTATGACCTTTAGGTTACAAGACCGGCTCCTTACCCATTATACTACACTGCCGCCCATCTCCCATGACTGTGCCGTCTGTAGTAAGCTGTTATTCCCCTGGTCTTCCCTGAGGATCCTGGCTTTCTCCCATGTTAAGGAGTGCACCGTAGGCACTTTGTGTGGACGCCATCTATGTCTCCGCTGGGTGAGTGCCGCCCCACACCCTGTGAGGATGTCCACCATCGTGCCCCTCCCTCCCCAAAGCCCGCACAGCGGGTCGGGCCTAAGTCCCCACCTGTGCAGGTTTGCTGGTGTTGGGAGGCTATGCATATGGACACATGTCCAGATAACCTGGTGTACGTACAGGAGATGAGAATAATGATGAAAAATCTATAATAAATAAAAGTCACTAAAAACAATAAAAATCAATAAAACAGCGCTATAAAAGAATGACGGATTTGGAAACTAAGTGAATAAATAGGTAAATACATAAATGGTTAAATTAGTAATACATAAACAACAATAAAATGGAAAAAGTAGTCCACGAATGTTCCTACTGTAGGATACATAGAGGGTACTGCAGCAACGTCTGTTTGGTATGTAACGCCTGGATTATCTTACCTTCAGTGTGGTAAATGATACACGGAGTGTACTGCAGTAACGTCATCGTGGATTTCACCTTCAATGGAGGCAAATCATTTAGTCAGGTCAATTCAGCAATGCAACTTTTATTTGGCCAAATAGGAGAAACCATTCAAACACTCATTTCAGAGTTCAAGAGTGGAGTCTCGAACTCCTGTTCACAAGTTCTGCCTCTTATATCTTTCTGTAAGCTGTCTTTCTATGAGGTAATTTGCATGGCATGACACTTTCTTACTCCTCCTAACATACCAACTTTCTGTTTTCCTGAGAACCTCTTTGCTTCATCCAAAAACCCTGACGAAACGTCTAGGTTCCTGGCACCCCAAGGCGGGGGAGGGTGTTCTTATTCTCCCTTCGCACACCATCTTGTTTCGTACAGCTTATTTCATTTGACATCATACACAATACATGCAGTTTTCAATAGAAATACATTGGTTATTGATTAGGATATGACATTTTGCAAGCAATGGTCATACACATACCACCTGATTATATGCTTGCACCAAAGGTAATTTTAACTATGAATTTTACTCCATTTATAAAGTATCCCCCAAGCTATGTTTACATATTCATGGCCTTCTCACACCCCTGTGTCAAGCCTCTTGTCTCCCCTTTGTACCAACAAGACCAGGTCAAAACCTAGTACATGGCTGGACCGTGTATGGGTGTTTGAAATTGTGGCCAATTTGTTACAGGGATAGTCAGTGGTAGTGTCTATACGACCAACGGTGTAACTTCATCACTCAGTCACTCAGTCACAGGCATCCGCGTTTATAAGGCTGGCCCCGCTGTTGCGGTCCAGCCAAAAAAATATTGCAGATTAAACTTGGTGGTAAACCCAAATCGTTATCTATATATCCTAGCTCATCCACATTCCTTCCTCCTCAAAGGTCGTTCCTTCCCAGTACCTTTCCATTTTGCACTTAGTTACGTACATAGTTTTGTTATAACGCATAAAAATAGTTAAACACAGTAAGCAAGCTTGTTTTCTATCACAGTCTGCGTTTGGTATACTGGAATATCTTACTTTCTGTGAGGCAGGGCCGGGTCTAGAAGTGGGCAGGGGTGGGCAATACCCACCCAAAAATCTTCTGTGCCCACCCAATTGGTCAACTTTATTCTGTGCCAATTTTGGACCTGGCTCTGCACTCTTGACTGTTTTTTTTTTTTTTTTTTTAAGTGCCCTGAACTGATGCCCCCCTTATATTACTTTTGTAGCAGTAATATTATATTAATTATAGGGTGAGTTTTTCCCTATATCCTCATGCTAAAATCGACTGTAAATCCACATTTTAAAGCTGATATTTAAGAAATTTTCTTCCCGGGGGGGGGGGGGCATGCCCCCGGACCACCCTAGGGGGTTCGCATCTTTGTCTCCTTTCAGATCAGTTTGCATCCCTGTACACCTTCCCTGCCCACTTCTCACCAACACAGTGCAGTCAACAGTGTAGTTCCTGCTGCTGAAAATCATCTAAGTGATCTGAATAATAGCGTACCATCCCAAACAATACTATTTCCTAAGTATTTCCTGAACTAATGTTTAGTCAGTTCGTTTAATCCAAGCTGGTACCGAAAACACTAGGAAAACAGCTCAACACTGTAGTATAGCCCACTGTGTGAAAAGGTGGAATATCCACCCCAAATTACCAGTAATTGCCGCCCCCCCCGGAGTGCTGCAGACCAGTCTTAATGATGTTCAGCACTCTCCTGTGGGGGTGATCTCTACCTTCTCTCTCTGACATCTCTCGAAATTTATTTGGGAGAAATTTAACTTAATTTTAACCTGACCTGCGCAAGGCGGCCCTACAGCGACCTAATCGGTGGGTTTGTAGCACAGTTTACAGTCGCCTGCAGACACAAATACTTAAAAACATGGTTGACGAGATGGAATTTGTTTTCACCTGATCCAGGATCACGCCTTAGATATCGGTATTTCGGTAAATTACGTCATTTGTGACCCCGGAAGTGTTGTGAAACTAAACTGCGTATGCGGTGTGTGTAAACAATTGTGTGGGATTTCTAGATAAAGAGGAAGTTGCAAACTAGAAATACTGTTCAATAAAATAATATTAAGGTATTAAACAGAGAAATTATATTCGCGTGTCTGAACCTGCTTAAGCCAGCTACTGTTGTTAACCAGCGACAAACTCATCAAGACCAACCCTTTTGTGGATAACGTATCGCATATGGGGACGTATCGCTGAAGCGCGCCACCACGCACAAGCTAACATCGCGAAATTCTTCTTCCGATCATTGGACTCATCAGGGGAGACATTCATATTGAAGTTCGCTGCAAGGGCGTCATTCGACAGCGACTCAGTGTTTCCTGAAACACACGCAGGGCGTGGTAAACCTTGGACATATTAGCCGTCCTAGCTGTTAACACTGGTTATTAACGCTGAAGGGCTGCTAACTGTATGACATCGTTAGAAGATAGCTAGCTAATTTACCCACCGTGTAACGCTAATGTCTGCCAATTAACTGGCTTGCTAAGTGATTATTCTTTCAGTCCAACGGCAATACCAGCAACAAAACTCTGTTGGCTATCTAGGCTACGTAGTGCTAGCTAGCTAACGTTAAGTATTTACGACTAGCTGTCTTAAGGTTAAATCGACTTGAACCGGAGGAATATGCCGAGGTTTAGGCATTCCTGGTCGTATTTGGGGGCGACCTTGTTTTTGTGTTTTCTGCTTGCTGATTGTGTGAAAGGTAAGATCGGCTCATAATAATTTATAATTTATAAATCGCGGGCTAAGTGAAATAACTAGACTAACAACAGTTACTGGTTTTCTTGTCTTTTTACCTCGTACCTAGCTACGTTATTCTAGTGACAACTTTAGGTATCTTAGCAACGTTTACTTTTTATGTTTGTTATGGTATCAGCTATCGATAACTTTATCGGAAAATCTTTGTGAAAAGAAATAATGTTCGTTCGTAGGCACTGTTGTTAACGCAATGTGCAGAGTAACCCCATAAAATGTCTACATTTCTAGGAGAATGCCAACCACCTCCGTCGAAGATTGGCTTAGAATTGACGGAAGAGAGCGCTGCATTGGACACATTCGACGAAGGATCAAACGTTACTTTCCAATGCGGAATAGGATATACAAAAGTCAGTGGAGATGGAAAAATATCGTGCAGGAATGGCGATTGGACCGTGGAAACACTTCAGTGCCAAAGTAATTTCCGCCCGTCTGCGACGAAAGCTCCCGCTATGGCTGGTTGCTTAGTGTGGTCCAATTTCCGAAATAACTTCGTCAATGTTTCTATTTATACGCAGAAAAATCGTGTGGTTCACCTGGAGAATTGATAAACGGGAGATTTAGCACTCCAGAGGGAACTGATTATGGTGCGACCGCTTTCGCTTCTTGCAACCGTGGGTGAGTAGGCTACGTAGCATACCCGCTGTAGCATTCGCATGGGTAGTTCAACGTGTGTTCGCTAGGCTTTAGTGCGAAGTCACTTAACCTCTATCCGTTGATGTTTACATTGTTTTATTAAAATAAGGACGGCAAGGCATGAGCTGAATTCACTGTTTTCATTTTTATAAAATTACATACAGTACTGTGCAAAAGTCTTAGGCACCCTAGATTTTTAAATATAATATATAGTATATATTTGGTCTTAGATGTTTGTTTTTTGTTTTCTGCATTAGTGTGTCAGTAGAAAAGAGCAAATTTGAGATTTCCTAACATGAATTTTCCCAAAAATTAAATTTTACAGATACAAAAATGTATTTTGTTAAATAAAGTAATATTTTAAGTAATAGACTACTTTTCAAATAAAAACTTGATGAAGGGTCTCTGGAATTACCCGGAGAGCCAGATGCAAGCGAAACAGCCAAAATCTGCAGAAGAACTGTGGCAAGTTCTCCAAAATGCTTGGAACAACCTACCAGCCGATTTTCTTATAAAAGTGCAGGACAGTGTTCCTTAAGAGAAATGATGAAGTTTTAAAGGGTGGTAACACCAAACATTAATTTGATTTAGTTTTTAACTATTTATTGTTCTTTATATTATTTTTTTGTTATTTATATCCTTTCATTATTTTTGAAAGCATCTTATCATTTTTTCAAGTGCCTAAGACTTTTGCACAGTACTGTAGCTGTGAAATACTATGCTGTGAATTTGAAGTCCATTTTCTTCCAGTGTTGAACTGCGGTTCCTATGCGTCATGCTCTACAAGACATAGTGAGCTCTAAAAGCCATATTTTTTTTGAGTTTGCTTTGTACTCCACAATTTTAGATTTCCGATGCTCATGTGGTTAACGTGCAGATTCTGAGCTTTTATTACAGGGTATTTAAATACCTTTTGGTTTCACCCTGTAGAAACAACATAGTAACCCCCCCATTTCAGGGCACCATAATGTTTGGGACAAATGGCTTCACAGGTGTTTCTGATTGGGCAGGTGTGTTCAATTGCTTCTTTAGTGTAAGTATAAGAGAGCTTTCAATATCTAGTCTTAATTCTAGGCTTTCCATTTCCTTTGGAGTCTTATTGGCAGTTGTCAGCATAAGGACCAGAGTTGTGCCAATGAAAGACAGGGAAGTTATTATTAGGCTGAGAAATATGGGAAAAAACAATCAGAGACATAGTACAGACCTCTGGCTTACCAAAATCTACAGTTTGAAACATCATCAAGAAGATAGAGAGGACTGGTGAGCTCAGTAATTGCAAACGGCCTGGTAGGTTAAGGAAGAACTCTACAGTTTATGACTGAAGATTTCTCTCCATAATTGAGAAGCACATGTCTGACAGATCAAAAACACTCTTGAAAAAAGAGGATAGCCAAGTGACAGTTTGGTACTTAAAAGACTAACCAAAAACACCTGTGAAGCCATTTGTCTCAAAAAATTATGCCACCCTGAAATTTAGGGGGGGTGGGGCATGTATAAAAAGTACTGTAATTTCTGCATGGTGGAACCAAAATGCATAAATATACCCTTTAATAAAAACTGAGAATCTGCACATCTACATGTGAATGTGGTTAACGTGCAGATATTTCTTTATCAAACAGTGTGGAGCTCACTGTATAATATGATCTGCCTTCCTAGTTATTAACCAAGGCCTGTCTGCTCACAAATGACAGTCATTGTACCTCTCGGAGAGTGACATCACGTTTTGTAGATGACATTGGCGTTCACGTGAACTTGCATCTCGGAACTCTGCTACACTCTAAACAATTGATGGCCAGCTACTATAGCTAGTATTTGTAGTATTTGTTTTTCGCGGTCCTTAACGGTCTCGTTTCTTTCTGTTTTTAAGCTATGAAATGCATGGAACGGCCTATAGGCAGTGTTTTGACTTTGGTTGGAACAACCGCGTTCCGCTCTGTGAAAGTAAGTATGGTCTTGCGCTCTTCGATATACGACTAGCCGTATAAACTGAGGAGAGAGGGAAAACAATAGGGGTGACGTAAAAAATGTGTAAGCACATTTAAGAGGAATAACTTAGAACTTTCGATCGTGTTGCCCCCAATGTGGTATGTATTTTTGGACGCACTTGTCGTACGTCTCTCAGATACTCAGTGTGCCCTACGATCAGAAAAGATAACTGGGTACAGTGTAGAAATGTGGAAGCATTACCTTACTTGATTAGCTGCATTGTCAACTATTCAGTAGCCTTGAGTGATAGCATAGTCACAACAGTGATGTTCAGAAGACTAACCAAAACATGAAAATATTGCTGTTTACGGTGGGTGGGGGTTAAAGCTTTTATACTGGGTAGTGATTCTGGGGCCAGGCTGGGGGTGTTGTGCAGAAGGCACATTTATGCATTCTCAGAAAGGATGTACTAATATCAAACACAATTTTTTTAACTTTCAGCACATTTTTTTGTGATAGTTGTCATGTCATGTGTGATTTTTTTAAAACCATCTGTTGAAAGTAACACACAAAGTGTTGTCCTTGACTTAGACATGGTGGTGTCTTTAAAAAAATGTTTGGCTTTATGTATTTCTTTATTTAAATATGTGTTCTGTTTCTTCAGTTAAGAAATGTGGCGATCCGCCCACAATTGTCAATGGAAGACTCTCCAGTGGTCCTGACAAAGAATTCCCTGAGTTCAGGGATATAGTACAGTACGCCTGTGACAAAAACTACAACCTTGTTGGAGACTCGCAGCTTGTATGTAATGAGTTTGGTTCATATAATGGAACGGTTCCCCAGTGTAAAGGTAGGATATTTTACATGTTTTGACACTACACTTGACCGTTGGTTGTAATAGGTTAGAATGCTGAAAGACGGAAGATGGCATTATGCCGATTTGTCTTCGTATATTGAGGTGGAAATAGGGTTGCCAGACGTTCGATTTTCGATTGGACCTTGGTTTTCAGATAATTTGTACAGGTCTGGCTTGTGGTCCCAACCGGACAGTGTGATGTCCAGTAACTGATGGAATAAATTCTGCGGTAGTTTTTGATGAATTGATGTGCCAGTGACTCCCCGGTCTGATGAAACGGTCCCTAGGTCTGACGTCTGTTTCGATGGGGACAGCCCCTCCCCCACTCCCACCCCCATCAGACATCGGTTCCAAGCGGAACACCTCACCCCTCCTCAAATAAGCTTCCAGCTGTGCATGTTGTCTGGTTTTGACAAATTCTAAATCTGGCAACCCTAGGTGGAAAATGTGCAACATTTCATTTATGCTACACTAAGATGATTATTTTTAATAAATGGCAGTATCTAATTTGAAAGCGGAGGCTGGTTTATAACTGAATGGAAGAAATATTTAGAAATCGTATTATATTTACATTGCTTTATATTTACTTGCCAGATTGTTTGTCGAACTATGTGGCTTTACATGTTGCCCGTTTGTGTGGCTGAATATATTTGAAACCAGCAGACTTGAGTGAGTCAATTCACATCGATTATCCTGAGAAGTTATACTTTAAAAACATTTTTGTGGTTATCAGTACAACACAGGCAGAGTTTACAAAGTGTTTGTCCAACAGAATTTACTGTTATTCACACTGCAAATCTCTAGCTATTAAAACTGTTAATTATATTTTGACCTGCCTGGCCTGTTGCATGTAGAAATATGACTGTTTTTGAAATGCTGTCAGGTCTAATGGACTCTCTTGTAACGATTCTTTTTTTTTTTTTCTTGCAGAACTGAACTGCCCAACTCCAAGAATCGAAAATGCTCAGCGGGTTGAAGGAGGTCCCACCGCCCTATAAACTGAAATATTTTGTAGTCTATAGATGCAATGAGGGCTATGTGATGCAAGGCTCAAGTAAGCTAGTGTGTGAAGCAGCGGGATGGTCCTCTGAATTTCCAACCTGCAATAAAGGTAAGATTTCATTTCATTAGAGGGTCGTTGGGCGACATTTCAGTCTGTTCTGTAACGTCAACGTGGTCTGAAATGGGTGTAGAGAACAGGTATTGTTTCTTCTGCTGATTTGTTGTGGATTGTGGACGCTATGTTCACTGAACAGGAACCATAGACATTTTGAGCTGCGTATGGACAAATCACATTTTTAATTCAATTCATCAAGGTTTGAAGAAAAAATGCATAATTTCCCCTATTATCTCACTGCAGATGCATTCTTCTGTGCTTGGCTGATGTAAAAGAACACTTCAAATCAGTTTTGAGATTACTGCATCAGTATATTTTCTTTTAATAAAATTTTATTTTGTGTCCATCAGGATGGATGGATAAACTTGATATTTAAACGGGCAGTTAAAGTAAATCTCTGGTTATGACTTCGTATTTTTATGCTGCATTACATTTACATTACATTTATTTAGTGGACGCTTTTATCCAAAGCGGTGTACAAAGGTGCATATCAAGGTCATTGGAACAACTACAAAACACAGGTCCGATAAGGTACAATGCTCATTTTGCAACAGTTATTCATAGCCGAGAACACACAAAGTCCCGTTCACACAGTGAACATTACTCTGACCTAACCTATGCTGAGTTGTGTCCTGCCCATGCATGAAGCCGCATTTTGGTGCAGATCCAGTGGCCACAGTCTTATTGGTAGGGTTGTTGCAAGCAGGGGCGGTTGAGAGCGTAGGCGACAAGGGCAGCTGCTGAGGGTGCCACTCCTCTAGGGGGTGCCAAATATATGAGGGGGGGATAAAAAAAGCCAAACAAGATGGCCCACCCAGCAGCAGCTCGATTTGAACGGGCGCTCAGTTCCAGAGTCGCTGCTTTTCGTTTCCTTTCACTGCATTCTGAACGTTTGTTGCATTCCGGTGTCCTGCAGTTCTTCCGCCCGACCCTCCTGCTCCAACAAAACCAGCAGCGACAACTACGAGGAGGACAGAGTTGCGGAAACCAGGCCCAACATCAGCTCCAGGTGATTGTTAACCCGCGGCGCAAATTAGGCTGTTCCCTCCCTCTGTGCTTTGCTTTCGGCTATTTTACATTACCTGCGCAGTATTGGGCCTGATGCTCCAGGCAGGCCAATGAAAAAAGCGCTGTGCTGCCAATGGCGTTTGTCAAGACTCGGCCCCCCCCCCCCCCCCCCCCCCCCCCCCCCCCCGCCCCCCAAAATATTCATCAAAATTCATCAAAATTCATCAAAATTCTCCATCTTCAGTGAAGCCCCATATAATATTTCCGGGCTTTCCCTCCGTTTAAGAATTCACAGTTCTTCCACCCGTCCCTCCTGTTCCCACTGTTCCACAAAAAACAGCAAGGACAACTACGAGGAGGACAGGCTTGGCTACAGAACCTCCAACACCAGGTCCAGGTAATCTATATTCTCCCCCCCGGCCCTGTGACTCACCCTATAGATGTCTCAATATTAGGGGGAATTCACTCCACTCTGGCAACCTCAGAGGCAGACGCACCTCCCATGTCCCCCCGAGAGGGACAAGGAAAAGGATGTGAAATCTCCAGTGTGTGGAGGCGCCTCAGAGGGGACAGCCCCCTCTGTTTCGAGGGGCTGTCCCCTCGAAACAGACGTCTGACCTAGGGACCGTTTCATCAGACCGGGGAGTCACTGGCACATCAATTCATCAAAAACTACCGCAGAATTTATTCCATCAGTTACTGGACATCACACTGTCCGGTCGGGACCACAAGCCAGACCTGTACAAATTATCTGAAAACCAAGGTCCAATCGAAAATCGAACGTCTGGCAACCCTGTTTCCACCTCGATATACGAAGACAAATCGCCATAATGTGTCACTGTCGCCTTCCGGAGATGTACGAGCGCTTGTGCGCTCCTTCTCCTGCGGGCCCACAGACGCGTCTCGTCCGTTTTATGCACGCGGATGTAGCCGGCATTCCCACCTCGATTCCCTGTGATTTGGTATCACCCGCCAGACCTGTTACCGGTGGAGCTGTCGCGTTGCCGTCATGTGACGCAATTAATAATAATAATTATTATTATTATTATTATTATTATTATTATAGTGTCATCTACCGTAGGTGGGTACGGTTATTGAACGGGTTTGTCTTACCACTCGTTACTTTGCCTCCTGATGTGTGTCACAGGGCTGACAGTAACCATGTCTTGAATCCATGTAAAATGCATCCATGAGCCGCCCCGTAACGTGATACCTTTTTTAAAAAATAGATTGTGTCCTGACTGAATGATTCTGTCTGTTTCAGGTCCTAACATAGCGTTGATAGCAGTTCTTTCTACTTTTGGGCTGTTGGCTGTTGGTGAGTTAACGTCATGCAGAACTCAAAAAGCAACGTCTCTGCTGCGATTACTGTGCACATGAATTTAGTTACATTTCTATCAATCGCAACCTTTACGTCCGTATCATTGTCTGTTGTATTGTTGTCGTTTAATTGTACGCATGCAGACACAGACGTGTGTATGCCTGTAACTGAATTTGTCTTTCTTCGTCCTTTACAGGTGCGATTATTGCGGCTGTTCTATATAAATCTTACAAGAAAAAACGGTGAGTCCATTTCAGTGGTTTGGTGTTTATGACGACACTGCAAAGCCATACGTGTATGCATGTGCGACTGTGTCAGCTTGCGGCTGTCTCTCCTCTCTGTCGCTCTCTCTCTTCTCTGTGTGCGCGTGTGTGGGAGTGTGTGCACGCGTATGCGTGCGTGCGTGTGTGTGTTTTCAGTGTGAGAAGGAATGCCTGTAGTCCTCATTATTAAACCTGCGACACGAAGTAAAACTGAATTTAACATAAGTTTGCCGTCAGTAGTAGCGCCTGCGGTTGTCACATTAAATGTTTTTACGTGGATGAATGTAGTTGTGAAACAAATGTTTTCAGTGTGTTTAGTGCGTCGATAGCTTACGTTCCTTATTTTATACATCTGGATGGTACACGTGGGAGTATGGGATTTAGTGCCTGGCACTGCCTTGAGCTCCATCAAAGGTGTTCAGCCGGAATTTTCCGTGACGCAACGCTAACCCTCGTGACTCAGACCGCTCCCCCGGCCCGGGAAGCCGCGGCGTAGCGGATCGGTCCCGCCGCAGCCCTGCCGTTTCCCGCTCGGCAGGGCAGCCAAGCGCTCCCGTACGAGCCGACGGGTGGCGCCGTAGCCTCGAGAGTCGCTGGAAAGCGGCAGCAAGGCGTCCGTGGGACCGGAGCTCCTGTGTTTCTGCGCTGAGCCCTCCTGGACCGCGTGGGGCCCGTTAGAGACTCACTGACGCTGCGTTTTCATTGGGCGGTTTAGGGAGACTTACCTCACGCCCCTGGGTGGGGCAGCCGGCCTTTTATTTCCTGCACGTTTAGCCCCTCGGCCCCCGGATGGGGTTTGGTTTTTTACGTTCGGAAGACGCTTTATGGACGACTTTCGCCGTCTGTACCATTTGCTCGCAGTCCATTTACACCGCTGGACGCCTTATTTACCAAAGCCGTTCAGGTGATATACCACGGGGGGGGACAGATTGGCTCTGTTTAATTGACGGGTGATTGGCTGTGTCGAAAGGGAACTGAACCCATGACCACAGAGTTACAAGCCCAGTTCCGTGCCGCACACGTTGACGGGTGATTGGCCGTGTCGAAAGGGAGCTGAACCCATGACCACAGAGTTACAAGCCCAGTTCCGTGCCGCACATGTTGACGGGTGATTGGCCGTGTCGAAAGGGAACTGAACCCATGACCACAGAGTTACAAGCCCAGTTCCGTGCCGCACATGTTGACGGCTGATTGGCCGTGTCGAAAGGGAACTGAACCCATGACCACAGAGTTACAAGCCCAGTTCCGTGCCGCACATGTTGACGGCTGATTGGCCGTGTCGAAAGGGAACTGAACCCATGACCACAGAGTTACAAGCCCAGTTCCGTGCCGCACATGTTGACGGGTGATTGGCCGTGTCGAAAGGGAACTGAACCCATGACCACAGAGTTACAAGCTCGGTTCCGTGCCGCACATGTTGGGTGATTGGCCGTGTCGAAGGGAACTGGGCTCGGTTCCGTGCCGCACACGTTGACGGGTGATTGGCCGTGTCGAAAGGGAACTGAACCCATGACCACAGAGTTACAAGCTCGGTTCCGTGCCGCACACGTTGACGGGTGATTGGCCGTGTCGAAAGGGAACTGAACCCATGACCACAGAGTTACAAGCTCGGTTCCGTGCCGCACACGTTGACGGGTGATTGGCCGTGTCGAAAGGGAACTGAACCCATGACCACAGAGTTACAAGCTCGGTTCCGTGCCGCACACGTTGACGGGTGATTGGCCGTGTCGAAAGGGAACTGAACCCATGACCACAGAGTTACAAGCCCGGTTCCGTGCCGCACACGTTGACGGGTGATTGGCCGTGTCGAAAGGGAACTGAACCCATGACCACAGAGTTACAAGCTCGGTTCCGTGCCGCACACGTTGACGGGTGATTGGCCGTGTCGAAAGGGAACTGAACCCATGACCACAGAGTTACAAGCCCGGTTCCGTGCCGCACACGTTGACGGGTGATTGGCCGCGTCGAAAGGGAACTGAACCCATGACCACAGAGTTACAAGCCCGGTTCCGTGCCGCACACGTTGACGGGTGATTGGCCGTGTCGAAAGGGAACTGAACCCATGACCACAGAGTTACAAGCCCAGTTCCGTGCCGCCCATGTTGACGCCCATTGGCTTTGGCTTGCAGCTCTCGGGGCTACAGAGGGAAGGCGACGAAGGTCGCGCCCGGGGAAGGCGCCTAGGCCACGCAGGGTAAGAAGCCGTAACGCCTTACCCCGTTTCCCCCTGTCTCCCCCCATCTCGCCCTGTCTCCTCGCTTCGTTTCTCTACTGAGCCGTTTCAACAGGAACCGTTTCAACCGCTGTTTATTTCAACAGGAACCGTTTCAACCGCTGTTTATTTCAACAGGAACCGTTTCAACCACTGTTTATTTCAACAGGAACGATGTATATTCAACCGCCTTTTATTTCAACAGGTACCGTTTCTTATTTTCAAACCGCTGCTTGTTTGCCTCGGTTGCCACGGTTTGAAGAGCGCTCCGCTTCCTCCCCAGCAGAGAGCACGTGGAGCAGCTCGCAGTCTCGGGGCCTTTGCTCCCTCCTGACCTCGCGCTGCGTTGCTGTGTGTCTGAGCTCTTCGTCCGCGCGCCACTGGCAGAGTTCCCCGGCCTGTCAGCTAAGTCAGGGAGTCTGTAGCTAATGCGCAAACGCTAGCAAAAACCAGCCATTTCTATTTGGAAGCTCCGTACAAAAACAAAATCCTGTTTTTAAATGGTCTTTGCTTATTTTATTTGGGACGTCTTGGGCAAGAGATTTTCTAATTGACCGGACGGAAATACGTTGGTTCGGATATTTCGGCTAGTCACTGGTTTATTCTCTCATCCGCTAATCAAATAGTCAAAAAGTATATTTCTCGTTTTTAAAAAAAAAAAAATGTTTACACTGTTATTTAAGCTAATGGGAAGCTGTAACTGAGGGAAATTGCACAGGAACAGCAATGGCTTTAATAGGCAGTGGATAGCACTGTCACCTCACAGCAAGAAGGTCCTTGGTTCGAATCCCAGGGCCTTTCTGTGTGAGCTTCCATGTTCTCACTGTGTCCACATGGGTTTCCTCCCACAGTCTGAAGACATGCAGGCGTTAGGTTAATGGAAGACTAAATTGCCTGTAGGTATGAGTGTGTGAGTGAATGGTGTATGTGTGTGTGTATTCCTGCCTCTCACCCAATGCACGCTGGGATAGGCTCCAGCACCCCCCCGACCCTGACCAGGAATAAGCGGGTTGGGTAACGGATAGACGTCAAGGCCTTTATTTTCTGCTCACTCAGCAGGACTGACTAACTCATAAATTGTTACCGCCATCTTTTATTTCACGAGCTGAATTTCCTGAGCACAACATTGCTTAGCGCGCTCTACACCGTGTGCTTCGATACATACAGACAGACAGACAGACAGGCAGACGCACGCACGCACGCACTGCTCACATGCCATGATTCTCAGTGTAGATATAATGACAGAAGTATTGACGATATTTCCTTCTTTGAACACACTGTACAGCGAATACCTCACAGGAGAAGACACCCGGAAGTATGAAGGAGAAATGCCATTAAGCCCCAAAACCCACACAAATTCATACCCTTGATTAAGGTATCCCCCGGATTCCCTTGCCTGTTCTTGTTCACTTGCTGATTTTCCTTTTTTCCCCCCCACAGCTCGAGTGTCTGCTACAGACTACTGTCATTGTTTCTTTATTTATAGTCAAGACTTTAGACCAGGAGTGTCCAGTTCTTACCCAAAAAGGGCTGTGGGGTGTAGGTTTTTTGTTTTAGCCCCGCACTGAGACACCTGATTAAAGTCATTAGCTAATCATGGTCTGCAATCGAGACCTTGATTAGTGGAATCAGAGGTCTTAGTGCGGGCCTAATACAGAAACCTGCACCCACACCGGCCCTTTTGGGATAAGACTGGACACCCCTGCCTTAGACAATGTACATGTTGAAAATAACAACTGGTATCTTTTTTCTTTCTTTCCTGAAACTACACTACATGGTCAAAAGTATATGGACACCTGACATCCCAGATCTCGTTCTAAATTATGGGCATTAATATGGAGTTGGCCCACCCCTTGCTACTATAGCAACCTCCACTCTCCTGGGAAGGCTTTATACTAGATATTGGAGCATCGCTGCAGGGATTTGCTTCCATTTAGCCAGAAAAGCATTAATGAGTTCAGGCACTGATTGGGCAACTTGGCCTGGCTTGCAGTTGGCTTTCCAACTGATCCCAAAGGTGTTGGACGGGTTGAGGTCAGGGCCCTGTGCTGGCCAGTCAAACTCTTCCATGCCGTTCTCGACAAATCCATTTCTATATGGACCTCGCTGTGTGCCCGGGGGCATTGTCATGCTGAAACGTGAAGGGGCTTTCCTCAAACTGTTGCCACGAATTTGGAAGCACAGTATCATCTAGAATGTCATTTCGTTAAGATTTGCCTTCACTGGAACTAAGGAGGCCCGGCCCAAGCCATGAAAAACAGCACGAGACCAAGGCGTGTCCAGATACTTTTGGTCACGTAGTGTATTTTTTTGGACAATATACATGGAAAAAAATCTTTCCGACTGTGCACGTGGGAGAACACATTTTACTTTTACCTGAGCTAAAATATTCACTGTCTTTAAGTAATAAGACATTTGATTAATTCATTAATGCTGGATTGTGGACTGCACACTTTGGGTTTTTTTAATGGATTGAGGTGAGGATTATCGCTGGGGTGTGTGTAAAACTGCTGTGTGCTCCAGCCATGCCCTGGCCTACAGGCTGCTGTCATTAGACCCCTTCAGTTATGCAGCCCCCCCGTCCTCTAACCCTCTGTTCTCTGTGCTTTTTCCCTTCTTTCTTCCAGCCTTCGACACCAGCGGTGTATTAGCGAGCATCTGCCCCAGCAAGAGAAGCCTTTCTGGGGGGGGGGGGGGGGGGGGGGGCTGCAGCTACACGTGTGATTTTAAGGGGGTGCTTCACTTGCCAATCGCCCGCTTTAGAAGACCCAAGTGGTTTGGTATTTAATTTTACTGTATTTTATTTTTGGTTTATTTTGGCGTAAATGTAAATAGCTTTTTTATGGTAATATGTCACTTTGATGACAGAAGTTTTGGAGACTGGTGAATGTACAAATGTTAAATCCTGTATTGTTTCCCGTGCTCGTCACAGTAGAGAATACATACACGTCCCTTTACATATTCCCATTTTTTTTTTTTTTCGGAAAGAGAGAGAACGGAACATGGGTCCTTTGTTAGGGGCTGATAATGAGAAGCTGGGGGGGGGGGGGGAGTCGAGGCGGATGTTCCTCCCCCAGTAAATGTAGGGCTGTGTATCTGGAGAAGAAGAGGAGTCACATTGTCCGGTTATCTGCTCTGCAGTTAGCCGCAGTTCAGTAACGGTAGCGTGTAGCGAACGCTGCCCTGCATGTTCTGCAGCGGCTTATCGCGCCCGGGGGCGGGGGGGGGGGGGGAGCCTTGCCACGCCGCCCTAATCCAATTCAAGCTTCCTAGTGGCTTATCTGATGGTTTTATTTTATTTTTTTCCCACACAGTGGACTTAATATCGCATTTCCCGTCTGCGAGCCGCACCTAGAATTACGTTACTTAATAACCGACCCCGTTTGAACACAAACGGTCTTCCTGTTTATGGTCGTTCGACAGTCTTAACAGCGCGCGTGTGTGTGTGTGTGTGTGAAAAAAGATTTTTCTGTGTTTTCCTTGAGAATTACAACTCATTGAATTAGATTAGTTGCCAATGAAATCTGATTCCTTTTTCTGTCATTTTTCTTTTAATTTTTTCTACCACTGTTACCTTCTTTCCAGCCGTTTTACGCGCAGTTAACAGTTAACTGTGCGTGCGTGCGTGCGTTAATTGTTAGAAACACTGTGTTCTGTAAACATGCCTTTTTGTGAGGTAGTGCACTGATATTGTTGAGATTGTTATTCTTTGCTGTTGAATTGTTCTCTCTGCCAGACAATGGAAGATGGATGTTTTTCCATTCATGAATGCCGCAGTTCTTTTGTTGTGAATTAAATGTAATTTAAAATAGGATAATTAATAAAAAAACATTGTAACATTGTTTTAGAGAAAGCCGACATCCTGTTCTCATCGAGTGTTTATTCCTTAAATTTGACTGGGCATGTACATGTGTTCTGTTACTGATAAAAATGGGTTCTAAAACTGGCCACTGGTGTTGAGATTATTTATGTTGGGAGGGGAAGATTTGCTTTTCACTTCCAGGGAAACACATCAGGACATAGACACTCTGTCAGCCAGATAATACATTTTTGTGTGTTTCAAAGATTTCCAAATCTTTGATGGGCGTCCCTTTGTAATGCAATATGTCGCACTTGAAATTCCTCAAAGTTGTTTGGGGATTGTCACAAGCTGAAATATTGAAGGGAGGGAGGGAGAGGGAGAGGGAGAGAGGGAGAGACGGACGGGCACAATTCTGAGGCTCCACTCCCAAATGTGTCATCACAGATAGCAGCTCTGAGTGGAAGGGTCCTCCTCTCAGTCATGAATACTTGACACATGAAGATAAACAAAGTAGTAGACGGATACAGCTTATTTTCCCGTGCACACTTTTTTCCTCTATGATGTCATTCCCGCTCTGTTGCATCCACACCCTGCCTACAGCTGTGCCTGGGTGGTCAGGGGAACAGGAAGTCAAATGACGGGATGAAACGGCCTGCTATTGTGAACCTCCACAATACGTGGTTCGGATAGTTTATTGATTATACAGTTTTTGTATTTTTTTTTTTTTGTCATTTATTTTTTCTTACGGAAGGAATAGCAGTGCGTTTGTTCATCTGAAGAAGTTGATGACTACCCCCCGCTGGGCTGAGACCGGACAGGGCGTGTTGCTCAACGTGTTTAGTCCGTGACGTAATAAGAAAAGTTGAGTCACACAGTTGAGCCAGTGTGGGCATTTTAGAATTCAGACTTCCTCTTGTGATGCTGGGATGCACTGTATGTTGAAAGTAAATTACTGCATTCAAACTGCAACACTCAGTGTGGGTGGGACACCTCATTACTCAGTTAAAAGGAACAGAGCTGAAGTCGTTGGTGTAACCCAGGTGTAAATCAATGCAGATGTGGCTGCTGGACATGTGTCCAGTGTCAAGAGAAAAAAAAAACTTGCGACCACTTTTTGGCATTGTTTTTTTAAAAGGATTACACTTTTTTTTAAAGTCTTAATCCAGTGCTGTGTACTGTAAGTCTCTCATACCTGGAGAATAAAAAAAAAATCCAGACTAAATGCGACTAAACTGAAATGTTATTATTAGTCATTTTCAGACGCTCATTTTACACAGCTTCCATTATTTTTCTATAATCCATTTACACAGCTGGATATTTACTGAAGCAACTCAGATGAACCTTTTTCAAAATTCTAATTCTGTGTTCTAGAACCCCAGTGCTTTCAATCACCAGCAGTGATTGTTACATCAGTATTAGAATATTCAGTTTAGAACATTCTAATCTTGTATTTGAAATCTCACACCTTAAAAGGTTAAGTTCAAGAGTACAACAGTAGTTTCACTTCGGGAAATCAATCCCACAACACTTGAGGTTCAAGCCTACTTCCCGTAGCATTGTAATACACTACTGGCCCAAATACAGCAGTGTAGTATGATGGGTAAGGAGTTTGTCTTGTACCCTTAAGGTCACTGGTTCGAGTCCCTCGTAGGACACTGCTGTTGTACCATTGAGCAAGGTACTTAACCTGCATGCTATGTAAATAAGTTGTGTAAGTCGCTCTGGATACGAGTGTCTGCTAAATGGCTGTAATATAATTGTGTGACACCAATCAAATGAAAGCCCACTGGATTTTGTGAAGGACGATTCAGATGTGGGTTGTTAAATAAGTCTTACTCAAGCAATATAATACTTGAGTATGCCATCTAGTGGTTGTTTTGAGTGACCACAAAATAAAACAAAATTTTTCATTAGGCATCTACTGTAGCAGACACCCTTCCCGCAACAACTTACACAGGCTAGTTTTACTTCACAGCTGAACATTTACTGAAGTTGTTCGGGTTAAGTACCTTGCTGAAAGGTCAGAATGACAGTGCCCCACCTGGGACTCAAACCTGCAAGCTATAAGACCAGCTCCATAAATATTATGCTACACTGGGATTGACTTTACCAAGCAGCTTCAGATATCCAGGTTGACAATGCAAATGGTGTCAGCACATGTGATGTGTTGAGCACGTGACGTGGTAGATAGATATTTCATTAGGATCATGAAGGGGTCAGCTAGATTCCATAAACATGTTGCGTGATGCATTCTGTGATTTTTTTCTAGGTGTAGGCACAGTACTAGCTAATGTGCTGACATTTTTTCCATACAAACAGGCCCCAGTAATTCCAGTTTGTTCATAGAGGTTTTAGCTTGCCAGCCAATTCAATGTTGAGGTGAAGACCAGAAAAGTTTTTTTTTAGATTTTCACTTGCTCCTGCTTGTAGTTGGATTACCAATTTGTAAAATTATTTTTTTTAAAGTAGAACTGCTATGTGTCCATGAAATATGAAGCGGTGTGGTGTGCTAGGCGTGTGACTGCTTGCATTCGGCTTAGCCTGCATTCGCTAAAATGCTCGAACCGCTTTTGGTTGAAAGCTGCAAACCACTGCCTTAGTCTTAACCCCAATTAAAGCAAAACACTGAAACACCGATGTACGTTTAGAAAACGTCTTTATTTCAGAGTTTATTTTGTGAGCACGGTGGCAACCACCCCTGAAAATCCCCCCCCCCCCCCCCCTCAATATTACCTCAATATCGCCGTTCCTCAGCAGGGAGCCCCGGGGTGTCCGCCAGAGAGGAGGGCTGGAGCCCCCCCCCGTTTCGCGCAGGGTGTCGACTTCCCTCCTACATTGTAACCGATTTCAAATGGTGCTAGAAACAGGACCAGACTCTGAACACCAGAAGAAATCGGTCAGCCTTGGTGAGAGGAGAAACGGAACGGCGGTAGGGCGGGGCGTGGCGGGGGGGGGCGGGGTGAGGGGGCGGGGCCGCCCTGCGAGGGACCCCTGTGGCAGGAACACGCCCCCCCCCCCAAAAAAAGATGGTTGAGCTTCCTCTTGACCGAGAAGGTGGCTTCTTGTGCGTTGTACTTCCTGCCCCAGAAACACTGATTTCAAATGGTGCTAGATAAATGATATATGACACTCTAAGCCACCACCTGAAACCAGCTTCCTGGGGAAGACCAGCCTACTCGCCGTCCAATCACACGTCTTCTTACACGTCGCCGTGGGAGAGTGAATTTGAGTGACAGCTCCGGGCACACTGCAACAAAACATAGGGTCTCATTAGCCAGTGCTTCCTTGTGCTCAGATATCAAACGCAGAGCAGATTTACAGCATCTTTGATGAGTTAAAACTAACAGCAACCCTGCTCCCTCGTTTCCTCAACGGTGCTGATCTCAGCATTGATCACATAGAGCTAGTCACAGCACTGATCTCACTGCTGATCAGAGAGATGATCGCAACACTGATCTCACTGCTGATCAGAGCACTGATCTCACCACTGATCACAGAGCTGATCACAGCACTGATCTCACCACTGATCACAGAGCTGATCACAGCACTGATCTCAACACTGATCACAGAGAGCTGATCACAGCACTGATCTCACTGCTGAAACCTAGTCTCTGGACGGCCACGGTATCTGAAGATGCTCCTTCCGGCCAGCCACTTACCCAGCAGATGCTAATACTCATTCTCTCGTTAGAGCCAATTTAGCTTCAAAGCTTTGCCAGTTCTGAGAGAGTAAGCACTTCTAATGAGAATTGAAATACAGCTAGAACGCCTTCTGGATTTCAGCCTACCAAGGTAGGGAATTTTTTATTTTTTATTTAATATTTAATAAAACACGAGCTCATTAGCACATATAAGTGAGCTGCACGGAAGTTTCAACAATTGCATTACCGATAGTCATTTTTAAAAATGTTATTTGACTACCTCCGATGAGTGTTAAAATTGCAAGCGCTCATTGTCACAAGATGGGTTTGGAATGTTCACATGTCTCAATAGAATCTAAATAACATTTGACTGATTACTCTGACAGTGTTCTACAGTTCACAGTGTCACAGCTCACACTGCACTTCCCGCACACATCCCATCGCCTTTCAGAGCAGGATTAGCAATCGAAGTCGGCGAAGGAACTTCGAAACTAAGAACGGCGGTTACACAAGAGCCGATAAGTCCCGCAACCTGATCCGCGGGAGACAAAAAAAAAATGAGTCGCCGCGCTGAAGAGTTCCGACTTGGAACCGAATCAAAAAAGAGGCAAGGGGCCGGTTTATGTGAATATAAGCACTTCCTGAGAACAGTGCGTAACTCGGTGTGCAAAGTTCCAAGTCCACGAAAGGGCTGAGAGGCAGATAAGAGCTCCAGCTCTGTCCGGGATTTAACAGGAATGCAGAGCAGTGGGCTGAGAACATGAAGTGTGTGTGTAAGCATTCTGGGCGCTCACTTTTGGACAAACTGCTGTCTGGTAAAAGAGAGAAGATAACTGCAATAACCCTCCAGTCTAGACATTAGAAAGGCATTTAGTTGTCTTCCTAAGACAAGGTTTGTTTATATTTGTCTTTTTCACAGTTAAAATAAGATGTTATTACCACTGGACTAATGTAGGCACTTATGCACAACTGTGACTCCAAAATTTTCAAAGTTTTTGATAGTTCAAAGGGGCGATGATCAAAGGGAATATCTTTAAGAACCCCCAGATAGCCTGAAAGCACACACCAGTCACCACTGGAATTGTTCTCTTAGTTGTTACCAACACCTTATGACTGGTGGAACTTCCTTCTGTTCTCTACCAGTATGTGATGATGTCATAATGGTCTCATTACTATTCTTATCACTGACTGATTTGATGATGTGGTTTTTTTAAATTTATTTTTACACAGATAGTTGTCAATGCATGGAACAGCTTTCCAGTAGAAGCAAAAGGAAGCCATGTTAGATAGTCACCATACAGGAGGCTAAATCGCAAACCTAGAAAGGCCTTTTCTCCCCATTAATGATTCTTTTACTTTTCTGCTCTTGAGTACTGCAATATATTATTTTTGTTCTCTAAAGCAAAACATACAGTATGTTATATACCTAGAGTATTTAATTGTAATATCATATTAACACCTTACAAGGTAATTATTCTTAAACTACTCATCCTGGCCACTATGTACAGATCAGCTGCTTCAGTCTCTGGTCAGCTGACTCCTCAGCCCATCGTATCAGGTTCCTGTGTCATTCTAGGCAGCTAAATCAGTTCCGTTTTTCAGCTCGCTTGTTTCTTAAATGAAGAAGTTCTGGCAGCAAAGATGACCGCAGTATGTATTATTTTTGGTTACATACTGCGTCATTCACCCATCACCACTCCCTCAGCATCCTCAGGCTTCATACTCTGTTCAAATCGGTATTAGAACACTTTGAAGAGTAGGTTCATTGTAATGTTTTTTTTTTTGTTCAAATTCTAAATCAGTGTTCTAGAACTCCATTGCTTTCAATCACCAGTAGTGATTGTGACATCAGCATTAGAATGTTCAGTTAAGAAAATTCAAATTACATGTGATCTCACACCACAAAGGGTTAAGTTTCTCTTTATGAGCCGTGAATCTTATTCATACAGTGCCTTTCAAACGAGAGGACAAAAATGCAGAAGAAAATGCAGAAGAAAATAGCGGCTGTATCAACAGATGGACAAAATGTAGTCTGAATTAAGTTAAGTATAATAAGTAATAATCAGTCGTTTGTAGTTAGTATTTCCAACTAGTGCTTGAAATTAACAAATGAACAAATTTTTTTCTGGGGAAAAAAAGAAACAAAGAACAGTAAGTACACCATGTCCAACAATACATGGGTTTACTTCCCTTATAAAAACAGCCAAACGGGGGATGTTAGCGGATGTGGGAGTGCGCTTGACATTACCACCGTAAAATTCCACGGAAACAGGGAGGAGAACACAGAAAGGAGATTACTGGCCTGTGCAAAGATTTGGCCCCGCCCTTCCTGTATAATTCAATTTTTTGCTCTCAGCTCTGAGGTGCTGGAGGCGAAGGAAAGCTCACGTATGTGGTTTTGCGCGCATACTTTTGCAGTGATGGGTCCTCTCTTCCGTCTCCCATTTCAATGTTGGCTAATCCTGCGATCTGCGTGCCCAGCTATCGAGATCATGTCCAAGGCGAGGGAGAGGGTGTGGCTACAGGTTGCAACCTAACTATACCTTTAGACCCTTAATAAATCAGAGACGTAGTAAGAATCTTACTGTTCATGGACAACAACAAAAAATTCTGAATTAAGGCATGGGTATCAAGTTTGGGTAACAGTTCAAGTATTTACTTCACTCTGCTCTATTGTACTTTCCAATGCTTCACTTTACTTTATCTTACTTTACTGGCATTTAGCAGACATTCTGATCCAGAGCGAATTACAATGCAAGTATAAGAGCAACGGTAAGGGATTGAAATGTAGTAATTCCCTTGAGGGGAGAGTATAGTCCCAAGATAGAGAGAGAGCAGGTGGACACACCAAGGAATTATAAAATCAGCCCTGTTTGGTCCATTTATCTGGGTGATCTCAACTTGGATAGGGCCAACCTGAGAAATCCAATTCAGCAGGTTATTCACCTGCTCAACCGATGAAATCTCCCGTTCTCTTTACATAAGGGATGGGTCGGTAATGAGCACAGCTCCACGAAATGACGCAGCTCAAGAGCTCGTACATAATTACCAAAGTTTACAGTAGCCACATACCACGACAGGTGTACTGACAGCTGTACCAAGCTGGCCAGATATGTTATTAGCAAGTAAGTATGCGCTAATCTTTGGTAGGTCCAACTAGACACTAGCCCTGGGGTTAAACTTAAACATAGCTTTGTGTTCAATCAGTTAGTACATTAATGATAAATTGGGAGGCTACCTATAATCTTTCTTTCCCCCAAAGAATAAGCATCAGTGATCTTTAAGGCCACAGAGAGTTCACTTTGGTGCATTTTTGTGTCACGGGTGCAGTTTTTTTATTGAGTGCATTCAAAAGGTTGCCTTAGGCTCTGATCTGCAATGGCGTATAACGTCTCCTCAACGCGCATCAGAATGCGGGCCTTTCGTTCAGTTAACGCCACCTGCCCTACTGCGTTACCTCCGAAGGGCGATTCAGACCCGAGATGCCAGCGGAGCGGTTTTGGCCGCTTTGAACGGAACGGGGACCACGTTGGAACTTTTTTTTTTTTTTTTTTTTTTTTTTTTTTTTTTTTTTAAAGGTGTGAGGTCACAAATATGTGATTAGAATGTTCTTAACTGAACATTCTAATGCTGATGTAACAATCCCTGCGGGTATTCAAAGCAAAGGAGTTCTAGAACACTGACTTGTAATTTTGAAAAAAAAAAAAAAAAAACATTCAAAAACTACTCTCCAAAGGGTTAATTATCTTGTTTAACAAATCTCAGACAAAGATTTTCTCAGGAAGGAATGATGTTTTCACATTTTTAAAATTTTTAACTTGATTCTAAGGTACATAACTCTACATACAACATCAGCTCTTCTGATTGGTTTATGTCGTATGTGTTGCTGGGCGACAGCAAATGGCAACTCTACTCATACCGAGGTTCCTGAAGCCTTACTCCTGACTCATCTCTGCTCTCTGAGCACCTTGGAATGTTTAAAGTGCAGTTTTGATTACCGCGGAAACAACACAATCTGCAGGATTATCTCCCCACCCACTTCACCTCCGGTGCGGGCATTCAACTCACAACGTAATCGGGACATTAAACAAAGACTGCTCTATATTCAGAATCAGATTATGGGTCAGATATAGTCAGGCAATGAGTCAATGACTGCCGGAGTGAGATGTGCAGGTGATGGGACGGCAGCGTCGCCATCTTACAACGTTTTGTTTTGTAACCCAGAACACCGGCAGTTCAAGCTCATCGCCCTCCTCACATACTGTACTGTACGAAGGCCACTCTGTCAGACAACTCCCCTCTCCAACCCCGTACAGGATAATTAAGGTGTTCTCACTGTGTGTGGCAGAGAGGAGATTCACTTGGTGGGGGGGGGGGGCACAGCGTGTGACTACCTTAACAGGGGGGTCCTTCGCCGCCTCCTTCGCCGCGCGACGCGGACGCCTCTCCCGCCGCGTCTGCTGCCAGGGCCCGTCGGCTTCAGCTTCGGTCCGCGAACGCCGAGCCCAGCGCGGAGTCCTGCTGCGGCCGTCAATCACGCCCTGAGGATGACATCACTGAGGATGACGACCCTCGGTGTTTTCCGCGGTCGTTATTAATTTACTTTTTGGTTTCGGGGGGGCCTTCCTATCCTAACAACTGACCTCTAGCAGTTCAAAACCACCCCGGTGCGGTTTCAGGCCCTGTAGCTAATTTCACACCCAAAAGCAGAACTTCCCAACCATGACGCACAAAAAAAGGACACTTGACACCACAGACCGTCAACAGGCAGAGAGTCACATCAACCAAAAAGTCTGACCTGTTAATCCCCTGCGGATATGCAGCCCTGCCACTACAACACCTTCTATCTATTATTTCTTCTTCTTATAGGAGTCAGTGGTTTTATTCAGTCATACCAGGTACCAAGTCAAAACACAATTTGGACCAGTTATAATTAAGATTTTACTGGGTAAACTTGTTCATCTTGCATTTATTTGGTATGCATTTAGTTAGTGTCTCTCGCCCATTGTGGCTTGAAAAACAACACTCAAAGCTAAGCACTATTATAAGGAACAATGCTGCAAGACATACTGTTACATGTAACAGTGTCACAATGAAGCAGAAACTTTATTTTTATATAGTATAAGAGCTATAACTTTAATTACAAGTACCAGTAGTACCAGTGGCTGAAGATGAACACATTTCCTAATGCCTTTATAAGCGCTAGATATGGCTACAGTCTTTCTAATAAGTACACATTAACATTATGCCCAGCTTATAATAACTGGCATAAGAGTATGAAGCATTCAGTGATAAGCAATATGATGCTAGGGACATAGTATCACAGTTACTATTAAGCTGGTTATAAGATATGTATGATTGTGACAAAGGCAGCGGCGTGTTATGTAGCATTTATGAAAACTACGAAACTCACTTCAGGTAAAGTTTTACCTTTCATTTTCACAGCTGCTTTCATACTGTTACCTACACTGTTACGCTGTCTATAACTGCCTCCAGTTTCAAAAGAAGAGCTGAATAATCCAGTCTTCAAACAACCAAAATCACTACGGCACAGCAAGTCACAGGCTGTCCTGAATGAGAATCGTCTCTGCATTGACACGCAGTGAAACTGTCCGCTCCAGCCAATCAAACACGACAACAACACCTCTCGGCCAATCAGGCGCCGTCATTCTGGAGGTAAAAGTGCCAGTCTCTTGGGCCCTCACCACCTCCCCCCTAGTCCAATGGGGGAGGAGCTCTGACATTCTATTGGGCAATGCGGCCGCTTCAAAGTCAGCTGCATGGGAGTTGGCATTCCGCCAGGAGTGTCACCAAGCGAGCGAGGTAAACAGCCAGCCTTCCCTCCCGATCTAGCGCCCTGACATTTAGGCCCCTTAGTGACACCTCTAGGGGAAGACCCTTTACAGATCCCCTGTGCAGTCAAAGAGAGAAAGAGGGAGAGGTTCAGAGTCAGTCTCACTGCCGTGGTGCACTCGAAGAAGGAAACAAACAAACAAAAAAAACAAAAAAACACTGCGTCACTCGTGCTATTTCAGCTGTGTTTCCATTACGCAGCAAAAAATCCCTAAGAGACAAAGAGAGAAAGGCAAGGTGTTATCGGTCAAGGAGAGTGGGTCCCCCCCCCCCCCCCCCCCCCAAACCCCCCACACCCCCCCCCTTTCCCCCCTTCCCCCTTCCCACCCTCAGCCCCCTCCACCCGCCCCGGGACAGACAGGTGCAGGAAGTCGCTCCGATTCCACCAAAGTCCACGATCAGCACCTCACTGCAGCAGTGACCCGCCGACCGCCTCGTCTGGCTCTTTAAAAGTTGCCCCGATAGCAGACAGCCAGCGACGACACAAGCTCCTGCGTTAAAAGGAAAAAGCACCGTTATCACTTACCACGGAAGGACCATGACGCATCCGAAAGGGAGAGGATGGCCTCAAACAAAGAGAACACAAAGATTACGTGCTTGTATACTTTGTTTATATGTGCGTAGATTATTTACGCGCCTCGTTTCCTATCCGTCTATTATGCACACGCGTCTGCGTCTAGGTATTATTCTCTGTCCAAAATATAATTTCTCCTTTCATTATCTCTGTCTCGTAAATAAAATGCTCCACTATCCAGTTATATCCTACGTTTCTCTCAGCTAATATCTCCCTGATGTTCGTTTGTCGTGGTTTTGGAAGAGCCTATTCCCCTCACCCGGCCTCGCACGACGCCTCGGACTGGAGAACGAGGTACGTCACGTCTTCGCCGTCCATGTTAGCGCTCCGCCAACGTTTTCTTTTCCCGCGCGGGGCAAAACAACGGCTCGGACCCGGAGAGAGAGGACCGAGGAGACGGACCTAACGAGACGGAAGAAAAGATCGGGAAGGGGGGGTGGGGGGGGGGGAGGCCGAGTTTGAAGCTGCGCCTTCGGTTCAGGTAAGAATGCCACCGCGCACCGGACTCCTGATGAGAGAGCTGCCGCTTTGCTAACAATGTGGGGGGAAAAAAAAAAAATGACGTAGCTGCTAATCCGAAATCTTTCCTCCCCACCCACCTCGCCCTCTTCACTTCATATTTTTCCATCTCGGGAGCAGCGCCCTGCTCGATAAAGACATCAAAAAAAAGTAAAAAATTCCCAAAGAAAGACGGACACACCCCCCTTTATAAACAGACACACTCGCGCACACACACACACGCACACACACACACACACACGCACACACACACACGGATACCCACACATGCGCGTACGCGCTCGCAAGCTCTCCCACGGTGTGACGCAGCATTTAATTCTCCGGCTGCGCTGCTGGTATTGCAGCCTCACGCAACTGCAGCTCTCTCTCCAACAACAACTCTGCCGGTCAGCGAATACCGCAGCCAGACACCCAGCTGGAGTCTCGCTACGAAAACCCGCGTCTCAGCTCCTCTTTCTGCTGCTGTCGTCCACCCACCCCCTCTCCCTCTCTCTCTCTCCTTCTCTCTCTCTCTCTCTCTCTCCCCCCTGTCTTCTCCCCCTCTCCCTCTCTCTCTCTCTTTCTCTCTCTCTCTCTCCCTCTCCCCCGTCTTCTCTCCCTCTCTCTCTCTCTCTCTCGCTCTCTCTCCGCCTGCTTTCTCTCCCTCTCTCTCTCTCTCTTTCCCCCGTCTTCTCTTCCCCTCTTCCCCTCTTCCTCTCTTCCTCTCTCTCTCTCTGCCTGCCTTCTCTCCCTCTCTCGCCCAGTCGCATTCAGTTTCTCACAGCGAGCTGCACGGACTGAGCCTCAGTCACCTGACTACCCACTGGTTTTAAAGGCACACCGTCCACTTTAGAAACCAAAACAAAACAAAACAAAACCTGGGCGAAGGAGGAGGGAGTGGCAAGTGCTGCCCTGGTGCCCAGTCTCCTCCGCACAGTCCCTCTGGTGCCCACCCCTAGGGGGCGCTACCCCCTGCGCCATCGACCTAGTGGTGGCCGAGGGGCCTCACAACGCTGATTAGAGCACGATGGGGTTTTAACCCTTCATAAGGTAGGTGTAAGATCACAAATACGCTATTAGAACATTCCCAACCGAACATTCTAATGCTGATGCAACAATCACTGCTGGTGACCGAAAGCAATCGAGTTCTAGAACACCAACTTTTTTTTGCGGGGAAAAAACATTCCAAAAAAAAAAAAAAAAACCTGCTCTTCTCAAAGAGACAATAAAATGACGCAGAGAGAACAGGAACAGAACAGGAGGCAGTGAGCCCTGTTTTTCGGCCCCTTAAGATTTGACATGGCCGTGGATTTGACTCTTCATGCGATGCGGTGGTGGAGGTGGACACCCTGACCGTAGAGCCACGGCAACACAGAACCTCATGGCATCGTAAACTTTCTGCTTGTTTTTGTTGCTTGCATCCAAAGCGCGCACACACACACACACACACACACACAAAGAATGCTGAGGTTCAGGACTAGAAAAAGATTTTCACAGCTCTGGGTTTTTTCACGGTAAATGTTCTGGCGAACTCCTGTGTGAGAAGCAGAAGAACCCGCCAGGAGACCGTGTTTGTTTTCACCCTTTTCACGGTCGCTGACTAGCGATTACTGGTAACTCTACCCTTCAGTCCTTTCTTGCCAATTGAGAAATTCCGCTGAAACAGAGCTGCACCTCTGGCAGGACAACTGAGCGGAGCGGCATCGGATTTTTAACGCAGGCGCACAAGAGGGTCAGTGTTCCTTTGCCTTTACAAGATTTAGACTCAAGTCCAGATTTAGAATTATCCTGAAAATGACCGCACAAAATTTTGTCAAGTACTTAGGGACATTTGCACAAGCCACACGGTAAATTAAACTATTCTCGGCTTGATCCACATAACGTCCTGACAACTGTGGAGGCTCAAAACAAATGGTGTTGACTTGGCTTCGGGGCAACTAATTTTCATACAAAAATCTGGTATAACCACAAATGTCCGACCAACCATACACCACATTTTCCACTTGAGTGACATTTGGTACCTTGCAAGACCAAGTCAGATAAACCAGTTTAGTCATGGCACGTGGCGCACGGTTTGTGAACAGCACACAAAGGGCTCGGATTCTTCTCTAATTCAAGTGTCAAACAGAGATTTTAAGTCCCTGCTTGGGAATGTCCCCGCTTTTTTTCCCTCTTCAAATTTGTCAAAAATGTACAAATTCCTTTTTTTTTGGGAGAGTAGTACACTTAATGCATGATATCTAAGAAGGAAAAGAAGGGGAAAAAATATTCCTTGATGCATTTCAAGACTGCTTTCCGCTTGTAAGACATAAATTAGTTCCCCGAGGAGGCTATACATAGCTATTTTATACATAGCTCATTTCTGGGGAACAGGCCGACTGAATATTAGCCAGCGCGCTGCTTGCGGGCCTAAGAGAGCAGATTTAATGAAGCCTCGCGGATCTAACGTTCCAAATGTGACACTGGTCCAATGACCTGAGTTGGCGAAGCAGTATTTTTATTCTGAATATGTTTTACTGATCAATAAAAAAAAACAAGAGACCTCTCAGAATATTAGGCAGACCATAAGCGGAGCAGCAAGAACGCGAGCAGACAAAGTCAAAGTAAACGTGGAAGGATTTAAAAACCTCTGGGATTTAAGTAAATGTCGTTTTCGCGTGAGCCGTTTCATTTCAGGAGAACTTCCCATCCTGTCTCACTGCTGCTGCTGCACAGCCTCATCCGTGGCCCGTGCACGTTCTGGACAAGCACAGGAAAGCCAGGGCGTCCCGGAGACACAGAAGGGAAGGAGGGACAGCTCGAGGACCGGAGGAACTGGGGAGACAGACTCCTCACGCAGGGGTGGGGCGACAGAGGCAGGATGACGCATAAGCCTCTTACAGATTACAGGTCCTAATTTAAGCAGAGGGAGCGTGGCAGTATCGACGAGCTGAAGAAGCTTGGGTAGAAATTGAAGGGTTGCAGGTTCAAGTCCCGGGTCGGGAACCTTGCTGTCCGTCATACTGTGGTATTGAGGTAGTTTGGTGAACTTTTCCAGCAAAAATTTAGCTTTTCCAAACTGATGTTTTTTGGCTGCATAAGTCACCCAAGCCCCAGGAAAAAATCAGCCATCATTATTAAAAGATAGCATTGGATCATGTGATGTGATGAGCATGAGCTAGCAGAGTGATGCCGTTCTCACTGTACAGGCTAGCAGGAGCAGGCCGCTCTCTCTGTACAGGCTAGCAGGAGCAGGCCGCTGTCTCTGTACAGGCTAGCAGAGTCAGACCGCTCTCTCTGTACAGGCTAGCAGAGTCAGGCCGCTCTCTCTGTACAGGCTAGCAGAGTCAGGCCGCTCTCTCTGTACAGGCTAGCAGAGTGATGCTACTCTCTCTGTACAGGCTAGCAGAGTCAGGCCGCTCTCTCTGTACAGGCTAGCAGGAGCAGGCCGCTCTCTCTGTACAGGCTAGCAGAGTCAGGCCGCTCTCTCTGTACAGGCTAGCAGGATAAGACCGCTCTCTCTGTACAGGCTAGCAGAGTCAGGCCGCTCTCTCTGTACAGGCTAGCAGGATAAGACCGCTCTCTCTGTACAGGCTAGCAGAGTCAGGCCGCTCTCTCTGTACAGGCTAGCAGAATCAGGCCGCTCTCTCTGTACAGGCTAGCAGAGTCAGGCCGCTCTCTCTGTACAGGCTAGCAGAGTCAGGCCGCTCTCTCTGTACAGGCTAGCAGAGTCAGGCCGCTCTCTCTGTACAGACTAGCAGAGTCAGACTGCTCTCTCTGTACAGGCTAGCAGAATCAGGCCGCTCTCTCTGTACAGGCTAGCAGAATCAGGCCGCTCTCTCTGTACAGGCTAGCAGGATCACAGAGTCAGGCCGCTCTCTCTGTACAGGCTAGCAGAATCAGGCCACTCTCTCTGTACAGGCTAGCAGAGTCAGGCTATTGTTTTCTCTTCAGTCCTGTTTATCTCAGGCTGTTTCACTACGAGCTGAAAGCTGGGACTACCCCCACCGGAATAGCGATCTGTAGAACGTGTTGCTCCCACAGGAGCGGCAGTTGGAGAAATTATCGATGAAAGAATCGGCTTTCTCCCCTTGCTCCGTCTCACTTAGCCGACGAGGCAACGTAAGGAATCCAAACAGATCTAAGCAGGCCTTCCTGCAGCGCAAGGCAGTACAAGAAGAATATTGACAGGACCGTGGCGGGTGATACTGGCAGAAACAGGACCCAGTCACTACGTATTCTTGTACCCAAACTCCAGCAGTATCAGCGAGGCTGATGGGAGTCGTAGTCCACGGTTAGAGGCCTTTTTTGCACTTGGAATCTCAGCACTGTCTATATAGTTGCCTATATGGTCAGTTAGTCCAGCAGTTTCACTACCAGCTTAACCAGCTTTTACCAGCTTTGTTCAGCCACAGACCAGCTATGACCAGCTAGAAGTGTCGAAAAAACACATCTTAAACCAGCTTAGAACCCCTGGTGGAATTAGCTGGAAGTTTCAGCCGGGTTGTGCATGCACGCATGTATTTTGTAACAAGTGGTGCATGCGACACTCTTCGTTTTTTTCCCTCCTGGCTCTTTTTTATTTTGTCACCTACCAGACAGAGGGCGTCAATTTTAGCAGTGTCAGCTCTCCGCTGTATTTCGCATCCTAAATCTTAAATCTCCTCATTGGGGGGGGGGGGGGGGGGGGGGGGGGGGGGGGGGGGGGGGCGAGTCGGGCACATCCTTTTACAGTACATACAACGGCCGCCATTTTCTCCAGCGCGCCCATATGAACGAACCAGCCACAGCCGCGCACACGTCCGTGTTCCAAGAAGCACGGTCGGTATTTTTCAGCGCAGTACAGGGGTGCTGCTGATTCCGGCAGCTCGCTCTTCAGAACCCCGTAGCCACTAGGGAAAGCGCTATCCATCTCCAGGGCTCGGCGCCGAGTCTCGGATTTAATCCGAAACCGTGCCGGTGCCCTCTGTGGCCATCAGCCACCGCAAAGGGCGGCATGCAGTTCCCGACTGCATCGCCCAGGGAATGGGAGGGCTCCCTCGGTTCGGGGTCCATCACTCTCCAGGGACCGCCGCCGGGTGACTGGGCACCCCCCGCAGGCCGCGTGCCAAAAAGGTGCGTACGAAAGGTCTTCCTCTGACTCAGCTCTATAGGAGCGCGGCCGTGGGCTGCGGCGTGAAGAGAAGCAGCCACAGACACCGCGTGTTCCAGAGCAGAGCGCCGGACGTCTTCTCTCTCCCGAATCGGCAGTAGAGACTGCGCACAAACGCGGCTTGCTAGTTCATTGGATATTCCAAATTAGGGTGGGGATTGGACATATTTAGCCCCACGTTGGGAAAAAAAAAAGTATGGAGGCATTGCTTTTCTGTACACAAGCAGCCTCACAAGAATACGTGATGAGAATGTTTCTAATGCTATGAACATTCTAATGCTCTCGTAACAATCAGTGCCAAGGAGTTCTAGAACCACTGACTTAGAATTTTCAAAAGAACATTCCAAAAAAACGTGCTCTTCAAAGGGTTAAGCAGCTTCTGCAGTGTTCAAAGCACACACTCGCACACTTACAGTCCGACTGCTGCCTGTCACCGACTACTGCTTGCCGTCATACTGATGTTCAGCAACTGTGTTTATATCGCTGTGTGAGCCGATTATAGAAGGGAGAGCACGCACTGCTGAGCAATTATCTTACTCTTTCAAGCCTCTCAAGAGCGTATATTTTGCCTTGAACTCACAAGACAAAGTATGTACGTTTGTCCATGTGCACGTATGTATGTACACGCATATCTTCCCTCCTGGGTTTGTCGTCAGTCATTTTCACGGCTGATTTTCCTTACTTTTAAGATTATTATTGTCACAACAGATCCCCCAGCGCTCAGGCTGCTGATCGGAAGGCATGGTGCGTCTGCGTATGCGTCCGCGTATGCGCATGCATTCGCAGTCCATCGGGAGCAGATGCGACGCCTGTCGTTTCTGTTTTCCCAAATGCAACCGCCCCCCCGCCCAGCCCAGCCCAGCCCACCCTGAAGACTAACGTCATAACAGGTGTGTCGAGCTGCTATTGTTAAAAAGGTCACTGGGTAGGATTGATTTCATTCTCCCGAAAAAGCTCAATTACTGCGGAGGAGGAGGCAATGTCCAAACAACCAACCAGCCTAGTGCGGCTGATTTCAGGAAACCTGTTTTACAGATATGTTCGGTGTGGGTGCGATGGGTGTGACTATCTCCTCCTTTCTAGATGGGTTAGATGAGAGAGTGGTTTCATGCTGGCTGATTTTGTACGTCCCAGGTATAACTTTTTAAGCTATGATAGTTGGATACGGACTGCATTCAGCATTGCATGTTGAAATCGTGTTTTAATTGCTGCGTTATACTTCGCTATACATCGGTTTCGACTAAAATGATGAAAACGCATTCTCCCGGTAGCAGGTCAATACCTTCACAAACAGTGCAGATGTGTGAGGTTACAAAAGTATCGGATGACCAGGAGCGCAATAGCGACATCAAGCGTTCAGAGAGTGAACTGCATGTTTCAGGTTTGTTTACGTCTCTAAAAAGTGCGCATTAGATTAACCTTGTGTTCACAATTGTATTCTTCTGGTGCTTTCCATCCGTAAAGGCCCCATTACAATCGCTAGATTAAATGACACAAAATGTGTTTTCAAAGTAACATACATAAAATTCAACAACGGATGATATTTGCTTGTTGAAGCTTACATTATTGTGGTGTTGTAGGGTAAAAAATGATATGTCGTTTTATAAATAAACATTTGAGTTTTAGGTTTCGACTGTAAATACGTGGAAAGCATTCTATGATAATAGCGATACAGCAACATCATAGTACTTAAAAATAGCCATATAACTGTATGCGCCAACGTAAACATTTACCATTCATTTAGTGTGCCTAATTTACTAAACAACTTGTTTTTTTCCCCCTGTAACCAATCACCGTGTGTTAATGAATAACTTTACCGAAAGGCCATGTGAAGGCGCGCTCCCAATATAAACTGCGTAACATCCTCTCTCCCGCACTAGGATTATCTCCGCTCAAACTCTCCCTCGCGCAGCCTAACATTTCATTCGCTTCCACTCTACTCCACTCACCGCTTCTTTCGTCCTTTCGGTTTGTTCATCAGTAATGCCCATGTTTTGTCGGGTTATCCTTTTTTTCGCCGGAAGGCGTGATTTTTGCGCAGTTACCAGCATCCTACGCAGGTAGAATTCGTTCTGACTCCATCCGTTCCTCACTGCGCTTGTCGCAATAGCCCTCGCTCTGACGCAGTAGTATTTTCACGCTTAGCATGCGTATTGGTCTCAAAAGCTATTCAATACAAGACCAACAACAAGTTAACGACATCGTGACAAACGCAGAATATCACATATCAAATATATATTTATAAATGGTATTTAAGGCTATACGAATGCTATTATAATCAAAAGTTGTGAAAGCGTATATCAATGTAACATAAGTTTTTTTTTTTTAATATTTGCAAATATGTTCCTGAAGTAAATGCCATGTATTCTTAATTTTCTTTACCAGTCTTATAAATAACTAATAGGAAATTTGGAATTAGTTATAATAAATAATGTAAAACCCTTACTTGGACTGTAGTAATACGAGTATGCTGTTCCACATCTTCCTGCGTCGGGCCACAGCTTCCGTCAAAAGGCTCGTTTGCTCAGCTGGACTATGTTGTTTCGTTTCCTCCAACCGATTCCCATTATTTACAATCTTGAAGCGCTCACCCTCTGCCTTCCTACAATATTCCCATCGATCTTTCCACAGAGCAACCTGCGAGCCCCTCCCCTGACACTCCCCCGATTTCTGATTGGTCAACCCGCGGCGAATTCTGTCTCTGGCGTCAGAATCACATGCGGCGACGCATGTTTACAAACATTGGATAAGATCACGTGGTGCTGGGAACCATTTTACCGTAAACTGCTGCACTTTCTGGAACATTACTTCCGCTTACAGCATTGCGTTGGCAGGAATAAAGAAAGACATCACTTGCTAGCCAAAGAGCTATGCAAGAGAGACAAACTGTTACAGCCTTTAGTAAAGCAGATTTTGAAGTCGAGAGTTTAGATACACTTTGCACATACAAATTCCTGCGGATTTAGAAAATAGTGACGTACAAAAAAGTCTAAATAAATAAATAAATAAATAAAATAAACTGCATAGATAGTGATAATATGTATGCACAGGATTTTATGTTAGAAATATGCAGAAGGCAGAGCTCATGCAGTCATAGTTAATGCAATGTTGAAGTGTATATGGTTGAAAAAATGTACACAAGCCACATACACTATGCTGTATGAGTCATGGTTATGCACCACTGTTGATTTCCTGCGTTGTTGCAGTCGTACCCTGGAGCAAGGTACTCTAATTAGGGAAGTATCCAGCTGCAGAAATAGATTGTGTGTAAAAATATAAACTCTGCGGGTCGCTCTCAATACGACCACGTATAAAGCAAAACGGGACATTCAGAATCAAATGCAAAACAGCATGTCACGAAGACAAACAAAATGGCAAATGTCTAACAAGCAAAAAGACAAATCCGTCTGAAATAGCTTTTTGCTAGTGGTTGTGTATGCATACTGTGTATCCATAACTTCACAGCGGAAAACACAGGAATACGATGTGGCTATAACCTAAATAATGTTGTTTAAGGTGAATGCCTGACCTTTGCACATTGTTAGATAAGTTGCCTTGTACTAATGGTTGCATTACCTGGGGTCTATTGAGACTGATTTCATATTAAATCACAATGTGAATGAAATATGATTTAAGGTTTTGGTGTGCAGGGGATATATGTTTTAAGTGCGATGATGCCACCACATTCAACATACAAGTAAGTTTAACAAATAAATGCTCAGATTTCATGACTATGGTGGAGTTCAGTGACCAATAATCAATGAAATTGGCTTCATAAAAATATATCAAGAAAAAATAGCATGTAAAAAAATTTTTTTTTTTGGGGGGGGGGGGGTAAAATGTTAATTGAAGGCCATGGACAACCTTCATTTTACTTTTCACGAGCACCCAGGTTTATGCCACTGATTGGCTGATACGGCTAGGAGGCACATCCAGCATCTTTAATGCATGATCCCATTCATGCTGAGATATCATTTGTTTAATCAACGACTGAGCCACACCTGTGTAGGTACCGGTTGATTTACCCTGGATCTGGACTGCATGGGGAAAAAAAAAGATTAGGTGAGCTCTATTAGGGGCTCCTGATTGGTAACGGATGTAACGGATGGGCGGAGTTTTAATTCAATTTGAACTGGGCCTTTCTGGCTGGAGGCTGCATACTAGGGGTATAAATGTTTCCGATCGACATACAGGGCCGTGAAAAAGTATTTGATTTCCTCTATTGTTGCATATTTTGTCACACCGAAAGGTTTCAGATCTTTAGACAAAATGTTCAGACAAAGGGAGCCTGAGTAAACTCAAAACACATTTTTGGCTGGACCGCAACAGCGGGGCCAGCCCTACAAACGCGAATGTCTGTGACTGAGGGATGAAGTTACGCCATTGGTCGGCCGAGTTATGAAGCCACACCATTGGTTGGCCGGTCCAGCCATATACTAGGTTTTGACCTGGTCTTGTTTAAAAATTCATATTTTATTTATTTAATGAAAAAAAGTTATCAAACACCCATATCACCCATGTGAAAAAGTATTTGCCCCTTTAACTTAACTAGTTGCACCACCATTGGCAGCAATAACTGCAACCAAACAGCACTTCCTATAATTAGATATAAATCTTTTACATAATTGTGGAGGAAATTTAGCCCACTTTTCTTTGCAGGACAGATTTAATTCAGACAAACTGGTGGATGTTTGGGCATGAACTGCTTGTTTCTGGTCCCGCCACAGCATCTCTATTGAGTCAAGTCAGGATTTTGACTAGGCCTCTCAAACTGTAATTTTGTATCTTTTCAGCCAGTCAGATGTGGACTTGCTTTTGCGTTTTGGATCATTGTCTTGCTGCATAACCCAATTAGGCTTCAGCTGCAGCTCATAGACAGCTGACCGTACACTCTCCTTAAGAATTTTCTGGTACAGAGCAGAAAATTATCCTTCAATAATGGCAAGTCGTCCAGGTCCTGAGGCAGCAAAGCATCCCCACACCATCATACTACCTAACTATGTTTGACTTTTGGCGCGATGTTCTTATTTGTGAAATGCTGTATTTGCTATATGCCAGACATAAAGGGACCTGTGTCATCCAAAAAATTGCACCTTTGTCTCATCTGTCCAAAAGGCTTGGTTCTCATCCAAGTTGGTTGTTTGTGTACATTGTAACAAGATTGTGTTAGCTGGATCATATATATATATATATATATCGGATAATTTTAGATCGTATTTTAGCAAAATTTGTGATATTACAAAATATCAATCATTGCCTCACGTATCCAGATTGTATCCGGTCATGGTGAAGCCTGAGGTTTACACCCCTAATGCACAACCTGCCCACTCTAATGCAGCAGTGACCAGCGATGATGTCACATCCTTCGCGGCCTCCTCTCGTCATATGGCTGGGAGGGTACCAGGCATCCGTAAACGAGCGCCTATTTTCTCTCCGCCTGATTGGTTTCAGGATTTTGTGCCAACTTCTGCTCTTAATTATTAATTAGCTAAATAATATCTTCATCTGACATTTGTATATACGTACCAGCTACAGGCCACAGGCTGCATGTTTATATCCTAAAGATTTTACTGTGCTCAAGTGCGGGAATGAACCAGCGTAGTTTATAGAGCTGTCAGAAAAGCAAAGCTAAGGTAATTGGTCGGAACAAAAACTAGTAGTAGACGGTCCCCCTCAGGACCAGAGTTGTGCGCTGCTGATTTAAGCGATTGATTGCAAATGGCTGATTTATACTCAGGGTGGAGTTAGTGTTTCAACTGGAATTGCCAAACCTCGTTTTGGGAGAGCTGCAGGGCAAGCTGGCGTTTGTTTCTACCTCGTAGTTAGCAACCAGCTACCAATTAGCAATTAGACGCAAATAACGAACTGATGTACAAGCTGCTTTGGAGTACCTTTAAGTGTATTGCTTTGCTTTAGACCAGGGATTTCAAACTCAAATCCTGGAGGACCACTGATTCTGCTGGGTTTTGATGCACAAGATACATTGGGCCTCATTCACAAAACCTCTTAAATTATTAGTACTTTTCTGTTCCTAATTTGTTCCTAAAAATGTTCCTACAAAAATCCAATATGGGATTCAAGATGGGATTTTGTGCGTATCCCAGGTGTATGAGATGATGAATGTTGACTATTTGTACATTTTATGCACAATCCTGTTCATGTGCTTAGCATAAGGAAACAGCCATGAACAAGTACAGATAAGAAAAAAAGTGGTACAGATAAAAAATAAAAATAAAAACATTCTTACACACAGTTTTCAAATGCGATCGTATGCATGTTTCGTGAATGAGGCCCCAATAACTTTGTAATCGCCTACTTCAATTTATCAATTACATGTGGGCAATCCGTTCATGGAACATCTGGCCTTAATTACTCAAGTAGCCCCAACATTTACACCATCTGACATTTTAGCTACATTTCTTGATAAACGCACAAATGATAGCCAAATACTTCTTGCTATATGAACTGTTTTACTGAGATATAATCTGAGGGAACCAATGTTGGTGTATACAGAAATCTATACTGTAGTCACAAGTATCTTTGGGTCACACTCCAGCCCAGTAGGTGGCGGTAATGCACAAATGTCAGTTTAACACCATCCAAAACTGCAAAGGAAGAGTAAGTGTGGGCCACAGATTGCCTCCATCCTTCCCTACAAGCCAAATCCTGCTGGTCATAAAGACTCTGTTTGATCAGCTGTATGATCAACATCCCAAGATAAGAAAAGTTTATAATGGATAATTTATATGGGCAAGTTAAAAAAAACGTATCCCTATTCAGCTATCAGCCATATTACGCGGTAATGGTTTGAATAAAATATTATGGAAAGTTTACTTCTGTCACAACTCATATGGTTGGTAAGGATTCATTTGCGCTTTCAGAATTCAAATTTTGTTCTTGCTTCTTGGTTTCCCCACCATTTAGAAAAAAGCCTCAGGATACATTTGGTCATGGCCCAAAAACTTCCAGGTTATATTACGCAAGTGGCAGGAATAACTGCAATATAATAAATACCACAAACACAAGGTCAGCCAAGGAAAAAATATCAAAATGCAGCTAAGGTTTTTTTTATGAACAAAAATAACCCGAAACGATTAGTCACAGTAGATGACTAACAGCCAGTCAGAAGAAAAGAAACTGAACGAGGAGGAAATTCAGGCCTCCCCACAATGGGAAGGCGGACCCGAAATATCCCCAACCAGCCTACGGACAAAACGTAGAGGAAAACCTACTAACGAAACTATTTTTTAAAAATTTCCAAAATAAATAATAAAATAAAATGGCTGGGCATCAGCAGCAGACTCATGGCAAAACCAGTTAACACCAACGGTGGAGGGATGAATTTATAGGCTTCAGAAGGCCAGGTGATGAAGGTTTCTCAATAATCGCAGGCGTGGATCGTACCTAATCAGCGCAGGTGAGGATCGTTCCCAATCAGCAGAAGAATGGAAAAAGACACTAACTAACTCATGCACAACACTTCGGGGGGGGGGGGGGGGGGGGATAAATGGGATAATAATAAAATTAATAAAATAAATGGGAGCACAACATCGCACCTTTATGGGAGCCACACCTTTCTTTAGTCATATACATTTAGAGAAAAATAAAATGTCCCAAATGGAACGTTAGTTTCTATTTCCTGTTTGATGAAGCAGTAACCCAGATCCTGCACTAGAGGGCGGTATTAAGCTGAGGAAGGGCCCTCCGTTTTTTTTTTCAGTGGGAATTTACGAGTTTATAAATCTGATGTGTTCTTCATGTTTAACATTTGAAAACACTGTTGAAGAGGATATTAAATACCAAAATTTGGGGTTTGTGAGCAGAAGGGAATGTGTGGCCTGTACATCTATGGGTGTGTGTGTGTGTGTGTGTGTTGTGTGTGTGTGTGTATGCATTTCTACTGTGTGCATGTCTGTGTGTGTGTGTGTGTGTGTGTGTGTGTGTGTGTGTGTGCTTGTGTTTGAGTGGCTGCATGTGCAGAAGTGTGTGTGTATTTGTGTGTGAGTATGCATGTGTTCTTATGTGCATGAGTGTCAATGTGTGTGTGTGTGTGTGTGTGTGTATATGTGTGTGTGTATGTGTGTATCACTGTTTGTGTGTGCGTGTGAGCGCGCGTACATGTGTGTCTGTGTCTGTGTGCATGTGATTGGTCATACTGTCAGAGGTGGGGTCGAGTGGGGGGTGGGGGGGGGGGGTAGCTCTCACACCTGCTGTTGAGTGAACTGTGTTTTTTATGGATGATGCCGGCTGGGGGGGTGGGGGGGGGGGAGCTCTGTGGGCTCAGACAGACCCGCCCCTCAGCCCTGGATATACTTACCCTGCCCGTCTGAGTCAGGCTGTGCTGGACCGCATGGTGTGAGCTGGTTTAGGCCCCCACAGCCAGTGCACATTTCACACCTTTATTAAGCCCCACTGGCTCACTCACCACTGCTAAAACTTTACTGGCTGTGACTGATTCTGTTATGGACAGATGAGTCAGGTGATTCTACTGTTATGTCACAGTTACATTCGGATTATGTTTCAGCCACAGTTCACTGTTCCCTTCTCCCTACTTTTATGTATAAGTGACTTGCAACCAACAGTGAATATGGCCACTTTATTTAGGATTTTGTTTAATTTGTCAAATTATTTATGGGGGGGCTGTGTATAAAAAAGGGTTGTAATTTCTCAAGGATCACCTGATATGGATGTAAATTCCCTGAAATTAAGGTTGGCAGTCTGCATTTTAACCTCATATCACTGTTTCACGTCTAATCCAATTTTCTGAAGCACAAAGCCAAAACAACAAAAATTTGTGTCAATGTCCGAATACTACTGCACTGCATACATGTATAAATATAATGGAGTTACTTCTCACAATCCTTCCAGTCAACCATTAGACACTCAATTTAATGCATGCCAAGGAATGTCCTCAGCACCTAGAAACCTTTCAATACATTTTACAGTCCTAGATCTTCACTTGATTTCTCCCATTATGGAAATCAAGGCAGGATATCCCATATATTATTGAGGAATATTAATGAGGACACCCATCGTGTTTCTGTATGGCATTTCATTTACATCTGGGCATTTAAGCAGATGCTATTATCAAGATTATATTCTTTAACACAGGTTTATGAAGCTGGATATTTTATTGAAGCAGTCCCCACTTCAGAGTACTCCCAAACATAATTGTCACAGCTCTGCAGAAGCTTATAACCTATGAGAACATCAAGCAGATTATCAGGTCACCGTGCTAAATTTTGACTGAAGTCTGTCTCGGAATTTGACGAGTGAAATTAAAACTAAAAGTGCGGAGGCTTGCAGTTACTTAATGCCTAACTCATTAAGCGGGTGAGATCAGTTAGTTTTCCAGTACTTTAATAATTGTTTTGTTTTTAATTGTTTGTATTGTATTGTTTGTATTGTACCGTATTGTTTTTAATATCTTCCTGCCCAGGGACCGCAGATGTAAATTAGCTATATAGCGAACTCTGGCCCGACGGTTGTGTTGTGCATGGCCCCTGTTAAATAAACAAACAAAAACCAAAAATAAAAATACTGAAAGATAGCACACAGAGCTCTTATTGGCGTGCTGTGCTTCAGCTGCAGTAGATCAGGGCTGCCCAGCCTCGTTCCTGGAGGTCTACCGTCCTGTGGGTTTCCATTTCAGCCCTAATTTGGCACCCCTGATTCTACTCATTAGCAGCTCAACCACATCTCCAGGGGTGCGTTCCAATCGTTTATATTTTTAACTTCCTGCTTTCTTTCCTTGCGTCCTTTCCTGGTACGGAAGGCCAAATGGGTCAAAAAATGGTAAATGGTAAATGGACTGCATTTATATAGCGCTTTTATCCAAAGCGCTTTACAATTGATGCCTCTCATTCGCCAGAGCAGTTAGAGGTTAGGGGTTAGGTGTCTTGCTCAAGGACACTTCGACATGCCCAGAGCGGGGTTTGAACCGGCAACCCTCCGACTGCCAGACAATCGGTCTTACCGCCTGAGCTATTTCGCAAAAAAACATGTGAAACTGACGTCTGGGGCTCATTCCGAATGCTTATTTTATTCGTCCTCGCGTCCTAGGTTCTTGACTGACCCGGAAATCGATCAAGGCTCGCCATCTTCATGGACATTCCAATCTGTTAAATGCTCCTTGAAGGAGCTAGAAGGTAGGAGGCTCCCGAAGGATGCTTGAGCAAGGGCACATGAGTACATCCTTTGCGGAAGTATTTTTTCGGAACTTGTGACTCATGAATGATTGACCTGTTGATCCACCTCTCCCCAATTGCCGTGTCTGTAATAGACGTGGCTTTAAACTGACGCTTGGAAGAGCAAGGATGTTCACCTAATACACGTTTCCTCTATTTCTCCATCCTTGTGTTCTTTCCTTTTTCTTTCTGATGAGTAGAGCTAGGAACAAGGAAAGGAAGCAGGTAAAAATAAGCATTTGGAATGAGCCCACATTGACAACGTGTGATTCCAGACGTCAGTTTCACATATTTTTGACCCGTGTGGCCTTCCATAGTAGGAAAGGATGCAAGGAAAGGAAGCAGTTGATTGGAATGGACCTAAGCTGTTGAATGAAGTGTGCTTTGTTCGGGTTGGAGTGAAAGCCAACAGGACAATAGATCTCCAGGAACAGGGTTGGGCAGCCCTGCTGTAGATTCTGAAACAGGCCCACTGATCCCTCCTTATCCTCAGCTGCAGTAGTTATGACATAAAACAGAAAGAAAATGTGCATCGTGCTCCCAGGACAAAGGAAAATCTCCTGTTGTGGACTGCTCCTTGTCTTACATAACAGCTGCTAGCAGGTACAGTAAGTGTCATGCCAATAGCCAACCCAGACACACGGCATTATGTAACATTATATAACAAAGAGAGATTTTGGCACCCTCTGGGAAAGCTTTATACTGCATGTGGAAAAGCCACAAGTGCACTAGCAGGATACCAGTCCTGATCCCAAGAGTCAGCAGGTTCAGGGCTGGCCTTACACATCCATCCATTATCTAATCCCCATATCCTGCTCAGGGTCGCAGGGGTGCTGGAACCTATCCCAGCGTGCATTGGGTGAGAGGCAGGAATACACCCCGGACAGGTCAGCAGTCTACCCTGAACAGTTTGTCAGTCCATCAAAGGATACACACACACACACACTCACACTCACTCACTCACTCACTCACTGACTCACTCTCACACACACACACACACACACACACACACACTCATGCCTAGGGGCAATTTAGGTTATTCAACGATCAACCTAACCTGCATGTCTTTGGACTGTGGGAGGAAACTGGAGTGCCCGGGGCAAACTCCACAGAGAAAGGCCCCAGCTGGGAGCCAAGGTGCTACCCACTGCACCACCGTGCCACCCTGGCCTTATTCATTAGATTAGAAACGAAACGGTGAAAATAAGGCTCAAGTGCAGACTGTCTACGTTAATTCTGGGGTATTTGCATTCTTAACTATCCATGTAGGAGTTACTTCTTTGTAGACGCTTCTATCCAAAGCGATTTGCAATAAACAAATGCATACATTTCGCAGTTTATGTAGTCCCCGTGGGATCAGACCCAAAACCGTTGTGTTGTTAGCGCCATGCGCTACCAACTGAGCCTCAGGGCTACGTTGCCTCATCCACTGAGCCGCACCCCCCGAGCAGGAAGGACAAGGGAAGAACCCCACGGCCTTCACCGAGCGTCCGCTGCTAACTGTCAGTTACCGAAAGCTGACAAGTGAGATGTCTCCCGCTACGTCTCCTGCTGCCAGGAGCTCGATCCTTCCTGAGGACAGGATAACGCCAGTTACGCAAGACCTCTTCTCGGAGGACCCGAGAGAACAGGAAACAGGAAGTTGGCAAAGATATCTCCTTGCCCCCAAATATGCTCAAGGAGAGCTGAATTATGCAATCCTCTGACCGGGCCTTTTCGCCATAAGAAGCCGCCATTGGTGCAGGAGAGAGAGCATGCACATGCAAAGAAGCTCACGAAGGCTTACTTCGGTCGTGCAATGTAGCTGTAGCAAAGGCAGCTGTGCAACGAAAGATGTTCTTCATCCTATAACAGATGTGTTGATTGCGTGTGAAGCAAATAAAGTAAAACTTTCTCTATCAGTCCTGCACCGGGATTCAGAACCCCACATCCCGCTACAGTAACACTGCACTTTTTTTACTTTAGTCTTTCATAGCTTTTTTAACAGATGCTCACAAAGTGTTTTGTTTTTATTATAAATTGGCATGTATTGTTTTGTGCTGTGTTCAATGCTTGTCAAACACATGTTTGGAACCATCCAACAGAGTGATGACGATTGGATGAGGCCGATCCATTGCAGCGGGGTCCTGCGGGGACAGTATTAAGCTGCTCGTCCAATCAGGAGGGAGGGGGGGGAGGGGCTTGTGATTTTAGCGCTGGTGTAACCGGACCTCATGGTTTTCTTTGACCTTTCTTGCTGGATGGGGCTCTTTGTACGCCACCCTCCGTACTGCCGCAAGGACATATTTGAGGATCATGGGAGAGGGGAGGAAAGACGACACGCCAGATGTCCTTGCTCCGGTGACGTAGGAAGACACCCTTTCTTTGAGGTATGCCGAGATGGAAGGGTGTTCGATGATCCCGACGCTTCCTTGGGCCTGGAGGCTGTCACTCAACTCCTCTGCCAATCCCTCACCTCATCGCCGAGCAGTGAATGCAGGAAACTCCGCCCCTCCCCCAACAACAACAATCACACACACACACACACACACACACACACCCCACACCCCACTACAGTCCCACTCTCTAATGCAGGGCAACTTATCCTTGTTCCTGGAGATCTACCGTCCATTATGTTTTCACTCTAACCCTAATTTGACACACCTGATTCCTCCAATCAACCTACAGGACACTAAACCTCTAGCTGTGGAATGAGGTGTGCTTTGATAGGGCTGGAGTGAAAACCCACAGGTCGGTGGTAGATCTCCAGGAACAGGGTTGGGCAGCTCCGCTCTCACGCATAGCACATCTTGCACATCAGCCGTGAATGCGCGCCATTATTTCACCACTCGTGGGCCGCACAGTGCACTGCATGCTCGCAGCAGGCCCCTCCCCTGCCCCCCCCCCCCCCCCCCCCCCCCCCCCCCCCCCCCAAAAACAATGCTACACCCCTTCCCAGTTAACCTCCAGCCCTCCATCGTATGGTTTCGCTTAAGGCCGCCCGAACATGATGAGGTTTGCACAGCCAACAGCGAGGCGTTCAAGTGAATATTTCATCTTCCTCTGGGACACTAACCTCCCTCAATACAAAAGCGCAGCCCATATGCACAGTGCTGTGCGCTTGTGTTTTTCCTGATTTTTTTTCCCCACACACAGCTTGTTGTACATTCCTTTTATACTATAAAGATTTTTTATTTATTTATTTATTTATTTATTTATTTATTTATTTATTTTTTACGAAGTTGTAGGCTCGCCCTTGTCTTTTGTAGTCTTCCTGGGAAATCAGTTTTCTTTTAGCAGAGCATTGTTTTTTGCAGTTATTTGCCGCAGTTTAAACTCGACTAGCTTGCGCGCTGTGGCTTTGCTGTAAGTGAGATGTCGCACCGTGTGTGAGAGCCGTACGCATCGCAGTGGGCTCGCACGCACATTCCTGGGTGTAACGTGACCCGGGTGTCACGAGATGGCTCCAGATAAGAGAGGGCCAGCGACAGATCGTGTGTGAGCGAGAGTCAAAGTTAACTCAACAAGTATAACGTAAAAGAAACAAACAGCTCGTTAACGCAGAGGGACACAGATACCTTCGTCCTCCGTGACATTATAAATTAAAAGCAGGCTCTTAGTGAATCTGCAAACGCATCCGCATATTGGCGATTCGTCGGTTCATCTGCTTTCTGATCTCCCTTTAAACCGACACCGTGCTGGACCCTCTGCACCCCGCCAGCCAATCAGGGACGTGCTTAATTGTGAACAGAGTGAATGTGAAGTTAGGCCATCTGCAGGGTGTTTACTCTACCACTGTCTGCCAGAGGAAGACAGACCTTTGAGAGATGATGTAACCCCCCCCCCCCCACATGAAAGAGCTGAGTGTTTGTCGAGGAACTAGGGCATTTGCACAGAAACCATAATGTGTGTGTGTGTGTGTGTGTGTGTGTGTCCGCGTGCGTGTGTGTATGTATGTGTGCATGTGTTCACGTGTTTTTTCATGTGCGTGTATGCGTGTGTGAGTGTGTGTGTGCATGCCTGTGAGCATGTGTGTGTCTGCGCTTTTGTGTGTGTGTGTGTGTGTGTGTCTGTGTGTGTGTTTGTGTTCTTGTAATGGCTAACTGACAGCTGTTATGAGGAGAGGGTTGCAAGCTTGAATCCTGCATGGGCATTGCTGCTGTATCATTAAATATTTTTTGCAAATATCCAGCAGTATAGATGAAGTGAGGGAGTAATGTGTCCATACAGGATTTTTAACAACTTGTTCCTCAATACAAGTAGCTCCTTCACTGACAAAATGACAGAATGAGAGGAGTATATAAATGGTGTTAACTCACAGTTTATGGGGCATAGACCTACTAACACTTTACTTTTTAAATGAGAAGAAGCAATTCTATTTACACATGCAACACCAGCATTCATACAAAACACATCTGTTTCACCCCATCCTGAACATTTGTTTTATCCCCAAGCCAAAACACATTTATTTTACCCCAGACAAACAACAACGACAACAGCAACAATTACAACAAAGAAGTCTATGATTTTGATTGACAGCAAGAATAAAATGTTCTAAAATGTTGGGGGGAAAAAATAGAACATGAAAACATAAAAAGTCAATAGTACTCAAATCCAAAAGAAAAAAAAGTCTTAAACATTTCCACTAATATATCTAATTGGATATGTAGTCCTGCAGTTGTGGGTTCATTATACTAGACCTTTTTTCCAGTGAAATGTTTTATAGTGAATTATTAATTTAAAAAAAATAATGACGTTTTAATAGTTCTGAATACATACACTTAATTTCAGACACTAACCATGAAATATCCATGTATGTCATTTTCAAGAGTTGGGAAATGTGTAATACAATTAAATAGCTGCAGAATACAACTAAAAAAGAAATCAAATTCAAAAGCATCATATAGGTTACACATTATGTCTTTAACTGTCAAAAGTACGACAAACCATTATTCAGTCAAACCAAGCCAAGCTGACAATGATACAAATTTCAGATATTTTGTGCATAGATCACCGTTAACATGAAAAGGAACAGCTCTGCAGAACGTGAGTTTACATCTGACTTTCATCTAAATGAGGTTTCAGCGTAAGGATATGTTTCAAACTGAGTAAGACGGTTTCCATTAAATGATCTCTGAATCTCTTTGTAAGACTTTGTGTTCCATTACAAAGCAAATCTTCTTTCAGGCGAGACTGCCTTGTCTCGTGCTCCTGTGCGTCCAATCAAAGCCCTACTGCGAAATCAAATGGGATACGTTGCCTTTGATGGAGTAGACTGAGCGTGCTGGGAAAGACATTATAGCTTATCATAACTGCCTTTTACGTTGCTCATGGCGGAAACAAACGAATCCATCACAGGCCTGGGTTCAATCAACATCGTCCTTAACTGTTACCTGAAATTAAATTCCGGTGACTCAGATTACGCGGAGATTGGCAAATTCAGTTTGGTCGATGCCCGACTTGCCAAACTTAGCGTGTTGTGAAAAGCTACAACATGTGAATTTAAAGATGAATCAAATTTAAGGACATATGCTGATTGAATCTCAGCCATAAGCACTAACAAGGAGAGAGCGCATTTTTGACTGAGCCTTTCATCAGTGGAGTCATTCCCATCCACACAGAGAGAGGGCACATGCCCTCGGTTTTCTGGAAAAAAAACTGTACATTTACTTTAAGAAAGGTGCCTGTTTGATTAAATGCTAGTTGCACTTGAATTCAAAATTACGTTTTTTTTTTTTGTCAGACCACGATCAGCCCATCTGAAAGCCAAGTATTGCCAGCGCAATACTGAGCGAGAGGAACTTTGGTTAGTCTTTGGTTTTCAGATAATTCCCAGAATTAATTCTTGAATCATTTTGTGTTGATGGAAAGACAGTTCAAGGGATAAGCTTATAACTTTAAATATGGGTCTTTGAGAATTAGTATATCACATCACACAGCTATTGTTCCTCAGAACATGGTACATTTTATTGATTTCTTTTCTTTTTTTAACATCTGTGACAAAACAAAAGTCGCTCTTTTACAGTTAGCTTGCTAGCAGTGGTGACTAGATGATAGCTCATTGTGCCCGTACATGAAGATTAGCCCTTCACACAGCGCAAACAGTAGACACTGCTTTTTTCTGTTGTCTTCTATATCTACCATAGAAGACCCAAGACAACACGTAAATTTGACTTGAACGGTGTGTACTCTGTTGTGCTGCAGTAGCCTATTACTTAAGTGATGTGCCAATCACTGTATTATGAAGCTGAAAGAACAGTTGTTAAAATTAATCATGGCTTAAGTAACATAAGTACCCCTTCTGACTTCTTTTTTTTTTGATGTGTGATGCCACTGACTTGCATGTAATTTTCCAAAAGAGGTTGGAGAAACAGTGTGGATCCACAGAGCTTATATACACCTTGAGTCGGAGTTACTAAGACCTTCAGCACGTGTCGAAACCTGTCAGCACACACAAAACTAACAACACAACCGATGATTGGTGCAAAAAAAGATACCATGACCAATCACTGATTATGTTATTGGTTTTTTCATGTGCTGGAAGGTTTTGCAAAACAACAGGCCCTTAAGACTCCAAAACCAGACCACTTCCTGTCTCGCCCTGACCCAATATCTCAGATCTGTGGTCTGAGTTCTGCAAGAGAACACAATGATGACTGTTCATAATGCCCTTGCTCTCTGACCCAAAGTCAACAAGAGTGGCTTAGGCTGCGGCCATGTTGTGTGAAATAAGCACGGCTAGCTCAGCTGGCTAGCTCAGTCCCGGAAAATAGCAAGACAGTACTAGAGCGTAAAGCTAAATTGAGCAAACCACATTATAAAGGCAAACTGTACAGTAAAATACTGATATCATAAGGGACTATACATACACTGCAAGTGATTACATATAACAGGAATTATCAAACACTCTGAACTAAAAAGCAAGATTGTGGTCGGCAACTGGTGAGATCGTGGTGTCACATGATTATACGTATTTCTTGTCAGCGGCTGTATTAGCCAGTTCTGTGACACCCAATTTCAGCAGTAGCCAATTGCGTTGCTGCTTCTGGTTGACTGACGCGCCTAGTCCAGGGGTCAAACACACTGATCCTGGAGGGTCACAGGGGCTGTTCTCACCTTAAGATCAGCAACCAATTTAGACCCAAGAAAGCAGGTGAGGTGTGTTAATTGTTTAATCAACTGCTTTAATTGACCAATCAAGCACTGAGTCGTGATGAAAACAAAGCAGACCCTTTGGCCCTCAAGGAATAGGGTTTGACAACCCTGTCCTGTGCAGTCCAGTCTTCGCCCCTCTCAGGCCATTGGTTCGTTTTGGTAAAGCTTGCTTACAGTAACAAAGTGGAAAATTGCACCTTTCCTACACTTCCTTACTAAGGGTGCCTGAAGCACGATTGGCTGGTGTAGATTACGCATCATTAACCCTTTAAAGTGTAAGATCACAGATATGTGATTAGAATGTTCTTAACTGAACATCCTAATGCTGATGTAACAATCACTGCTGGTAACTGAAGTTAATGGAAGTTCTAGAACACTAACTTTGAATTTAGAAAAAAAAAGCATTCCAAAAAACTTACTCTTTAAAGGGTTAAGAGATGGGGTTTCCCCCTCCCTGACCATTCCTCAGATTTGACCTCCCCTCATCCCAAAGTCAACATAAAAAATTTTACAAGATCAATGCCAAATTATGTCACATAAACAAATGACAGATAGACAAATGGCTTAATTACCCACAGAAAAACTTGTAAACAGACTGTTTGTCAACAGCTGGTTGTAAAATTCAATGCAACTACTGACCAGAGTTGCTAAAAGTTGGTCCCTGCAGATGTTGGCCAATGACTTAGGAAACATTTTGAAACTAAATGAAATGTGGGACGTGTAAAACGCTGCCTGGCTTCTCCAGCAGAAACTGCTTTAATTTTCTCCTCTGATGATATAAACAGGGCGGAAGGGTAACTTGGACCGGCAGATTGTGGTTTTTATTTCCTTTTTTTCTCTCTGCAGTTCAGGACAGCTGGGATTTATAGGTGGGGCCGGAGTCCTAGCAGTGCTTAACTCCATACTTTCTATGTTTCGCTCACTATAAGCACCACTCCCCAGAGCATCAGCATGCACAGTCCCATCACATTAAAGGCATTACCACTATCGTTGTCATTACCTTCATCATCATCATCAACATCATCGGCAACATCATCATCGTCATCATCATCATCACCATTGTCATCGTCATCATCATCATCATCATCATCATCATCACCATATCATTGGGGTGAGGGGGGGGCGTAATCCTCTGGTTCAGTGCATAAGGCACCCTGTGACAAAATGGCAGTGGGGGACAGGGCCAGGGCGTTTGGCCAGTGTTGGGAGGGGGCGGTGGGGGGGGGGGGGGGGGGGGGGGGGGGGGGGGGGGCATGGGGGGGACGGTCACCCCTAGCGACGGGGTCTCTCAGGGAACGGCGGCAGGGGAGATGTCCGTCGAGCGGACGCCGGCTCTCACAGCTCGGTGTCCGCCACGGGGGACTTGGCGGCTGAGTGGCCGTTGGTCGGGGGGGCCTCGGTCTTCACCCCATCGGGGGACTCCCCGTTGGCGCTGGGCTTGTCCTGGGGTTCCTGTGGGTGGAGGGGGGCCACAGACACCAGAGTGTTTCCCTGGTTCTCCTGATCCATCGGCAAAGACTCCTCAGCCTGGGTTTACACACACATACACACACACACACACGTACGCACACGCACGTACGCACGCACACACGCGCATGCACATACACACACACACGCACACGCACACGCACACGCACGCACACACGTGCATGCATGCACACACACGGTACACATGAGAGGGTAGAAGTAACGTTGTGAAGCCTCCAGCCTCCATGAGGCGTAGTCCTCTCTTAACAGATGCAAATATGATTCAGGACCAACCTCAGTGAGGGACATTAAGTTTAAAATACAGAAAGACCTTTTTTTTTTTTTTTTTTAACGCAAAGATTGACACCCGCTGGGCCACTGTGGACTGCATATTGAAGCCACATATGAAAGGTCCTCCTCTGACTCCACTCTGCGAAGTCTGCTGTGCGAAAAGACAGAGGCTGGCGACAGCTTGGCGTTTTGGAAGAGAACCGCGCACATCAATTTCTTCGACAGTCTCGCTGACTGGCGGCGGGCGCTGCGGTTGCAGATAGATCGACATTCCGATTCGGGGTGCGGATTGGACACGTTCAGCCCCCCGTTGGGTGCCAAACACGTATATATATTTATTTTGTTTTTTTAAAGAAAGAGCATGTGTGAAAACAGGGCGGGGCTCCGATGTTATCGCGAGGAGGATAACGAATCGCAGCGCTCTGACGGAGGAGGAGCCGGGGGCCCCAGCTGCAGGGTCTGTGTTTTTTTGTTTTTGCGAGGCAGCGAGGGATCGCATGGGAGCCATCTTGGCGGGGCCTGGGACGTCCCGGACCCTGCAGCCTGGGTGTGGCCTGGAATTGAATGGCTTTCTCATGATGTCATGACGCCAGCTGGGGCTGAGACACGGGGCTGGAAATTACCCAGATGCTTGTGTCACCTTAAAGAACTCCCTTATCCCTAGAAGGTGTAACTGTGACATCACAGACATGAGATTAGAATGTTCTCAACGGAACATAAATTAGGCCCAGGCCTGCGCCACAAATCCGTTTGACGTTTCACATCGTTTCGCCAAGGATATCGAGTGTTAATCTGCTGCGTGAAAATGTCCAGAGAATAATCTTTTAAATATAAAAAAAAAGCCCCAGCTCCAGCCCTGGCCCCACCCCCAACAGCGACGAACGGGGCACTTACTAGTTTCGCGCTCTTGGCCTGTTGACCGCGGCGGTTCATCAGGCAGTAGCCCCCGATGAGCACGGCGGCTAGCAGCAGCCCCGTCAGCAGCAAGGCGACCCGGACTGTAGGGGGGTGTTTCCCCCATCGTGGGGACGCCTCCACCACCCCCAGCTGAACGGCACACAGAAGAACAGTTATTAAAGACGGTTACATAAAAACATACATACAGTTATATACAGTTATTGATTATCACACCTGCGGTCATTTTTATGGTCATCCCCAGGAGTTATCTATGGCTCATAATTCTGGTCTGCCCACCTTCAAATGGCATATGCTGCTAGTTGGTATAATGGCCACTAGAGGGAGCCTACACTGGAATGAGTCACAAGAAAGGGTTGAGGATTTGACATGTCGACTGAAGTTCATGTCGCATCTGTTTTGATTCCGTTAAATACGAGCTACTAAGTGCTCTTTTGGGGATTTTATATGTAAATTATACTTAAATAAAACGTTAGGAAACATCTCTATTACTGCAAACAAGAATACTTTCCGAAAGCTGTTGAGAGTGTATAGTGCGTTATCCGAACAGAATTTTTAAGTGTTATGTGAGGGATCGAGTCTATGCATGTATTTGTGCTCTTAAGTCACATTTTATTTGGTTCTGAACCATTAAAAAATGTACAAATAAACACTCATGCTGAGCTGAAGTATCTGGTCAAACCATAGTGACGCACAAATATTCCCCTTCGGGAAATCCAGAAGAACCGGCACTCTGTTGTTTAATCTGAAGTGCAGCATCATAAGGCAGGACAGCCAGCAGAACAGGGCGGGCAGTAGAGCAATGACCCAAATCTCTCCTCAGAGGCCTGGCTGAACGGGGCGGACCTGACGTCAAAAAAAGGCCCAGAGAACCTTCTGGAGAACGGCTCTGGGGAGCTGTGGGAGGGTTCCCGACCCTCTCCCAGGCGTCCCGGCTTTTCATTTCAACAGTTACACTGGATACTGCACCGCATCAGGATTTACAGCTGCGCGCGGTCTGAGTCACAAGCTGACAGGCGCGCATTTGGGTGTAGCGGGCGGGGGACGGGGGGGGGGGGGGGGGGGGGGGGGGGGGGGGGGGGGGGGGGGGGGGGATCCAAATGCCTTAGCGTGATCACTCGGGGGAGGGGGTTTCAGGGCTGAGGCCCCAGGTTTGAGCCGGCAGCGTATCCGGATGAAATATACGCCTCAGACACAGCTGCGTTAGGTCTGACAGACCCAGCCACCTTCCTCACAGCGACTCTCAAAACGTGCCTGGTTATTACAGGGCTCCTTCGAATGCTTGAGTCCGATTGGCCGCTTCGGCCATTCTATGATCTGATATTTCTGAATAACAGACTACTCCTTGCTATGGGCAAACAGACCGCCGTAGCTTTTTATATCGCTCCACAGAAAGGAGTGCGTTTAATTTTCAAATTTGCTATAGTTGCCGTGGTTACAGGAGCCTGCTTAGCCACGTGGAAGCAGCTCTAAACAGAATCAAACAGACTATTTTTTTTTTTTTTTGCCGAAGCTTGTAGACGAGTAAAATCACTTTGAATCAAGAATTGTGTGTCGCATTATCGATTAATTTTTTTTGTAAAGTAATCAGCCGTGTGATATGCGGGGTAATCAACTCCGAGATTGGTCTGCTATTTAAAAATAACCTGAAGGCATCGATGTCCAGGCCACTCGTTACTTGTCAGCTGCGGACCGCTGGGACCGACCGGAAGCGGAAGCCGACTGCTTTCGCAGAGAGCAGCAGGTTTTGCAGGGACACCACCTTGTCGTGGATGATCCTTTACTTAAAACAGTTAGTGACAATCAGTACCTTCTCTTTTATCCCTGGACTGTTGAACTTGTTGACCATTCCATTTGCGTCAGCTGTAAGAAAGGTGAAGTCATGGGAACAGTTACACACAGACGCCGGAATACTGTGTCAGTAGCTTCTTAGTCCCTCACACTACGTTCCTTATTCTTTGCCTTCTTCTATAATTCTTTTACTTTTACAGTATAATACACTGTTAGTTGGATTACTCCATATGTTTTACTCTTATGTTCTGTGAAGCACATTATGATGCGTCCCATGTACAAAATTTCCTATGCAAATAACTGGCAAGTTATTGTGATTATTATTATTATTATTATTATTATTATTATTATTATTATTATTATTATTATTATTATTATTATTACATCATACAATGGCCATAAAGATAAAAAAATGTTGAAATGAAACTCTTATTTATTTATTAAGCGATATTTCAATTCTCGTGCACAAATGTTTTACAGTCAGGTAAAAGGACCCGAACCTTCGCCGGAGACGATGACCTGCGCTGAGCTGTCCTCCTGGTAGATCTTGATGTCGCAGTCCGGTCCGCAGAGATCCCCCATCAGCTCTTTGAACTTTGCCTTGGTCTCCTCCTGCGGGACGGGGACACACACACATTACTCAGACCCAGGCATGTGTTCCACTGGAATATACTGAATCTGGAAAGTTCTTGATTTCTCCATGGGAAAAAAACAAACAAACAAAAAAAAACTGAACGGTCAACTTTTTCAGAGGGGTCAGAAAGTAAAAGTTGCTTCCCATGTGTCTCCCTTGAACTCAGCCAGATGAATTTCACTAATTAGTTCTAACTCCTGGCTGAAGAACTGTGCTACAGTAATGAACAAATCCAGGTGATTGGAAGAAAAATACTGGGGAGGACCTTTTACTTTCTGGACATTCTGGATTTTTTTCCGCCTCTGAACTTTTTTATTGTCATACATTGAGAGCATTCCTCCCGAGGCCGTTGTTTGTGTTTTTAGACTCTTTCGTCAGCGGGGCTTCTCTGAACTAAAATTTCTGAACACATGCACATGCAGACACACACTGACACACATACGCACGCCGAGGCAGATGCACAGGAACCCTGTTTCATGTGCCGTATACGCTTCCGACCCTGAAGTACCACTGAAAAAGCACACCCACATGAGTCACTGTCCCAAACTGCCCTGATCTGATGCACCCGCATTCAGACACTGAAGTCCCAGAGTGACAGGGGCTAGAACCCAAAAACCCACCACATCTCTTTCTCTCTCTCTCTCTCTCTCTCTCTCTCTCTCTCTCTCTCCCCTCATCTCACCCACTCTCTCTCTCTCCCTCTCCCTCTCTTCTTCTCCCCCTCTCTCCCTCTCTTTCTCTCTCTCTCTCCCCAACCTCACTCTCCCTCCCTTTCTCTCTCTCTCTCCCCTCTCTCTCTCTCTCTCTCTCTCTCCCTCCCTCTCTTCCTCTCTTTCTCTCTCTCTCTCCCAACCTCACTCTCCCTCCCTTTCTCTCTTTCTCTCCCTCTCCCTCTCCCTCTTTTCCTCTCTTTCTCTCTCTCTCTCCCAACCTCACTCTCCCTCCCTTTTCTCTCTCTCTCTCTCTCTCCCCTCATCTCCCTCTCTCTCTCTCTCCCTCTCTTCTTCTCCCCCTCTCCCTCTCTTTCTCTCTCTCTCTCCCAACCTCACTCTCCCTCCCTTTCTCTCTCTCTCTCCCCATCTCACTCTCTCTCTTTCCCTCCCATCATCTCCTGTGGGAGTTTCACATTTCTCCCCCATTCTCTCTCTCCCCTCTCTCTCCATTGGTGTTGGGGCAATCTCTCTCTCTCTCTCTCTCTCTCCCTCTCCCTCCTGTATCGCTGATATCACCGCGTTAAGAGAAATACCTTAGGAACAATCCCCACACTATGCAGCAGGATTCCGTGTGGAGCAGAGCCCCCGCCCAGCCGTCCCTGAACAAACACCGGACCCCCCAGTCCAGCAGCTGACAGCTGGGCTCGGCGCAACCCGGGGGGGGGGGGGGGGCAAGGGCAAACACAGGGCGTCCCCGAGCAGCCTGCTCTGACACCGCACTCTCAAGAGCAGTTGAGATTCAGTTTGGAGTCACGGTGTAGTTTAAACAGTTAGAGAACCGGGCTTGTAAACATTAGCAGAAAATATTCGCTTTTTTTTTTTTTTTTTTTTTAATTTACTGTTTATTTGACAAATTTTCTTTCTGCAAAAGGCAAGTCTCGAAATGAGTCAAACCATCTCACTTCATTGACAAAATCTTGTCTTATTTACCAAAAAAAAAAAAGTAATAAAAATAAGATTTTCTTTGTCCAAATATGTTTGTTGAGATTTTTTTATTTATTTTTGCTTGGTTTTGCAGGTTTGACTCCAAGTTAGGACACTGCCCTTGTACCTTTGAGCAAAGGTGCTCACAGTGCAGCCTGAATTCCTTCAGTATATTTCCAGCTGTATAAATTGTGCTAGCCCGTGGTTTTAATGTACTGCCACAGATGCGCTGTTTTTGGGGGCTGTTGTAGCATAGCGTGGGGGTTAGTCAGTCACTCGTTTTAGTCGTAATGAGTAGCCGTCGGTTGGCCGATTGTAATTTCAGGGTTGTTTGTATTAGTCATAGCGCGTCTAGTCCAAAACCAACTTCCTGTATGTGAAGTCCTGCCCTCTCTCTCACGAGTGGCTTGGTGAACAGCACACAAAAATCAGTGAGATTATTTAATTTTTTTTTTTACTGCATTTATGTTCGAGCCACAGACACTTTTGGTGAGTGTTGATCCATATTAGCACAGGCTAAGTTTTACGGAAATAGACGAAAGCCATTTTTTAGAGGCTGCACATCAATGAGAGGCTTTGTGCGTTGGATGACAGTCATTTACCATATATTTACATCAGTCTTTTTTTCTCTCCTTGTTTTCAGTTTATTCTCATTTCACGGGACCCACACGTTACCATTTAAGGGGCTCCAAATCGCCAAATCTGATCTCTTGGTTCAGTGTCAGATACCCAAATTTGGATCATATAAATCTAACCTCCAGCAAGTTCTGGCATCCAACAAATTCTGGTATTAAAATGTACAGGGCTGGTCAAGCCTCCTGAACCCATTTGGGGTGTGCGTCAAATGCACCGTGAGGTCATTCTACTTCTGGAGGCAGGTAGATTTCTCCCTTTTTCTTTTTTCCTTCAAAATTGAAACAAACAGTTTCACCACCCCTCTCACGTTACCACCGACAGGCAGATGGAAGGATCGACCAGGTGGTGTATTGCCATTGAAATGTAAGACTGAATACCGAAATACTTCACTTCAATTCACTCAGCTTAAAGAAGCCACAGGCTATTTCGCAAAAAAAAAAAAAAAGAAACAGCACAACTCGCACATCACCACAGGAAACCTGGCACCAGACGGAGGATGATCACAGGTTGCCGGCTGCCAGCGAAGACGACGTCTAAACTGAGGAAACCCTGGCAGCCCTCGCCCCGCCCCGCCCCGCCCGGTCCCGCCCCGCCCACGCTGGGATGAAGCTGGATTTTCCAGATGATTCAGAGACCCAGTCACTGTGGCAGTTGGGTAATGACACGGCCCAAACTCACAGGCCAGTGCCGTCTCGGCTGCACGGGCCCAGGCTGCAGTGGGGGGGGTGAGACGCAGCGCCACGTGGCCTCCTGTCGCTCTCCCGACTACTGCGCTTTTGAGCCATGGCTTCTGCCTGCATTTCCTGCAACCGTATTTCCTGCATTCTGCCTGTATTTCCTGAACTGTAATTTCCTGTATTTTGCCTATATTTCCTGAACTGTAATTTCCTGTATTCTGCCTATATTTCCTGAACTGTAATTTCCTGTATTTTGCCTATATTTTCTGAACTGTAATTTTCTGTATTCTGCCTATATTTCCTGAATTGTAGTTTCTGTATTTCCTGAAATGTATTTCCTGTATTTTACTGTAATTTCCTGCATTTCCTGAAATGTATTTTCCTGTATTTTGCCTGTATTTTCCTGTATTTCCTGTATTCTGCCTATATTTCCTGAACTGTAATTTCCTGTATTTTGCCTGTATTTCCTGAATTGTAATTTCCTGTATTCTGCCTGTATTTCCTGAACTGTAATTTTCCTGTATTCTCCTGTATTTCCTGAATTGTATTTCCTGTATTTTCCTGTATTTTCCTGTATTTCCTGTATTCTGTCTGTATTTCCTGAACTTTATTTCCTGTATTTGTCTGTATTCCTAGCTGGGATAGTTGTCTGGGTTTAAGGGGCACAGCCCATGGATTTCACCCATTGGGCTGGTTTCCAGAGTCAGGGGTATGTCACCTCTCTGTCTGTTGCCAGAGCTGGACAGGGATGGACAGGGCTGGGCTGGGCTGGGCTGCTACACCTGCTATTGGAATGTCTTTTGGACTCCAGAACCAGGGTGCATTTACATCAGCAGGAACAGGTCCAAGCACAGCCGAATATGGGAGACACATCTAGTTGGTACATTTTAAAGGTGGCGTGAGCATGGTATGGTATGGTATGGCTTGGCACGGTATGCTATGGTATGGTTTGGAATGGCACAGTACGGTATGGTATGGTATGGTATGGTACGGCACAGTACGGCATGGCATGGTATGGAATCAATTAAACTTTACGCAATGCGGTGCAGAGGTACTGCATAAAACTTTGTTCAACTGTGAATTTTAGCACAATTTTTTTTTTGTAGGATGGATGCAGGGTCTTTTTTTATGGAAAAAAAAAAACGAAGTGAAATGAATGTGGGGAATGAGCGGACGGGAGGAATGTTTGGAGGCCACGGGCGATGTGCAGCTGAAGGCTCGCCGGACGCGCCGTTGGTGGAGAGCCTTTCGCGGCCGCTACAGCCGCCATTCCGCGACATCCTGGAATCTTGGAATCTCTTTGATATATATGCGATCCCTCTCTCGCCTCTGACCTCCCTCTATATACCCGACCCCTCTTTTACCGAGAGAGAGAGAGAGAGAGAGAGAGAGAGAGAGAAAAAAACAACATCTTTTCTAAAAGGCAACAAAAGCCTTGTTCACTCACGTGCTGAATCGGAATGCAGGCTTTCAGAAATGGGAGAGGAATTATGTTTAAAAAGAAATGGGGGGGGGGGTGGGGGGGGGGGGGGGGGGGGGATGGGGAGGGGGGTTGGGAATTCTTCATAGCAATGTTCTGAGATCTTCTGAAACTCAAGTGCCATCTTTGTAGACGGCCGTTGCAGAGGTTCATCGCGTGACCGAGGTGCTGGATTCACATGAGCGGAACAGAATGAATCTGAACCAAACTCTTCTCCCCCTGTCTTCCTTTTAACCAGGCGGTGGTGATCCATCACCATTTTACCTGCCCGACTGCCCCCCCCCCCCAACCCCAACCTCTCCCAGCCATAAGTGTGCGTGTGTGTGGATTCTGATACCTCTGTGACAATGGGGCTCAGAAACTCAATACAACGAGCTGGGAATGGAATGTGTTTTGTATCGGCTGGATATTAGACTTCCAGAAAGTACCGCAGCAAACCACAGTACAAGTAGAGCTTAGGCTGCGTTCATTTCTCACACGTGTTCTCCAGTCAGTGGACCTTCACTGTGGAGTAAAACCTGGCTGAAGGCTCCTGTTCTTTTAATCCAAGACCCTCTTTTCGGACTTTAGGGTGGAGTCGAGAGGGCGGCTGAGTACTCACGCAGCTGGACGCGTCCTTCAGCATGAGCTTCACCGCGTCTCTGTCTTTGAGCGCTTCCTTGTCCACGCACTGGATGTCCCCCTGCGGAGCCAAACCCACGAATCAACGGGACAGTCGACTGGCCGGGTCCTGCACTCACACAGCCAGCAAGAGGCCAATGAACCGGCCTCCTACACAAGTGGTAGACCTATCGTGCCTTTTTTTTTTTCAGCAAGACATTATGGGCAGTTAGCCAACCGTCTACACTGTTTACAAAAGCTATTTCTATATTTTGTATTAAATTTTTTTCTAGCCACATACAAAAAAAAAATGTACCGGACTGTGAACCGAGGTGCACGCCGAGCTGAGGTTTTTGTGTGCCGTCACAGCTCTCTCTGTCATTGCTGGAGAATTGAAGATGGACTCACCGTGGGTTCAATCACACTGGGCCCACCGTCACCACGGGGCACCACTTCATCATGGCCAGACATGGTCTTGATCTCAACGTTGAACTGAGGATCTAATGTCACCGTGTCCTCCGGTGCGCCGTCTTTGGGGGTGGGAGTGATGGCGTTGGGGTCCGAACCGCCGTCCGCCTCTGCGTCTGGAGTTGTCGGGACATCCCCAGGATCCAATGCTGCGGCGTCATCCGAAAGAACATTTTTTTTTTTAACCTCAAATTCTCTGTTGCTATTGCCATTTACTCAGTAAGAACCCGTACATTTTGTTTGCTTTCATCATTTATATTACTTAGAGCAGTGCCCTACCTCTACCTGGAAGCACTGTTCCCCTATCCTAGACTCATCGCCACAATAGGTTTGTGTTTCCCCCCAGGTGGTGTGGCAACCATTCACGCTACATGTTGTCTATCTATGGTGGAACTTTGTTTCTTCAGCTGCTTTTGGGTCTAGCTGAATGTGTTGTTAACCTTGGTTGTCCCAGTCCTGCATTAATAATGTGTGATGTTCCATAAATGGTTGATGTGGGTTTTTTGGCCCAGGTCTACAGGGAAGTGTCTTTTTCGTTTCTAAACCAGGGGCATCAGACTTGTTCTGGGACCAAGTCTGTGCTGGTTTTGTTCCAACACGCACCTGGTCATCTCACTGACAACAACGGGAGTAGCTACTCCTGCACCTCCGCACCTGGAACTAATGCACTTGTTGTACGTCGCTCTGGATAAGAGCGTCTGCTAAATGCCTATAATGTAATGTAATGCTTGCATGTGGTTGTTGTGTTGAGGGAGTGGCCTTGAAGTGTTTTGGGAGTGAATGAAGTCTCACCTGTGATGTGTACATTGGGGTCACCGCCGGCGTCCTCCAGAATTTTCGCCAGGTCGGTGGGTATGGTTATGACGGTGAAGCCATTACCGACTCCATCCGCTGCGCCAGTGGCATCCTGGGAGAGCACGCCACCTGAAACGCAACGGCAGCAGTGAGTGTCACAGGACTCAGCGGTGGAGGTGACGCGTCACATAAACCCCTTAAGGCGTGAGGTCACAAATGTGATTAGAATGTTATTTACTGAACGTTCTAATGCTGATGTAGCGCTCGCCACTGGTGGTTTATAAGAAATGGAGTTGTAGAGCGCTGACTCAAGCCTTGTGTGATTTATTATGAGTGTGGGTGGTAGGGGGGCATGACTCTGTTTGGTCATGAGACTCTCAATGAAGGTCAGATGTCAGATTACTATTTATTTTTATTTTTTTCAAAGGTATTATTTAATAGGAATAAAAACAATGTTTAAAAGAACAACAAACATAGCCTTAGGCTCAAGTCAGACAATCAGATTTTTTGCCATAATTGTTTTAAAATTTTGAGACTGGGTTATTTTGTTGGGTTATGGACCTAGTCGAGTCGTGTCTGTCTGTCAGATGAGTGCGTTGGTAGGACAGAACGGATGGTTTCAGGCAGGGGTTTTTGTTGGATTTGACAGTAGTTTCATAGATATGGTGCGATAGTTGTCAAAACAGATCCCACTGCTTTACCCTTGGGGACCCAACCCTTTTTCGAAAGGTTAGACAAGCTCAGCTGAAGCCATCCTGGGACCCCTTGAAAAACTGTTTCAGCAAAACGTGAGGCACCGAAAGGCACCCCACAAATTTCTGTTATGCGCCCGCACAGGCCTCGGAAGGGAGGGTTCGATTGGCCGGAAACCCGATCTCAGGAGCGTCTTTCGCTTTTTGACGCCACACGTTCGCTTGCTGGCCTGGTTACGCACCCCAGGCTGACCTGAGATCAGTTGTACCTGTCGCAGGGGTAGCTTGGCGTAATTAATGACCGGACCGCGGAGCAGTGCCTCGGAGCGAGTCTCCGTAAATAAACTCGCCCCAGGACCACTGCGCCGGGTCACGACCCCTGGCTGCCCCCCCCCCCCCCCCTTATCGGGTCTATGGGGGGGGGGGGAGAGCACATCTCTATGGTAGGAATGCTTTGTCATCAGGGCAACAACCAATGACAACACAGTTACGACATGGGTGGGCTGCGTTTTTAAAAAAAAAAAGAGTTAAAAGGTATGTTTACGCCATGGGATTCCTAGGTTTGGATTCCTGTTTGGTTTCATTTTTGCAGTATATTATTGTGCAAAATAATAATCATAACTATTCAGCTTTTTGCCAATACATTGCACCATTGTATATTTTACATCTGGTTGTTTCCAGTCCTCATTTTTTAAAGTTTAACTGTTAGTTATCTACTCATAAGTCACAACAGGAGTATGTGTGTTGAAGTTGCTGGTAATGTTGAGACATTATGGTATTCTAAAAGGTTTAGAAATGGCTAACCTTTATATACTGACTGAATAGTTGACTGATCGATTGACTGATTGATGGGTTTTTCTCCACAGAGTGATGTCCCCAATAGGGGGCATAGTCAAGGGCAAAGCCACAGAAGCTGAAACTAATGACCGCGTCCAGTCATACGGCTACAGTCTGTCTGTCCTGCCTGTCTGTCTGTACGTCTGTCGCTGGTTCCCTATCTGTCTGAGTGCCAAGTAAGGAGAGGAACGGTCTGAGAATTTTACTGTACAATGTCGGTCTAATGAACGCAATGTTTCTAAGAAATAATAGGACACAAAGACCAGGTTCTATCCTGCTGTTGGCGGTCAGTCCCAACACCTGAAGACCACCCCGATAGCTGAGTGGTCATGTGCAGTACATCGTAAGCTGGGATGTCTTTCTCTGTCAGGAAGTAGTTTTCCAGGATGTATAAATATGTGGGACTGCTGATGGAGTTAATGGATACAAAGTACACCCTGCAGTTTTTTGTCTAAAAAAAAAAAAAAAGGTTGGGATTAAGTTTGGATCTGATATGGTGATTGATTTTTTTAAAAAAGCAAGAAAGATGCTATCTTACACACATACGCACACGCACACACACACACACACACACACACACACGCACGCACACACACACACACACGCACACACCTATCTCTGTCACAGGCTGTTGTAATAAACGCTGTCTGACCCATTATTTAAACCTCCCCGTGAGTCTCTTTAAGGGACTTCCTCCGCTGGCTTCCCCCCCAGCGCCGCAGTAATGGCTTTGTTTTCAGTGGTGTTGCACATCAGTGCTCAAACAAATGGGCCTTTGGGGGGTTCTCTGTTTCCCCCGGGCCGCGTAAATCCACAGCTCATCTGGGGCGCCAGTACAGCGTACTGGTTTGGGAACAGGGCTCGTACCTTCCAAAGGCCGCGGGCCCGAATCCCAGGTGGGACACTGCCGTTGTACCCTTGAGCAAAGCGCTCAACCTGAAGAGCTTTGGTAAATATCCAGTTGAAAATGTAACCTGTCCAATTCACTGTAGATTAGACCATCTGCTAAATGGCTAACTATGATGTAGCCAATGTCCCTGATGCATGTCAGTGTCTTTACATGCCAAGAAAGTTCTTACATAAGTGATCGACACACTGTTCAGCATTGCCTCCCCCCCTACCCCCCAAGTCTTTAATACAAGTCTTCACAAGGAGGTCTAAAACATGGTGGACATCAAACATCAGACCATCTAAGGCCATCTGAGATCCTTACTCTCATTCACACAGCGTGAGCCCTTCACCTCGCCGAAGTGTCCCAGCTCACAGAGGGAGCGTGTCACATGCCTGCTGGCTTCCCGGTTCATGCTAACGACAGCAGGGTGTATTACAGGGCTTCTCTTCTCCCCCGAGGCCAGGGCTCTCTCTGCTGACTTCTATTACTATTGATTGTTGCCTCCTTTAAATCAGCAGTCAATTTAGGCCTTGCAAACAGACGCTTTGGCCGATCAGTGACTTAAATTAAGCACTTAAAGTGCAGGAGCACACAGAAACCGGCCGATGCATTGGCCTTCCAGGACTTCAGTTTGAGATCATTGCTTCTTCCTGCATGTCACCCTTGGAGTTTCTCCTTGCCACCGTTGCTTCAGGCGTGCTTTGTGCTTTGGGTTTGTGCTCGGGTATGTTGTGATGTGTGTTGTGAGAAATTGTATATCAGTTTAGCGCAATATAAATAAGAACCGATTTGATTTGATTAGCTGGCAGGATCGGAACTCTGTGTGTCCTAAGTTTCTGCCCAGTCCTTCCTCTTCATAATGGCCGACACCCTTTCTGGAACGCGATGCGGAGATAGAGTGGGCTAAACTAGACACAGAACAGAGGGACAATCAAGAGTGCTGTGCTACAAGACAACAGCCGTGTGAAACACTCACACACACACACACACACACACACACACACACACAAAGTGCAGCCCTTATTACGCGTGTGTAATATGGCAGACACTTTTTATCTGTCTACACACGTGGATATTTTTATTGTGTTCAAACCATGTGACCAACGGTTCTCTACTGGTCACTCGTAAGCAAACGTTGCACAATCCTGATCCCCATAACATGGTCACAATTTCCAGCCTCTCCAAAATACACAGGAGGCAACTTGAGCACAGGCATTGGTTGAGCTCAGACTGGTTTTCGAACGCAGAGCGTCTGCTCAATCGCCTAACGCAATAACTGGTACCGTGAACGCGCTGGAGCTCGGTTTGAAAACATCAACCCCAGAGACTGAAAGAGGCCCCTCTGTGTGCTGTGCTGTGCACACAAGGCTAGCGTACGGTCAATATAAAATCCCTGCGTGCGTTAGCCGCTGAGTGCTGGTAGGCGGCGTGCCTCAGCGGCGGCTCCTTGTCGATGCTCGGCGTGGGTCTGTCACATGACCCAGCGTGTAACGGTCTGTGTGGACTGTAGCTCTGAGCGCAGCCACACCCAGACCCAGTGATAAAGGAAGTCTCGTACGCAGACTGCCTGGGCGGTTTAAATGACGGGTCTTTTTAGACAACGTGCGCTACAACTGTTTGTGTGACAGAGGTAGGAGTGTGTGTGTGTGCGTATGTGTGCGAGAAATAGAAAGAGAGAGAGAAAGTGAGTGTGAGTTGTGTGTGTACGGGTGTGTGTGTGTGCGCACGTGTGTGTGTGTGTGTATGGGTGTGGGTGTGGGTTTTATTTTTGTAGACTGTACAATTGTACTCGTCTAACATTCACTTTGCCTGGTAATAATGAATTGCAAACATTGCTTCATGGTGACATCAAAAGTACAGGGCTTGCGCTTTCTAGTGCATTTAGCAATAAACACCATGCACTGACAATTCATGAGTTTCTCACCAATTACAGCGTAGCATTCCTACGACCCACTCTGGTGGAAATTCCCTTTTATAGAGGGCCTGAAAAAGTTATTTTTTTCACAAAACGAAATTTTCTCGTTCCCCGTTGGAATGAATCGCCCGTGCCCTTTTCCCACTTTCATCCTTTAAGCGTCTGTCAGAGACGTAAAAAAAATAAAATAATAAAAAAATGTGTTTACAGTTTTTGATGCTGAAAAACTGCTATGGGGCACGTTCTTAATGTCTCTGCAACTTTTCGCATTTATCTGCTCAAAAACAGGAACCATAAAAGAAATAACAGGCGGGGAATCTGGAGTAGGGTGTGGACCTTATAAGGGAGAAAAAAAAACAAGTAAATTGTCAGCGCATTCACTGGTCTTGCACCGAGGAGCTCAGCAGAGAGATGGTGTGGCATAGCACTGTGGAAACTGGGCTTGTAACTAAGCCGGGTTGCAGGTTCGATTCCCAGTGGGGGCGCTCCTGTCGTACCTTTGAACACGGTACTTAACTTGATTTACTCTGGTAAAAATATCCACCTGTGCAAATTGCATTTAAATTGTAATGTGTGTAAGTTGATCTGTTCAACGGCAAAATGAAATGAAATAAGGAGCCTATTCTAAAATATTATCACGTGTGAAACCCTAAATTATTTTTGTTTAACTCTGGCATGTGAAAAGTTATGTTGATATTATGTCACATATTTATATGTATCCATAAATTGGTTGTGAAAAGGCTACTGCTGTTGTACACTTTGCTCAGTACGTCCAACCAAACAGTATCCCTGATTTCAAGTTAAAATGTCCGGGCTAATTTTAAATAGTGTTTCACATACCCACAGTTTTGCACTGTGATGCCAAACAGTATCACGTACTGTAACGCAACAGCTGTAATGATGCCCCTGTGCAAAAAGCAATGTGCCCTCGCTAGTTTGGGTTCACTGGTCAGTATTAGGGCAATGTGCTCTCGCTAGTTTGAGTTCACTGATCAGTATTAGGGCAATGTGCTCTCTCTAGTTTGAGTTCACTGGTCAGTATTAGGGCAATGTGCCCTTGCTAGTTTGGCTTCACTGGTCAGTATTAGGGCAACGTGCTCTCCCTAGTTTGGCTTCACTGGTCAGTATTAGGGCAATGTGCCCTCGCTAGTGTGGCTTCACTGGTCAGTATTAGCGGAGGGAAACTCGGCGCTAATGGAGCTCTTCTGATGCACAGGATGTGGTTTTCTCACCCCAGCGTGTGACTGCTAATCACGGCGTTAGCGAGAGAGCCGGCCAGTTTTTCCGCCTGTTTCGCGAATCGCGTCACGGCGCGCGCGAGGTCCTAATGCAGACGCTTGAAGAGACGCGCTCAAATCGGACAAACTTCGCATTCCGGAGCAGGTGACTGTGTGTGTGTGTGACACTGTACCTGACCAACATCGTGTTCCATTAGCGAAGCAGGTAGCTGTGTGCGTGCGACTCTGTACCTGACCAACATCGTGTTCCATTAGCGAAGCAGGTAGCTGCGTGTGTGACACTGTACCTGACCAACATCGTGTTCCATTAGCGAAGCAGGTAGCTGTGTGTGTGACACTGTACCTGACCAACATCGTGTTCCATTAGTGAAGCAGGTAACTGTGTGTGTGTGTGACACTGTACCTGACCAACATCGTATTCCATTAGCGAAGCAGGTGACTGTGTGTGTGACTCTGTACCTGACCAACATCGTGTTCCATTAGCGAAGCAGGTGACTGTGTGTGTGACACTGTACCTGACCAACATCGTGTTCCATTAGTGATGCAGGTAGCTGTGTGTGTGTGTGACACTGTACCTGACCAACATCGCATTCCATTAGCGAAGCAGGTGACTGTGTGTGTGACTCTGTACCTGACCAACATCGTGTTCCATTAGTGAAGAAGGTAGCTGTGTGTGTGTGTGACACTGTACCTGACCAACATCGTGTTCCATTAGCGAAGCAGGTAGCTGCGTGTGTGACACTGTACCTGACCAACATCGTGTTCCATTAGTGAAGCAGGTAGCTGTGTGTGTGTGTGACTCTGTACCTGACCAACATCGTGTTCCATTAGCGAAGCAGGTGACTGTGTGTGTGACTCTGTACCTGACCAACATCGTGTTCCATTAGTGAAGCAGGTAACTGTGTGTGTGTGTGACACTGTACCTGACCAACATCGTGTTCCATTAGTGAAGCAGGTAACTGTGTGTGTGTGTGACACTGTACCTGACCAACATCGTGTTCCGTTAGCGAAGCAGGTGACTGTGTGTGTGTGTGACACTGTACCTGACCAACATCGTGTTCCATTAGCGAAGCAGGTAGCTGTGCGTGCGACTCTGTGTCAGTGAATTTCACGTTTGTACCCAACAGGGCATGTCCAAATGGTTGCATCCAAATGCCCTGTTTTGATTGGCCAACGGTCTCATTAAAACTCATCCCTGTATTTGTATGATTTTTCTTGCACCCCCTCCATGGGGCGACGAGGGCAATTTTTTTAGGAAAGGCGAGCAGGGGCGTCTGTGACGGGCGGGTGAGTGCGGACCACAGCGGGCGAGGACCATAGCGTGGCGGGACGGCGTTGGAAAGGACCGGCGGGGGGGGTGTGTGTTCATAACCCCCATCATCCAGCTGGGCCGGGACCCAAGCCGTGAGTCTCTTTAAGGGACTTCCTCCGCTGGCTTCCCCCCCAGCGCCGCAGTAATGGCTTTGTTTTCAGTGGTGTTGCACATCAGTGCTCAAACAAATGGGCCTTTGGGGGGTTCTCTGTTTCCCCCGGGCCACGTAAATCCACAGCTCATCTGGGGCGGCACTACAGCGTACTGGTTTGGGAACGGGGCTCGTACCTTCCAAAGGCCGCGGGCCCCGAATCCCAGGTGGGACACTGCCGTTGTACCCTTGAGCAAAGCGCTCAACCTGAAGAGCTTTGGTAAATATCCAGTTGAAAATGTAACCTGTCCAATTCACTGTAGATTAGACCATCTGCTAAATGGCTAACTATGATGTAGCCAATGTCCCTGATGCATGTCAGTGTCTTTACATGCCAAGAAAGTTCTTACATAAGTGATCGACACACTGTTCAGCATTGCCTCCCCCCCCCCACCCCCCAAGTCTTTAATACAAGTCTTCACAAGGAGGTCTACAACATGGTGGACATCAAACATCAGACCATCTGAGGCCATCTGAGATCCTTACTCTCATTCACACAGCGTGAGCCCTTCACCTCGCCGAAGTGTCCCAGCTCACAGAGGGAGCGTGTCACATGCCTGCTGGCTTCCCGGTTCATGCTAACGACAGCAGGGTGTATTACAGGGCTTCTCTTCTCCCCCGAGGCCAGGGCTCTCTCTGCTGACTTCTATTACTATTGATTGTTGCCTCCTTTCAATCGGCAGTCAATTTAGGCCTTGAAAACAGACGCTTTGGCCGATCAGTGACTTAAATTAAGCACTTAAGTGCAGGAGCACACAGAAACCGGCCGATGCGTTGGCCTTCCAGGACTTCAGTTTGAGATCATTGCTTCGTCCTGCATGCAACCCTTGCAGTTTCCCCTCGCCACCGTTGCTTCAGGCATGCTTTGTGAGGGTTTGTGCTCGGGTATGTTGTGATGGCTGTTGTGAGAAACTGCATATAAATTTAGTGCAATATAAATAAGAACTGATTTGATTTGATTAGCTGGCAGGATCAGAACTCTGTGTGTCCTAAGTTTCTTCCCAGTCTTTCCTCTTCATAATGGCCGACACCCTTTCTGGAACGCGATGCGGAGATAGAGTGGGCTAAACTAGACACAGAACAGAGGGACAATCAAGAGTGCTGTGCTACAAGACAACAGCCATGTGGAACACTTACACACACACTCACAGACACATGCATATACATGCACACACACACACACACACACACACACATACTAAGTGCGTATGTAATATATCAGACGCTTTTTATCTGTCTACACACATGGATATTTTTATTGTGTTCAAACCATGTGACCAATGGTTCTCTACTGGTCACTCGTAAGCAAACGTTGCACAATCCTGATCCCCATAACATGGTCACAATTTCCAGCCTCTCCAAAATACGCAGGAGGCAACTTGAGCACAGGCATTGGTTGAGCTCAAACTGGTTTTCGAACGCAGAGCGTCTGCTAAATTATTGCCTAACGCAATAACTGGTACCGTGAACGCACTGGGGCTCGGTTTGAAAACATCAACCCCAGAGACTGAAAGAGGCCCCTCTGTGTGCTGTGCTGTGTACACAAGGCTAGCGTATGGTGAATATAACATCCCTGCGTGCGCTAGCCGCTGGGTGCTGATAGGCTGCCTCAGCGGCGGCTCCTTGTTAATGCTCGGCGTGGGCCTGTCACATGACCCAGCGTGTAACGGTCTGTGGACTGTAGCTCTGAGCGCGGCCACACCCAGACCCAGTGATAAAGGAAGTCTCGTACGCAGACTGCCTGGGCGGTTTAAGTGACGGGTCTTTTAGACAACGTGCGCTACAACTGTTTGTGTGACAGAGGTAGGAGTGTGTGTGTGTGCGAGTGTGTGTGAGAGAAATAGAAAGAGAGAGAGAAAGTGAGTGTGAGTTGTGTGTGTATGGGTGTGTGTGTGTGCGCACGTGTGTGTGTGTGTGTGTGTATGGGTGTGGGTGTGGGTTTTATTTTTGTAGACTGTACAATTGTACTCGTCTAACATTCACTTTGCCTGGTAATAATGAATTGCAGACATTGCCTCATGGTGACATCAAAAGTACAGGGCTTGCGCTTTCTAGTGCATTTAGCAATAAACACCATGCACAGACAATTCATGAGTTTCTCACCAATTGCAGCATAGCATTCCTACGACCCACTCTGGTGGAAATTCCCTTTTATAGAGGACCTGAAAAAGTTATTTTTTTCACAAAATGAAATTTCCTCATTCCCCGTTGGAATGAATCGCCCATGCCCTTTTCCCACTTTCATCCTTTAAGCGTCTGTCAGAGACGTAAAAAAATAATAAAAAATGTGTTTACAGTTTTTGATGCTGAAAAACTGCTATGGGGCACGTTCTTAATGTCTCTGTAACGTTTCGCATTTATCTGCTCAAAAACAGGAACCATAAAAGCAATAGCAGGCGGGGAATCTGGAGTAGGGTGTGGACCTTATAAGGGAGAAAAAAAAACAAGTAAATTGTCAGCGCATTCACTGGTCTTGCACCGAGGAGCTCAGCAGAGAGACGGTGTGGCATAGCACTGTGGAAACTGGGCTTGTAACTCAGCCGGGTTGCAGGTTCGATTCCCAGTGGGGGCGCTCCTGTCGTACCTTCGAACAAGGTACTTAACTTGAATTACTCTAGTTTGGGTTCACTGGTCAGTATTAGGGCAATGTGCCCTCGCTAGTTTGAGTTCACTGGTCAGTATTAGGGCAATGTGCCCTCGCTAGTTTGGCTTCACTGGTCAGTATTAGGCCAATGTGCTCTCCCTAGTTTGGCTTCACTGGTCAGCATTAGGGCAATGTGCTCTCGCTAGTTTGGCTTCACTGGTCAGCATTAGGGCAATGTGCTCTCGCTAGTTTGGCTTCACTGGTCAGTATTAGGCCAATGTGCTCTCGCTAGTTTGAGTTAACTGGTCAGTATTAGCGGAGGGAAACTCGGCGCTAATGGAGCTCTTCTGATGCACAGGATGTGGTTTTCTCACCCCAGCGTGTGACTGCTAATCACGGCGTTAGCGAGAGAGCCGGCCAGTTTTTCCGCCTGTTTCGCGAATCGCGTCACGGCACGCGCGAGGTCCTAATGCAGACGCTTGAAGAGACGCGTTCAAATCGGACAAACTTCGCATTCCGGAGCAGGTGACTGTGTGTGTGTGTGACACTGTACCTGACCAACATCGTGTTCCATTAGCGAAGCAGGTAGCTGTGCGTGCGACTCTGTACCTGACCAACATCGTGTTCCATTAGCGAAGCAGGTAGCTGTGTGTGTGACACTGTACCTGACCAACATCGCATTCCATTAGCGAAGCAGGTAGCTGTGTGTGTGTGTGACACTGTACCTGACCAACATCGTGTTCCATTAGCGAAGCAGGTAGCTGTGTGTGTGACACTGTACCTGACCAAAATCGCATTCCATTAGCGAAGCAGGTGACTGTGTGTGTGTGTGACACTGTACCTGACCAACATCATGTTCCATTAGCGAAGCAGGTAGCTGTGCGTGCGACTCTGTGTCAGTGAATTTCACGTTTTTACCCAACAGGGCATGTCCAAATGGGTGCATCCAAATGCCCTGTTTTGATTGGCCAACGGTCTCATTAAAAGTCATCCCTGCATTTGTATGATTTTTCTTGCACCCCTCCATGGGGCGACGAGGGCAATTTTTTAGGAAAGGCGTTGCAGGGATGAGCGGGCGGGTGAGTGCGGACCGGAGCGGGGAGGACCGCAGCGTGGCGGGACGGCTTGGAAAGGACCAGCGGGGTGTGTGTTCATAACCCCCATCATCCAGCTGGGCCGGGACCCCCCGCCCCCCTCCCCGGTGAAAACACAACACCGAAACATCGGCGGTTTTCCTGACAGATTTATCCTCGAACCCACGCCCCTCGCTCCCCCTCTCCGCAGGCGGGGCGTCATACGGGGGGGTCTCCTCGCCCCCGCGGGTACTCCTCGACCCAAAACCTTTGCCGTCGCCGGGCGATTAACCGGCCGTCCCTAACCCCGTCTTTTCGTTTTCTCAAGAACCCCTTTTTGTGTTTCCTCTCCTCTCTGTGCTTTTCCTGTGCGGATCTTTCATGTGTTCTCGGTGAGGGAGGGGGGTGGGGGGGGGGGGGGGGAGACGGGGAGGGGGCCAGGGGTCACAGGTTCAGGGACTCGTCGAGGGTTCTGGGGGTGGGAACTAAAAAAAATAAAGTAAACACAGTCAGAATGGAGAAAGGAAAAAGCGAACGGGACAGGGGGAGAAGGGGGGGGGGGGGGAAGCGCTGCGTTTTCGACAAAGAGAGCACAGAGCCCTGCCCGGTCAGGACGTCCCCCACCGCTGATTATATATATTTTCGTCCGCCTGCGTGTAATCAGGGAAGGCTTATTCCTGTTAGCAGATGTCCTCCTCTCTGCCCTCCTTCCCAAAAAGAAGAGCAGAGAAGAGACGAGCGGCTCCTGATTTGGGCCACGCCCTGAAACTGGGGCACTTGAGCGAGGCCCTGGGCTCTGTGTGGGCCATCGCCTCGCCTCCAGCCCTGCCCCCCCCCCCCCTTCACCCCCCCCCCCCCCCCCCCCCCCCGCCCCTCCCAGCCTGGCTCCCCCTGTCCCGCTCCAGATGTCTGTTCCAGCGGTCCCCAGAATCCCCTCCCCACCCCTCCCCCTCCCGCTGCAGATCGGGGCAGGGTCTGGTCTCTCTCTCTCTCTCTCTCTCTCTCTCTCTCTTTCATTCACAATATACCAGGGCCCTGTGCCATAGGGAGTGTTCTTTGCCAGGTTGGCGATGACGGGCAGTTTACTTTTAACTTTAACTGTCATTTTTAATTTGTACTGGTCATGGAATGCTTATGACTTCGGTTGTTGTGGCATAAAACATTTTTAAAAATGATATATATTTATTGGGTATTGCTATTAAGGTTAGCCCACTTCCGATGTAAAATATATAGAACAATAAAGGTTGTATTAAAACTCAAAAACTCTCCCACTCTCTCCCAGTCTGTCTCTCTGTTACCATCTCTCTCTCCCCACTCTCTCTTTGTCGCTCTCTCTCTCTGTATCTCTGTCTGTATGTCTCTCTCTCTCTCTGTATTTCTGTCTGTATCTCTCTTGCTGTCTCTCTCTCCCCCTGTCTCCTCCTCTCTTTGTCTCTGTCTTTCTGTCTTTCATTCTCTCTCCCAGTCTCTCTCTCTCTCTCCCCCTCTCTCCTCCTCTCCTCGTCTCTGTCTCTCTCTCTCTCTCCCTGTCTCCCTCCCTCTCTCGCGTGTGTAGATCCCAGCGAGACGGCTGTGAAGGAGCAGGGCATCTCCCTACTTTGAGCCGAGTGGTTGCTGAGACGACCACTGGATCCACCGCAGCTGTCAGCGTGGTGTGTGTGATGTGTGAGTGTGTGTGTGTGTGTGTGTGCCTGTGCATGCGGGGATAAGCCGGGGTGTGAGTCAATGATACCCATCTCCACGCTCTCTTCAGGTAACTGACATCTCCCCGGAGACGGTTGCCAGGGTTATCACCTCAGTCCTCCTCCCAACGCAGCCCGTTATCACTACCCCAAGCATTCCACTACGGACCCACAATGCACCTTGTTATCACTAGCCCAAGCATTCCACTACGGGACCCACAATGCACCTTGTTATCACTACCCCAAGCATTCCACTATGGGACCCACAATGCACCTTGTTATCACTAGCCCAAGCATTCCACTATGGGACCCACAATGCACCTTGTTATCACTAGCCCAAGCATTCCACTACGGGACCCACAATGCACCTTGTTATCACTAGCCCAAGCATTCCACTACAGGACCCCCAATGCACCCCTCCCTCCACATTATCCCAGCTGAGCCAGGAGGGGAGGCTGGGGTTTCTCACACATTCTGATGTCTTTCTGGGAGGGGGGGGGGGGGTACCTCTCTCACACTGACCCACAGTGGAGGGGGAGGCTTCGACTGTGTGGCGTTTGTACAAGAGCAGCTTTTCATTCCGAAACAACTGGAACAGCCACCGTAGCAACAAACAGAAGAAATTTACACAGCTGCATTGTGGAATCGAATATATAATCTATATTCTAATGAATAGCAAGTGGATCATAAAAATAAAATAAAAATTTAAATAATGATATTAATAATAATAACCATAGATTTTGAAAAATAAATGTTATTTATTCTGCATTTACTCTTAAATGGAGTTTCAGAAATAGTATTGAGCGGGCGAGCCTTTTTTTGTCGCGCAGGCGATGATTTGTCTGAGCTCCGCTCACACACATGTGCTTTTAATCCAAGCCACCCGAAAAAGAAATAAATAAGGAGCTGTCCCTCTGCAGCGTGTGCATGGGCTTCATTACAGCGCTACTGAGCCCGCCCCCCTCTCTCTCAGACACGCCCCCTCTCTCAGCCCCGCCCCCCTCTCTCAGCCCCGCTCTCTCAAACCCCCCCCCTCTCTCAGCCCCGCCCCCGTCCCCCGTCTCAAATCTCTCAGCCCCGCCCCCTCTCTCAGCCCCGCCCCCGTCTCAAACCCGCCCCCCTCTCTCAGCCCCGCCCCCCTCTCTCAGACCGCATATGAGACGGTCCCGCCACTCTCTCTCAAAAAGGCCCCCCCCCCGCGCCCACGCCGCTGCCCTGCCATTTGCAAACCCGCCAGGTTAAATACACACTCCTGCGGACCCTGTCCCTGACCCGGGAGGTCTTTAGATGACCCCCCCCATTTTCTGAGTCATCTAAGCAAGGCAGGCTCTGGTCTGGACAGCGTACAGCCACTGCTCGGGATTCTCTATACCAGTGGTTCCTAAACTTTTTTGGTTTCCTTTAGTAATGGGAAATTTTGGTAATCGGAAAAAAATTAAAGCCTACCCATCAGAAGCAAAGTGTTTGCTTCTGATCCAGGATAAGTTTGGTTGCTCAGGGCCGAATAATTTGCCATGTGGAGGCATCCGAGAGAGAGAGAGGGGGGGGGGGGGGGGGTGTGAGAGAGGGAGAGGGAGAGGGAGACAGAGGGGGAGGGTGGAAGGAAGCAGGGAGGGAAGTCTTGTGTGTGTGTGGGGGGGAGGGGGTTGGGTGTATGTGTATGTATGTGTACGTTTTTTGCGAATGTTTATAAATTTGTGTTGACAGCGTGTGTATACAGTGTGAGCAACTTTAAGTGAGTGCAAGTGCACACGTGTGTTTGTGTGTGTGTGAGCGTGTACGTGAGAGAGAGAGAGAAAGAGAGAGTGTGAGAGAGAGAGAGAGAGGGGGGGGGGGGCCTTAGCTCAGGAGGCCTGGGAAAAGGACGTGATATAACACATGATATAAAAAAACCCCCGTTCGTTTTGGCACAATTACCTAGTGCGTTACAAAACCCCCTCCATCCCGTTCGTTCCCCCTCCATCCCGCCCTAGCCCCCTCCATGGCTCTGACAATTACCCGCCCTAGAAGCCCTAGTCCTACCCCCTCCATCCCCCTAGCCCCCTAGCCCCCTCCATCCCGCCCTAGCGCCCTCCATCCCACCCTCCCCCGCCCTAGGCCCTAGCCCCCTCCATCCCGCCCTAGCCCCCTCCATCCCTCCCTAGCCCCCTCCATCCCGCCCTAGCCCCCTCCATCCCACCCTCCATCCCGCCCTAGCGCCCTCCATCCCGCCCTAGCCCCCTCCATCCCGCCCCCCCTAGCGCCCCCTCCATCCCGCCCCCCCTCCATCCCGCCCTAGCGCCCTCCATCCCGCCCTAGCGCCCTCCATCCCGCCCTAGCCCCCTCCATCTCACCCTCCATCCCGCCCTAGCCCCCTCCATGGAGACGCGGCCAGAAACCATTAAACCTGTTTGTTTCCTCGCTAGAAAACGTGATTAAAAAAAACTCCTCTCCAAAGTGGAGGTTTAGTGTAGAGTGGTGCTCGGCATAAGGAGAGTGAATCATCATGTCTATAGTAGGCTTTTATATGACGGTTTTGTGATGCAGTTAAAGAGAGAATTTGGGTATGGTCATTTCTGTTTTCGCTGTGGTTTTTGGTTGTTTGAGAAGGAGGTTTTTAAAAAAAAAGAAAAAAGCATCTTTGAATTCATGCAACTGTCAATCATTTCCTGTTCTGAAATTCACAGATACAACAGTTCCTTTGCAGAACCTGCAATCGACCACACCCGACCAACCACACCCTTTTCTCTTTCTGTGTGCACAGATTGCAGAGATTTCAGGAGCAAACATAAATTTGGCCCATTAAAATCATGGCCAGGAGAAAACTCTCTGTACTACAGCAAGAAAAAACAAAAACAAATAAACAAGTAAATAAGATGAAATATAAATTGGATCCAAACCATTCCCCATTATATCTCTCTCTATATAATGTTCAAACAGTGCTCCAGAATGCTCAAAAACAAACAGTCATGCTCTCGCCACAGTGTTGTGGATTGAGGACGTGTTCTTCAACAGAACACAAGTCTGCTATTCATTACGACTGTCTGGCAAAATAAGCAGAGTTGCTAGTCAAAGTGTCACAATCATCAGGGTTAACCCGCATATTATTTTGCACTTAAAACATATAAACTTTGGTCCTTTTATGATGATTTCGCGAATGAACTCATTAGTATGATCTTACTGTCTAAACTCTTAAGCACAACTTTGATTTATTAGTTTATTCATGTATTGAGGGTTTTACTTTATTTTTATTTATTTTTTTTTTTTTTAGGGGTGGGTCTGATGAATTGTATGTGACTCTTTACTCTGTTCCAGAATATGAAGGAGCAATAAAACTGGATTGGCAGGAGGAGAGTGGAAATGTAAATCTTTTTGAAATATAAATATGGGAGACCCCAGTCAGCGGGTCACACCCTCATACCAGTCCCTGCCCGCGCTGCCTTCTAGGCGCAATGTAAAATTTGTGAGCTGTACGATGCAAACTGGTGTTCATAAGCAAGGCTGGAAGGATGGTGTCTCCATAGCTGCAGGCCATGGGAAAGGTCAAGTCATGCTCTCACAGTGTTTTACAGGGAAGGCTGAATTTCTTTCGGTGGACGTGTGTGCTGTTGAATCACACTGTGTATATTTTATGTGGCATTTATTTAGAGGCCTAATCTGCTTATTTTGGCACAAAAAACATTTTTCTTTTTACTCGTTTGAGTCTGTGGGCACACACACAAACTGTGGTGGACCTTCGTCAGACACCTCTAATTTCCTTTGTTATAACAAGTGTGATTTATCATCTGTATTATTGGTAAATTATGTGCTATTACCATGGTTACGATGACTAATACCACGACTATGACGCACTGTTCAGAAATAGTGTTAGATGGTGAAACCCCAGTAGTCATTTCCCCATTCGATCATCTGATGGGACGATCATTTTTTTAAAAAATTGTTTTCCTGTTTGTGGGCACAGATCTGTTACCGCAAAACAGGCTTTCTACAGTCGTGCATGTATTATAAGATAGCATGTGGATACACTTAGCACAGAAGGCCTCATTCTGGCTGATACAGGCCGATGCCATCCTGTGCATTCTAGTTTGGGCTGACCAACCCACTCCAGTAGCCACTGGGGCTGGGCTGGGACAGTATCAGCTGCATTAGCTGTGCATGGGTTGCAGGAAACCGTACTCTGGATTAGACACTGCAGCGGGACTTTCTGAGCGTTCACAGGTGCACCAGCTTCAGCCCGAGATTACGCATCAGTTCTGGGGCTTTCCCTGGAGCGGATACTACTGTGCAGAGCAGCACAAACACCCGTCTGTGCAGAAAGTGAAGAGCCCGTTTGTTACTCACACACACACACACACACGCGTGCATACACACACACGCACACACACACACACACACACACACACACACGCATGTGCATACACACACACACACACGCACACACACACACACACGTGCATACACACACACACACACGCACACACACGCACGCACACACACGCACACACACACACACACACGCATGTGCATACACACACACGCATGTGCACACACACACACACACACACACACCCAAACGGAGCACTGCCGCTCGGGAGAAATCGGCGTGCCTTGTCGAGGTCTTTCCGTGATCCAGCTGTTCTCTCTCGTAGCCCGTCTTCCAAAAACGAAAATCTTTCACCGAAGGAGTAACTGCCCCCCGCCCCTCCTCAGAGGGACCCGGCCCAGATGACATCACTTCCACTCGATCCACTGTGTCGTCGGCTAAACCTCGACCGGGGGATCGCGACCCCGGGCAGGAGACAGGCGCTTTGTGTGCAGAGCCACAGGAAAGAGCCGAGGCTGTAGGGCCTGCAGTAGATCACGGTCCCTGCCGTAAACACTGACGGGCCGTGCTCGCCATGAAACCTTATTCCCAAACGGGCTTGTCTCAGAGACCGCCACCCAGCTGCACTGCCTGCACACCCCCCCCCCCCCCCCCCCCCCGTTCCGAGGGCCAGAACCCTGCATTTTTACGCCTTCGCGCGTGCGTGACTGCAGGGGGCGTGGCCTTCCTGGGACCATCTTACCATTTTGGTGCCCCCCCCCCCCCCCCATGTTTTGAGTACTGCAACAGCCATGGCCAAAAATTTCCTATAAAAGGATAGCCATTAATGCTTTTCCATAACAGGCTTCCCTATTCATCACAATCACCCCCCGCCCCCCCCTTTAAAACACATCACCCACGTTAAGTGGCTGAACACTCGCACTGAGACTGTTTAGATTAAGAGGCTAGCTCTAGGGAGGGGCCTTCTGGTTGTCAGCACAGCTCGGACCTCTGCCTGCTACATTGCCTCGTGTCACTCCCTGGTCCCTGGCTGTTTTCCCCCCTCCAATATCCTGTAGAAGACGCTGCCATTCCGTTCCATTGTCGGAGGAACATGATACGCACATTCCATGGAACAGGGCACGGAATGACCCCACGGAATGCACAGGACGTTCTAATTATGACATCACACTGCCTCTACTATTTCCTCCAGGTCATGGCAAACTTCGTTTGGAACACTGCAAAAACAGTCTGTCTTAACAAGTGCTTTAGTCTTGAAATGTTATTTCCTCTCAAGTAGAAAATATTAGATTGTTTTAAGTTTTGCTGGACAAGTGAAATTGTCATTACTCATTGGAAATTCTTGAAATGCATAAAACCGTCGTATGTTGCCGCCAATCTTTTTGTGTTATTTTGCGAAAGGTAATATAAATAACATCAAGTCAAAATACAAGACTAAGACTATAAGACGATAAGACTTTTTTCTGTTTTAGCAGTGCATTACTGCAAACTGATGATTTAAGAGACACATTGGAAACTGAAATTGGCACTCTGGTCTCTGGCCTGCGTCGGCAGTGTTGACGTGGGTCTCACTGGAATAAGGGTGGAGTTGCTGCAAATCTTTCAAATTCTTTTTCCTTAGCTTTTGATGGCCACGCCCCCTGAGACGTTTCCAAAGTGTTAATTGAAAGCAGCAGACAATAGGGTCCCCTGGTAGGAGAGCGTCAGTCGTTGCCGTCCCAAACCGACACACGTTTTGACGCATACAGCTGCGCAGGCAATGCGTTCCCGCCCAGCAGCTAACATTCAGAGAATGTCTCCGCGATGTGGCAGCAACGTGATGTGCTTTCTGCTACGTTACGCCAACGTTGTGATAACGTTCTGTTAGCTGGCTCAGTACCATTCCTGTCCTCCTTGGGGGGGGGGGGGGGGGGGGGGGGGGGGGGGGGGTGTACGTGCAGAGGGAGAGTCGTTATTAAGTCTCTAAATTAAAAAGGAAATCTAATTAATCAGCCGCAGATACAAGCGCACTGTGACGGTATGCAGTATGCCAAGCACAGCATGCCTCTAGTAAGATGCTCTTTTTTTAGCTGCAAAGCATTGCCCTCCAATTGTGCAGTTATTCCTAATTATAGGCATCAGCTACATTGTGTTAAACAAAAGAGATTGCTTGTTCCGTACGATCATATGTCTTCCCCCTTGGTTTGGGGAGGGGAGAGGGGGTCGGGGGGTCTGTGTGTACGCTTGCGTTTTGGTGAACCCCCTATCCCACAGACTTATGCCATGCCCCGAGGCTGTGGAATAGTCTAACCCTTTGTACTAGGTCTGCCCCCTCTACCGACACTTTTAACCCTTTGAAGAGTAGGTTTTTCCGAATGCTTGTTTCAAAATGCTAAATCGGTGTTCTAGAACTCCGCTGCTCTCAATCACAAGTAGCGGTCATTACATCGGCATTAGAATGTTCAACTAAGAACATTCTTATCATGTATTTGGCATTTCACACCGTAAAGGGTTAAATCCTGCCTGAAAATCCATCTTTAGTCCCTGAGTCTATTTAAGGTCCTTTTTGTTTTGGCATATTGTTCTACGTATCGTGTTTTAACCTTAATTTTGTGGTCCCTTTTTCATATCCACTCCATTTATTTTATTTATTTATTAATTTGTTAAAGTCACACAGTACTTTGGTCAAGGTCAGTTGTTTTTAAAACCGTCTCATAAATAACGTTGACATGGCTTGCCTCCTGACCCTCGGAGTGTCAAACAGTTTGAGCGTGAAACTTTACCGAGCGCGCAGGCGAGTGAGCGAGCGAGTGAGAGGGAGGGAGAGCGAGCGGGAGGGAGAGCGAGCAGGAGGGAGAGCGGGCGAGCGAGGTGAGCAGTCATCTCCTCCATGAGTCACACACCCAAAATCCTGTTCTCATTTTAGCGAGCTGGACAGAAGCACAACCTTTAATCTTTCCTTAAGCATATGGTCCATTATGCTTCCCACACCAATGCACCTACTGTTTATGAACACACACACACACACACCCACACACATATACACACACAAACACACACAGACACACGCACGTGCACGCACACACACACACACACGCATGCAAACACACGCACACAGTCCTTTCACAGCTATCTATAACCAAGGCAGCACCAGTTGCTTGGTCATCTGAAGAGTTATAGTTGAACCAAGGCTGGGCTACTGGGTGTGGGTTTTTGGTCAAAAACCAGTCAAAAATGAAGCAGTCCTCTCCTGCACATTACACACCCCATCTAGCTCCGCCCCCCCCCCCCCCCCCCCCCCCCCCCCCCCCCCCCCCACCCCTCCACTCCCCCACCCCCACACCCTTCTCGCAGGGCTGGGTCCAGCCGTTAACAGCAAGTTTCCACATTAAACAAGCCCCTCAATATGCCCAGTGCAACACAAGCAGTTTTCAAAGTCTGCTCATTCTCAGAAATGAATGCAACATTCATTCTCCCCCCAACTATGCTGTGGAATTACGAATCTTCTTTCCTTTCAGGAAAGTTTCTCTCTTGCAAGACCAGCAAACTTTAACGAGGGGGGGGGGGGGGGGGTCAAGACTCGAACCCCCGAAAGTGTCCCTCTGAAGGACTCAGAGTCTAAAGGTCTAGACCAAGAGCATGTAGCTCGCCAGGGTAAAACCGCGGTACTTACTGTGGAATATCGACATGCAGAAGACTGTGGCCAGAGCCAGTCGAACCCAGGACCCATTCATTCTCCTCTGTGATGTTCCAGCCATGTTCCTCCACGAGTGTGCAGCCAACGCGTGTGTGCCTCAGTGTGAGCGAGCGAGCGGGAGGCGGTCGAGTGTGTGTGCGAGGGATGTGCGAGCACGCGTGTGTGTGTGTGCCCGAGCAGAGGTGGTTTAGGATTTCCTCTCACCGTGAGTGGGACAAGAGGGATAAAGCTGGGCTTGTGCTCAAACCGTTTTTTATACAGCCCACCCCTCTGTTACCCAAAATCCACTCCCCCTTGCTCTGCAACAGCTGGGCCACCTCTCTCAGAGAGAGAGAGAGAGAGAGAGAGAGAGAGAGAGAGAGGGGGGGGGTGGAAGGAAGCAGGGAGGAAAGTCTTGTGTGTGTGTGTGTGTGTGTGTATGAGTGTGACAGCGCATGTATAAAGTACGAGCAACTTTAAGAGTGCGCAAGTGCACACGTGTGCATGCGTGTGTGTTTGTGTGTGTGTGCATGCGTGTGTGTGTGTGTGTGTGTGTGTGTGTGCGTGCGTGTGCGTGCGTGTGTATTTTTTCCTTTTAATTCTCTGGGTTGTTTACAGTTAATTTAAAGTAGATGTGAATCAACAGTTACTCTTCTTCACCACAAAATAAACCTGTTTAATGATATATTTCACATAATGCTGTGTTCAAATAAATAGGCTCATATTCTTAGAAAACACATTCCGCTGTGTCACCCTCCAATGCTGAATGAATCACATGTGTGTGAGTTTCCCTCCAAAAGCATTTCATAACCCTGAATTTGTAGGATTTATTTACACCATCTGGGCCATTCCTGTCTGTGCACTATCTCTGTGACTCTACACACTTTCAGCACATGCTGCTGTGCCAACTCTGTGACTCCATACACACTGAGCACATGTCCCTGTGCTAACTCTGTGACTCCACACACACTGAACACATGCCCCTGTGCTAACTCTGTGACTCCACACACACTGAACACATGACCCTGTGCTAACTCTGTGACTCTACAGACTCTGAGCACATGCCCCTGTGCTAACTCTGTGACTCCATACACACTGAACACATGCCCCTGTGCTAACTCTGTGACTCTACACACTGAACACATGCCCCTGTGCTAACTCTGTGACTCTACACACTCAGAGCACATGCCCCCGTGCTAACTCTGTGACTCCAAACACACTGAACACATGACCCTGTTCTAACTCTGTGACTCTACACACTGAACACATGCTCCTGTGCTAACTCTGTGACTCTACACACTCAGAGCACATGCTGCTGTGCTAACTCTGTGACTCCATACACACTGAACACATGGCCCTGTGCTAACTCTGTGACTCCATACACACTGAACACATGCCCCTGTGCTAACTCTGTGACTCCATACACACTGAACACATGCCCCTGTGCTAACACTGTGACTCTACAGACTCTGAGCACATCCCCCTGTGCTAACTCTGTGACTCTACAGACCGATCTTCTGCTCTGACTCGGTGTGTCTGTTTCTGGCATGGCTGTCCTCGGCTGTGACTCCCTGTGAGCCTTTGTTCCGGGTGTTTTTTTTTAAAATGTTTTCCGTCTCCTCAGAAATAAAGAGGAGTTTGTGTGTTACGTGCCTCCGCGCCCTGGTTCCACGCTTTTGGATGTTGTTGTTGTGAAACGCAGTTGGAGAAGAGGTCCATATGTGGGATGTGGGGATATAACCACCAGAGGCTTTCCCAGCGAAGCGCTTGTAAACTTAAATAAGACCCCGGGGTCCAGCTCCCCGCTCAGTCTGGCCCCGGCACAGGCAAGGACCAATTAGAACTGTGGGAAACAACGGGAAACAATAGCGCCCTCTGGTGTTCTCCGTCCAGTGAAAGCTTTTCTGCCTCAGCAGATGGACACTATGATGGACTCAAGGATGCAGTCTCTATGTGTGGAAGTTATAGGACTGAACAAAATTCATCAATAGGCCTATAGCTGACTTTGCAGGATATGATAAGAGGTTTTAGTTAAAGGTGTAAGATCACAAATATGTGATTAGAATGTTCTTAATCGGACATTCTAATGCTGATGTAACAATCACTGCTGGTAACTGAAAGCAACAGAGTTCTAGAACACTGACTCGGAATTTAGAAAAAAGAAAAAAAAGAACATTCAAAAAATCCTACTCTTCAAAGGGTTAAAATAGAATTATAATTTACCGGTTAGAACATTTTCTCCTCCAGGGCTTTGATGTATGAATGGTCATTTTATGCGCTGGTGATGCATCAATAGATTTTCTTTGAGACGAGCCCGTAGCAAAGTCAGGAAATGAGCAGATGTGAGTGTGATTCCAACAGATGCAGATGAATAGCACTCAGTTTTGTTTCTGCAACCCTTCTTGCCCGTGCGCGTGCAAACCTTGTCATCTGAAATTATCACCACATGATCTATTTCTTTGGGAACAATAATGCCTCAGAAATGACCCTTTTCCAAGCATCAGTCCTATAACTTTAAAAAAAAAAAACAAGCGGTAAGGTATTGCCAGATACAGTTTTGCTGTTGGTTAATGCCTGCCATAAGTGCTTGACCTTGTGTTGCTTTGACGCATGCAAGCACATACACACACACACACAAACACACACGTGCACACACCCACACATGCGCACACACATGCACATGCACACACAGACACAGTTTCTGGAGGAGTTCAGTTTGATCCTGTCCATCAGGTTGAGGAACATTGGAACATAGCAGTATGTTTTTTTTGGTGGAACACGCGACATATCGTCATCCGTTTTGTCGCGGCGTTTGCTTCCCTGTTTTGTGCACAGACGGCCGCATTAGTACACTCCCAAGTGCGCATTAGTACACTCCCAAGTGCGCATTAGTACACTCCCAAGTGCACATTAGTCATGTGCACTCAGGAGAAGCCAAAGTTTATTCCCTTCCTTAAGGGTGAGTCCTCCCTTCTGAGCCCAGCTGTGTCGAGTTCACCTCAGAACGTGCTTGTTTCTTTATCCCCGGCTTCTGCGATCACAAACACGACGTGCGCAAACACGCAAGCATTGCATACACAACAACGTCACCAGCACAGCCAGCGTTTGATTCTGGGGGTCCAGGCCAGGAGTATATCACTGCGGCAATGACAGGGGGAACGAGCACCGAATCCTCCACCCCGACGGCAGCTAACGAATCTCCCAGGACAGACCGGGGAGTTTCCTCCTCCATATCTTAATCCCCCCGCCTCACGTAATGTTGATGGAAGCGGGTGAATCTCCTGGTTCTGTACAGGCCAGAGACTTGAGAAAATAAGAGAGTTTGGGAGAGTCAAAGCTTTAGCATGCTTTGTACGACAGGTTACCCGACCACGTCAGACAGTGTTTGTTTGTCGCGCTCATACCTTTTTACGAAGTGGCTAAACTCGAAGGTGGCCCGAGATGCTGTCCGTCAAAGAGAGGGGGTGGGATTATAACAGGAAGTAGTCATTACCGCCACTGGAGGATGTGCAGACCACCTGCACACCCCTGCCCATTGCACACCTGGCCAGTCGGTGCGGAAAGTGGGTATAGACTTTTGGAATGTCGGTTTTCGGAAAGTTACAAAAATTGTCGGTTACAGCCCCCCCCCCCCCCCCCCCCCCCCCCCCCCCCCCCCCCCAATCCGACTGTAGGAAAATAGCTTTCCGCTGCTGTTCAATGTTCCAAATGGCAGTTCATTTGAAACACGCAGAAGCCTTTATCTTAACACTTCTGAGTGTTGAGCTAATAAGGTAGGTGGGCTGCCTACATAAACAGAGAGAACTTCACAAGCCATGCATTCTAGGAATGATGCATGCTGGGTAAAAAATATTGGCACATGCAGTGTATAATCCAGTGAACTCATTGTCTCACATTGTAGTTATGGAACCGAACGTGTGTCCAGAAGGATCCAGGGTAAGGTCCTAAACTGAAATGACTTCATGCGTCATTCATCAGCCATGCAAATGAATATAATGGAAAACAAAACAGCCACGTCTGGCCAAGCCAAAAAAGAATTTGAGAAAACAGCGTAGCTCGGTGCAGTCATCGCTCAGTGATGCGCGTGCAGCGGCCACGCCTAAAAGTCCCGGGACACATTTTACGCACTTACGCGAGCTTTGGGGGGAACGCAAAAAGGGAGAGAAAACACAAATGTTCTTTTTTTGCGTGGGTCTGATGGCTCCCTGTCCAGTCAGCTGCAGGTTTCGGGGGATCCGCCCGGTATGCACTTCCTGTTCGGATGATTCGAAACCGATGCTTTCTTCCCACCAAAGAAAAAAAAACAAAAAAAAAAAAAAACATTTGTGATATAGGAGATGGTGGGGGCAAGTGGAAATGACAGATTCAGGGGCCTTCCTGTTGGAATGTATATCCTTTCCCAGAGAAGCCTGAGATTATGGCATGTCTGTGTTTTTGATTTTCTTTTTTTTTTTTTTTTTATCTGAATAATTCTGTTCATGCTGGTAGCAGGGGGAACAGACAAGGCCGGCCTCAGGATGGTGAAAGGAAATAGTGTGTTGCCTGTTTGCTTCACTCCGTTCAGTCATCCATCAAAAACCCGTAAAAACAACATCCCCCTGACCGCCCCCCCCCCCCCCCCCCCCCCCCCAATCCCGCCCGTTTGCTTTCCTGCCATTCCTCTGTCTCTCTGTCACACACACAGGACGTCCCGTCCTGTCCCGTCCCATCCAATCCCATCCCACACCAAGTGCTCATAACTGGAGATAGAGAGAGAAGAAGTTATACCATGAAACCATTAAAGTGATCTTTGGTTTGACCCAATGTTTAACTTCTTTTGCAAGATGAATGTGTCAGTTGTCTGAATAGTGCAAAAAATAGTGCAAAAGGAGAAAATAGTACATTCAATTAAATCAGTTAATTACTACCAAGTATACAGAAGAACAGATGAATCGATATTTTGCTATTAGGGAATAATTCATGGTTGAGCTATGGTGTTAAGAGCATTTATGCCTCAGATTGCTCTGCACTGGAATGCCAACTCACTACTGCCTCCTGCTGGTCAGACCTGGCTAAGTGACCATGTGCTTTGCAGCTCAGAGAGAGAAACTATCTTTCAGATGTACACAGAGCCGGCCTGACCCAGTAAGGGACATAAACAACTGCCTAGGGCTCTGCAACCACCGGGGGGGGGGCCCTAATTACTGTAAAATATATATTATTCATAATATTGGGTTGGGGGAGGGGGCCCAAATCACATCTTGATTAGAGGTCCTCTAAGGCTGAGGCTGGGGCGACATAGCTCAGGAGGTAAGACCGATTGTCTGGCAGGCGGAGGGTTGCCGGTTCAAACCCCACCCTGGGCATGTCGAAGTGTCCTTGAGCAAGACACCTAACCCCTTCTCTCTCTAAGCTTCTCACACACACAGGAGTAAGAAGCTTAGAGCCCCCCCCCCCCCCCACTTCCACCTCCACATTGTCATGACATTATCCTTCCGCACCTCTCAGTGCTGTAATTTGGCTTTCCTGCCGGTTCAAACCCCACCCTGGGCATGTCGAAGTGTCCTTGAGCAAGACACCTAACCCCTAACTGCTCTGGCGAATGAGAGGCATCAATTGTAAAGCGCTTTGGATAAAAGCGCTATATAAATGCAGTCCATTTACCATTTACTGGACATCCAGGCCTGCTACCAAGGAATTCTTCTGCAGGAATATGTGCCTTATATAAGTTTATTATTTTTTTTTTGTAGAAAACTTGTCCCCCCCCTTCCCCTCTTGGCCCCCAACTCAGGAATTTCCCAATCCCCCCCCCCCCCCCCCCCCAGGTCCCAGTCTCCATAGCTAAGTGGCAAAGACATGAGAAGCTTAGCTAGTGTGACAGAGTAGGACATTATGTCCCACTCTACCCCACCCCACCCTACACCCCCTCCCCCCCTCCCTCCACTACCCAATTCCTTCCACTCCCCCTCTACCCATCTCCCCCACTCCCCAACTGCACTCCTCCCCAATTCCTCCCACTCCCCCACCCCCAAAGTCCCCCCACTCCCCCCCAAACTCCTTGAAAACACCCACACCCCACCGTACCCCTGTTCCCCACCTTCCTAAACCCCCCCACAATTCCTCTCACTCCCTCACCCTCCAAAATATCCCCCACTCCCTTCTGAACCCCACTCTCGCCCTCCCCCAGCTCCTTTACCCCCCTCCTCCTTCTCCCCAATTCCTCCTACTCTCTCTCCCCGAAAATTTCTCCCACTGAACCCCACTCTCCCTCTCCCCCAACTCCTTAAACCCCCTCCTCTCCCCAATTCCTCCTACTCCCTCTTCCCCAAATTCTCCCCCACTCCCCCCTAACCCCCCACCCCCCCCCCAAACTCTGCGATTCTCTTATGTAACCCGATGCCAGCGTCTGGGACATCTCAGAGCTGTCAGCGGGGTGGGTGGGTGGGTGGGTGTGATCGCTCTCAGATTGTGTCTGCCTCAGAAAGAGAAACAATGGAGGCTGTGAGGAATCCAGGCCCTGATAGCTCTATGCACTTTGTTTCTCTTTTATTTTACTGCACGCCGAACCCGTGGCAAAGGTCTGTGTTTGCGTCAGCGAAAAGTCTGCGCATCGTGGTCGACATTTTAATTGTCTGGCTGCAGGTTTCGCCAAAGCAACTTACGAAAAAGTGCATTTCACATAGGAAGCGAATACTGTAAGAGCCAGAGATACTGTAGGCGGAGTTACGGTCATATAAGCACCGTCGTCATGACTCAAGGCCTGTGAGATGATGTTTTTAACAGAAACATTGAGGTGTAGTCTGTGTATGTACGTGCGTGCGCGTGGGTGTGTGTATGTGCGTGTGTGTGTATGTATGCATGTGTGTGTGCGTGCACATGTGTTTGTGCGTGTGTGTGTGTGTGCGCATGTGTTTGTGTGTGAGTGTGTGTGTGTTTGCACATGTGTCTGTACGTGTGCGTGTATGTAGTGAATGTCTGTGTGGGTTTGAGTGTGTACGGTCTGTGTTTGTATGATTCTGTGGGCGTGTCAGCTTTTATGGCTTTCTTTGGGAGGGGTGGGGGTGGAGATTTCTTTCTGGCTCTGGTCACGTGTGCGTACCATATAAAATGCATATAAAATGCAACATCCCTCCGTTCTGTTTACTTTCTGCTGACTGTGGATGTGCGGAGAAGCAGGGGACAAAAAAAAAAAAAGAAACCGAGATGACATCATGTCCAAGCAGTCTTGTGGTTGAGCAGGAGCTGGCTAGGCCTAGAAGGTCCTGTGTTAATTCACAGCTCTCTCTCTCTCTCTCTCTTCCCGCCCTCCCTCCCTCCCTCTGTTTCTTCCTCCCTCTCTCTCGCTCACCCTCCCCTTTCCCTCCTTCTCTCTCTAAGCTTCTCACACACACAGGAGTAGTTTGCCCCCCCCCCCACTTCCACCTCCACATTGTCATGACATTATCCTTCCGCACCTCTCAGTGCTGTAATTTGGCTTTCCTGCCCCCCCCCCCCCCCCCACCCCACCCCTTCTCTCTGCAGTGTAGTGTGGTTGAAGGTGGGACCTATAAACCTCACAACCAGCTCTGACTGGCTCTGAGTCACTGAGGTCCACATCTTGAAGTGATTTGAGGGAGCTTTTTTTTGGGGGGGGGGGGGGGGGGGCTCTTTGTCCAGACACATGTGATGAATTTGCATAGAGAAATTTCTCCTCTCTGCAGAAGAAATGACATGGAGATATTGTCCCTTCAAAAGCAGGAATTCCAGGGGAAGGAGGTCCAAGGACAGTCATATGACTACAGGAGTGCAGAGGCTGGGAGGAGGAAGAGAGAGGGGGAGGAGAGAGGGGGTAGAGGCAGAAAGAGAGAGAGAGGGGAGGGGGCAGAGGCTGGGAGTGAGAGAGAAAGAGAGAAAGAGCTATAGATAGACAGAGGGAGGAGAGAGAGAGAGAGAGAGAGGAGGATAGAAAGGGGAAAGAGGTAGAGGAAGTGAGGGTAAGGGAAAGAGAGGCTGTGGGGAAGATGGGGGTTAAACTGCCACCCATAGATGTGTCTGTGTGTACAATATACATTTTAGCCTGTACCAGCACACACGCACTAACACACAAAACAGTCACACACAAACACACACACAGTTGTGTGACTTTTTAATGCTCATTAAATGTATGAAAATACTTTCAGATTCCTCCCCTGGCTCAGAGGTTTTCTGCATTGTATTGTTGTAAATTATAACCTTGTTGTGTGAAATATGTACTTGATACTTCATATAACTACGTACATTAACAATAAAACAAACAATACAAAACTGCCTTATTTTGCAGTGTCACGTTCTATGGCTACACTTCTACTCTGATAACAGAATTTTTGATGACAAGAACGGCAAGCCTCATTTTGCTTCTTCCCCATTGAAGCGAACATGAGACATTCAGTTTTACTGGGCCATTGTCAATATTATATATTTTTTAGCTATATGGCATCATATATAAATTCATGATGTTATCCTGAGAGAGAAAACTATCCGTTTTATTAAGTTCAAATATTTCAAGGTTGTTCCGAAAGCTGTAACAACAGAGGGCACCACTAGATGGCGCCCTCAGACCACTTTTTCAAGGACGGAAAGAGCGAAATCGGTGGGTCTGGAAGCAGTACACCCCCACGGTGTGCTCACTACAGACAAAAGGCAAGTCTCACACACACTCCTCCTCTCTGCCTCTCTAAGGTAAACACATCTCTGCCACTGTATGCTATGACTGAGCGTTCCATTATCAAGCCCATGCGCTGGTATTCACTGATATGACTGATGTCTTTTTCCTGCTCAATTACTAAATGAATCCCTGCAGCTGATACACATTAAAAGCCAGTAACCACTGCGACTCTGCCAGGACCTACATTCTGACACCCGTCTGTCCACACAATGAGCTAGATCCCTCAGGCTTCTGGTAGATCCCTACATCACTCGTTATCCGTGAATCGTGCAGTGATATGACATGTCGTTGCCGCAGGCACTATATTTCCAATTACATTCATAGACATTTATCTAAAGGTCATTTGGGCCGGCTATTCCATCTATTCTCTCTCTCTTTAGTGGCCACAGTCCAGTCCCAAGATAGATTTAAAAAATAGATATGTCACCCAATACGCTCTTCCCCCTCTTCTTGGAGGACGCCATATCAAATTCTGTTTCAGCCCACTGAACAGCAATAAGCAAGACATTGAGGGCATGTTTGTTTGCCTCCGGTTTTGCTTTCAATGTAGGCATCACAGCATTAAATAATAAAGAAAAAAATCTCTGATACCAGTGGTGCTCCTCCTATTTTGCATATGGTTTGTACCTCCTCACTACCTGTCGAGTTGCAAACACCTCTCCACAATTTTGGCTGTACTTTTATTTTTAACCAGTAAAAATTTATTCATATACAACAACAACGCACAGTAAATCCCTGGCTTTCAAAATGAGCATACTTCATACAATATTTACAATAGGTACACAATGTGTTGTCATAAAAAGCAAAATAAATATTAAAATACTTTCAGTTTCTTACAACTTTCACAACACGTCCAGTATAAAACAAAAACAGACATCGTGGAACATCATCTTGGTTATTTGTATTTACTTCCAGTTTCTACTATGAATACTAATAGCATGCCATGTTTTTTTTTTTGAAAACTGGAAATCAATGTTAACAAACATTCTGTGATTTTAAATCACGTCAGAAGCTCAAGTTTTAAAGTGAAAAGTTTTAAAGCGAAACGCGGAGAGGAGGTATATTCAGAGTGACAGGCTGACGGTTTGTCTCCATCCTCCTCAGTGTTAGAGAGGAGGAAGATGAGAGAGGAGAGAGAGAGAGAGAAAGAGAGAGGCAGAAGGCATCGAAAGGTTGCACACAGAGACTGAGTGGAAAGGTATGCACGTTTTCATCCCACCTACTGCATATCCTCATGTTTCTAAGAGGGATTTTCAAAAAAAGCAGAGTTAAAAGATCGCTTCTTTCTCCCTCAATAAAAACACTGTTCAAACACTGTCAAAAAGACCCACATCCCCAGGACCTTTGACTGGTTTAATCATATTCCACTTGGCGGAGGGTGAAACAGTGAGGACGGGACGGAACAGGACATATGAATTATAATAACTGCACACCAACTGCCGAGAGAATCCGTAAACCCAAAATCAGGATACAAACACCTTTAAAAATTAATTCTCCGACCAATATCACCTTCGTGAATATGTCTTTGACGCAATGTACATTCAACTAGTTTTAAGTATCGTCTGTGAGGTTAACCATGAACTACGAGTGAGTTATGTATTAAAGCGCACATGCCAAAGCCAGCCCAGCTTATCGAGCGCTTGAATGACCAGGCATGCGGTGTCCGGTGGCATCTGGTTGCTGAAATGAACATTTCTTGCTGTACGCATCCTTGTGAACTACTAGTCTGACACTCTCTCAGTACACCTGGTTAAATTCAAAACCCTGGCTTTTTCCCAACGCATACACTTAATCTTCCTCCAGTTTAACTGGCAAATCATTCCCTCTCTCTCTCCACCACAGCCCAATGTACGATCAGAGTTCTGGTGCAAAATGGCTGCCGTGCATCCCCTGGGTGGGTGCTACACATTGGTGGTGGCTGAGGTGAGTTCCCCCCTCATCACTGTAACAAAAAAAAAAAAAAAAAAAAAAAGCGCTTTGAATTTCGAGGAAAGTGCTATATAAATGTAAATAATTATTTTTTTTACCTCTAAGAACACCTCACTGTGCCCAATGTGAGATGGGGAAACCCCAGGGCAATCCACATCGACAGCACGGCATCTGCAAAGAGTCTCCACGGTTACTGGAGCACCACAGCTGGCCCTGCCATTCTAGAAACCGATTAAAATCTACCCACAATGCCGTTCATTTCATTATTAAGACCCTGCGCAGTGCTGGAGATTAATTTTAATTTGACGAAATAAATTTCCTTTGGGCTTTCTAGGACACACACCTAGAAAATATAATTCCACAGCTTGTCCATAAAATATGACAGTGCAGGCAAAAAAGAAAAACAACATGTCTTGCTCGTGGAAGACATGACCATCAAGAGCAAAATATCAACAAAAGTAATCACGTACACTTTGAAAAAAAAATGGCCGTTTCTTTTTCAATGAGAACGTGGGGAAAACTCATACTGACACATACGCTGTTGTGAGCGTTGACCAGTACTCGGGATCCAAGAGCAATTCATCACAGACGACGATACCATCACACACAGCACACGGTCACGTGAACACCACTCCATTACAGAGGACACCGAACCACAGCACCCCACGGTGGAACTGATGTGCGACTGTTCACAAAGCAAGAATAGTCCTCGGCCATTCGCATAAACGCAGACCTTCGTCAATAAATATTGATGCTTTAAAATGGTACAGATTAGAACATGGCATAACTTTTTGGCACTGTTACAAGCTTAAAGGTCCAAAATGACCGCAAATGACATGCGTTGAGGAGCGTATCGAAGAGGGCTGTTTGGGTAAGTAAGCAATGTCCGCTGAAATAACTCATTCAGCATTGCGTGCGTTCAACTGCAAGTGCAAATAAATAAAGACACTTTATTCCTCCACAATACAACGCGGCAACTTACAATAACATTTTTAGCAGAGAGGGGGCGCTCTGCCTGTGGCCTGTAGCAGAGGCACCCCACAGTGGACGCATGTCAGATACCCCCCGATCTGTCCTCTGCACCCTTCACATCCCAATAGGCTTGTTTAAGCCTTTGAAGAGCAGGACTTTTTAGGAATGTTGTTTTTCTTCAACATCCTAAGTCTTCAGTGTTCTAGAACTCCGTCGTTTCGGTCGCCAGCAGCGATTGTTACGTGCATCAGCGTTAGAATGTTCAGTTAAGAACATTCCAATCACACGTCTGTGACCTCACACCTCAAAAAGGGTTAAAGGAGTGCTTTCAAAGTGTGCCCTACTCCCCAGAAGGCTGGCTTGGATCACAGAGGGGGAGAACAATGCATCCAAATCCACTCCCAGCCCCTAAATCGGGCCCCTTCCAGGAATTATTTTAGGTGGAGGTGTGATCCTTTCCAAGATCTTTCCAAACAACTTTATAGGAGGTCTCATGCTGATTAATGTACATTTGAATTTTTGCAGTCATACTGCTATAGTGGGCAGACACAGAGATAGAACTCCTCGAGGGGCTTCACACCCACAGCGCTGTGACACTTCTCAGCTCGGGGTGAGCCACTGCCGCTGTGGCTGAGAATAAGATATTGTGGTGTGGGGATGGCTGGTTTAAGCAGCCACACCTGCCCTGGGTCAAGTTAATTGGACCTGGCCAATTGGATAATTGGTTAAGAATTGGATAATTGGCCAGGTCTAATTGGACCCAGGAACAGGAGTGGCTGCACCTGTGCGTAGTGAGGTAATCACTGCGCACAGGTTAAATCTGCCATCCCCACCCACACCTGGGAGCCTCTCTGTCATGACGGTGTTTTACATCCGCTCCTCGGCTATAACATCTTGCCGACCCTTGTAAATAAATCGGGACTGTTTGAACATCTTCTCCCTGTGTCTCTGTGCTGGAGGGCCCCAAGGAAAGCCACTTCGGTGGCCTGTGGCAGGCGTGTTTGCCACAGTGGCGCCCAACGTGGGGCTTCTCCAGCACAGGAAAGAGGCACAGGAGGGCCAGCCAGGAAGCACACTGGAGGAGGGGCAGCTGAGGTGTTCCCGACAGGGCTTCGGGCGGATCCTCCAGGCCAAAAACGGGGAGCGGGAGATGACAACGGAGGGGAAGGAAGCGATCCTCAGCTGGGACGCTGGGGAGCTGGACCTGGCCGGGAAGGCAGGTCAGCTACGGGCGGTGCACGAGAGGTGGTCGCGCCGTGAGCTGGACTTGGCCGGGAAGGCGGGTCAGCTACGGGCGGCGCACAAGCAGTGGCCGCGCCGTTTTTTCTTCCTTCCTTGTCTGTCTGTTGTTTTTAGTTCGTTGTTTTGGCCTGGTTGGTTTGCCCGGAGCCCATTAGGGGGTAAGCCTGCAGCTGCCTGCCAGCAGGGTCGACTGGCGGCCTCCACAGCTACAAGGGTTCCTGGTCCCCCGCGCCGCAAGGAAGCAAGCCCACCAGCCCAGCCACCCCACCACAGCCCCTGGAACAGCCCAAGCCCGGTGACGCCCCCACCAGCCAGCAGAGCAGCCCAGGACTTCCCGCGCTCCGGGAGGGAGGAGGAAGAAGGGCTGCCTTGTCGTCCGGGAGAGGGTCACAGCATGTACTGGACTGTTCCGGGGCCACCCACCCTGACTGTTTTGTGGAGTGTTTTTATTTGTTTGTTTGTCTTTTTCTTTGTTGGGAGTGCGGGGGTGGTGGGGGAGGGGGTAGGGGGGGTGTAGGCTTCGGCCAGGGATTCTCCCTGGCCTCAGTTTGGCGTTGGGGGTATGTGGTGTGGGGATGGCTGGTTTAAGCAGCCACACCTGCCCTGGGTCAAGTTAATTGGACCTGGCCAATTGGATAATTGGTTAAGAATTGGATAATTGGCCAGGTCTAATTGGACCCAGGAACAGGAGTGGCTGCACCTGTGCGTAGTGAGGTAATCACTGCGCACAGGTTAAATCTGCCATCCCCACCCACACCTGGGAGCCTCTCTGTCATGACGGTGTTTTACATCCGCTCCTCGGCTATAACATCTTGCCGACCCTTGTAAATAAATCGGGACTGTTTGAACATCTTCTCCCTGTGTCTCTGTGCTGGAGGGCCCCAAGAAAAGCCACTTCGGTGGCCTGTGGCAGGCGTGTTTGCCACAGATATTTAGAAGAAGAAAAAAAAAGAAAAAAAAAAGAATTCAGCATGAAATACTGTTGAAATGTTTCTGTGAAGACTGAGGCTCCCTCAGAGAGATCAGAGGTCCCACGTCCCGTCCCCCTCGTCGCCCTGTCAGGAGTTCTGCAGGACAGCCGCTCCAGGCCCTAAACTGTCCGAGAGAGGACATCATGTGACTCCTCCGGAAGCCTGTTCCACATCTCTCTCTCTCTCTCTCTCTCTCCTCTGGTGCCCTCGTCTCCATGGCAACGACCGCAGATGCCCCGCAGAGCTCACGAAGCAGAGCCCGGAGCGGCCATCTTTTAGAAGCGGTTCAGCGTTTCAAAGTCAGACAGTCAGACAGGTCTTCAGAGAAGCAGGGGCGATCACATCTGTTTCTGAGTGTCTCTCAGCTTGCTCGGTGTGGCCCATGCCCTAGGTTCACTTCCTCTTTCCCCCTCTCTTCCTCTCTCTCTCTTTCTCCTTGTCCCTCTCTCTCTCTCTCTCAGCTCTCCAGGGACATGGCCCCGATCAGCTGGTCCAGCTTTTGGGCCAGCCGCTGCTTCCTGGCCTGCTCGTCCTGCTCCAGCGCCGCCAAGATCTGGAGACGGAACGACAGAGACCGTGAGAAAACCCCGAAAGAGCCCGAGGGAACAGAACTGTACCGCCCTGAAAGAACGCAGAACCGCGTACAAGCGCTAACGTCTGCGGCTGTTCAGCCCTTTTCCGTGTGCGGGCGGTGGGTCAGGACGCCGCTGTGGTAACGTCGCCGTACCTCCTGGCTGTACTTGCTGACGTAGGAGTAGATCTCGTGGAGCGCGCTCAGCATGTTGAACTCGCACGAGTGCAGCCGGGCCTGCTCAGCCAGGTACGCGTTCATGTCCTGGTCACTGATGGCCGGCAGGCGGCTGATATCTGCGTAATACCTGGTGAAACACACACACACACACACACACACACACACTAGAGTCAGCCGAAATCCAGTCATTGAATGGGTTGGAGCATCTAACAAAAAATGACTACGTAAGAGATGGACTGTTATTTTCATGGTCATGGAAAGCAGAGGCAAAATGCTCACTAGCCTCTGTTTCCCAGACCAGCAGGAAATTATAAGCCTTCTGTAGAGCGCATGCATTGTTTCTGGTTAATATGATGCTTTCAAAGACTTGCCAATGACAAAAAATCTTTGTTTCTTTTTTTTGACTTCAAAGTGCTATAATGCTGAAAGAGAAGTTTGACAGATCCTCTCTCACTCCCACCTCTCCACCCAGCTCTTGTAGTTGGGGATGTCCTTGGCGTAGAGCAGCTTGTTGGAGGGCGAGTCCTTGCCCAGCCGGTGCTCGGAGGTGGAGCAGGAGTCCATGAAGGTCTGGGCCACCACCGACAGGCAGGCGTCCGTGATGCTGCTCTTGTGGATGTCGAAGACGAACTGCGGGTTCTTGATCACGTTCACCCAGAACCTCAGCGGGAGGCTGGGAGGGAGAACAGGAAGCCAGCAGAGCTTTTTTACGGGATTGGTCATCTCCAGTTATGAAAAAATTTAATTCTGCCAATCAGTGAGTGAGGGGTATGAGTGAAGGAAACCTAAATGCCATTTCTGGAGCTACTTCATTCAAACAGGTAGACTCTAAATTCACATGTCAGTTATAACTAACTTTATAGGTTAATATTGTAGCTGTGAACTGCCCTTGTACCTTTGAGCAGGGTACGTAAGCTGCTTCCTGCTTAATTGCTTCAGTAAAGAATGCAATGTATGTGAAGAATGCAAGCTGTGTAAGCTGTTTTGGATCTTTTGAGACTTTTTTTCTGTCAGAAAGGTGCAATTCCCCTCCTGGCCTGGCAGTGTTTCGTGGGCTCTCACCAGTTGCTCTTCCACGTGTGGCGCACGTCCACGTCGTAGATGCCGTGCTTGTCGGCCTGCTCGTCCAGGAAGTCGAACATGTACTTAATGGCGAGGGGAGAGCACTGCCACGGTGTGCCGTGCTGAAGAGAGTCTCGAACAGGTCGTCCACAAACTTCTGCAGCGTGCCCTGAGAAACATCCGGAACAGACAGGCATCAGGGCTCGACATGTTCACTCCCGTCATCACCTCACTCACTGTGGATTTTAGTTTTGGCGTCAGCCGTTAATTAAGTTTAATTCAATTTTATTCGTAACGAGCTTTTTGAAGAGACAATGTCACAATGACATTTTATGGAATAAACAGGAAAAAGAAAATTGGGGGAAAAAAATCAGGCCAGAACCCCCAGAAAAGGAAGTAAAAAAAAAAAACAAGTCTGAGGTATCAACCCATTAAGGTGTGTGATGATAAATATGTGCTTAAAATGTTCTCAACAGAACATTCCAATGCTGATGTAACAATCACTACTGGTCATTGAAGACAATGGCATTCTAGAACACTGACTTGGAATTAAAAAAAAAAACTCCTACTCCTACTCTTCATAGGGTTAAACTAGGTGGGGAAACAGACAGTCCAAGTGCAGTAATGTGTATTAATAATACGCAGTTCAGTGGGGGCGTGGCGGCACCTTGGTGGCCAGCAGCCTGGTCAGGTAGATCTCTGACACCATCTTGCTGCCGCGGTCGCCCTCCTTCTGGTCCCCGTGCTCGTGGTTCTTCACCAGGTGCCACACCCTGACCCCGCTCTCCAGGTCGGGCGTGATCATGGGGGCGCGCGAACGCAAGCTGTCGGGACTGCCGGAGGCGTAGCGCAGCGCCAAATCTGCGATGGGGAGGGGGTGCACGGTTAAGAGAGCAATGTCCCCCCTCCACCCCCCCCCCCCCCCACCCCCACACACACATTCTTCATGAGCACAAACACTGCTGCCAGTGGTTTCAGATTTCACATGCCGCCGATGCACTTTGAAGTTTTAGGAGTTTAAAAAGACTGCAGATCTCTCTCTGGCATAACGGCGTATCGTTAACTCCGGCTCGGCGTCTCCGTCGACGTTCCAAACCCCCCCCCCCCAAAACCCACCCCCCCCCCCCCCATCACCGCCCTGCGTCAGACGGAATACAGAAAGAATGCTTTTCCCCTGGTGACAGACTTTCTCTTCCACGGCCCAAATCTGCACATCAAAAGGCTTCTAAAAAGTTTACCCTTTAAACAAAAAAAAAAAAAAAGATACACACAACCTGGAAAAAAAACCAGGAAGAATCAACAGCCCCTCCCCCTCAAGAAGCTTGTTTTCTGGAGACACAGAAGGCTCCTGGGAAGTTCTCTCCGTCTCAAACGTTACGGGGGCTCACCAGGGTTCAAAGGGTGCGTGTGCGTGAAACGCTGAGCTTGAGAGGCGCTAGTGCCCGCGGGCTATTCTGCGTCAAATCTCTATTCTACTGCATTACCGGTGGCTTTGATTAGAGCCTTTGACATGGTGGGTGGGGTGGGGTGGGGTGGGAGGGGCCAGGTTCACGCGTTGGTTAGCCACCATGTGTAATAGCCGACGTGTCCAGACTTGCCATATCTGCTGATGGTGCGCGGGATGCTAGCCAGCGGCGGGACGTTGTAGGAGGACGTTTGCTTGGGCACCAGGGCCACCACGGAGCAGTCCGAAACCTGCGGGAAGGGAAGGAAGCAGCCACACACAAGGGTTTTGCATTTGCTTTTTAAAGGAGAGCCAAATACTCTGCCCTCGTTTACAGTTTTTGACTTTATTCAGACAGGGATAAGAGAGAGGGGGTAAAGGATAGAGAGAAAGCAGAGAGGGTGACAGGAAGAGAAGGGACCACAGCTCAGAGGGTTCCACAGCAGGGAATCAAACCCATGCTCCCGTGCAAACTCTTATAAAAACAGGTATGAGAAAGTGCTTATAAAACATACAAATGCTCGTCACTGGGGTGGTGTACTATAGGTACACAAAATTCAAACCCTAGCCAGCAATACGTAATCCATTTGTACCCGTGTTGCCTGTAAAAGGTACATTTTGGTACCCATATAGAACATTACTGTGGTTTCGGGGGACATTTGGGTACACTGGAGAGCTGGCCACCCTACAGACCGGAACACACATCGCGCCACAGACAGGGTCTGGCCTGGTACGGCTTGGTCTTGTCTGGTTTGATTTAGATTAAGGCCAGGGTGGTCCCCATAAACACCTCCACTGCATACAAACTACAGTAAAATTCATGGCTCGCTACGAGAACATAATGCGGTTTTAAAAAGCTTTGAACCCAAGGAACATTTAACTCCTAAGCGCGTGTTTAGGCTAGCTGGCAAGCCGCGGTGCTTTAAACATGTCAGAGAGGCCGCTGGTGTTTCTCATCAAAACTCTTAGCTTTAGCGTCATCCCCATCAGCCCCCGGCTGCAGAAGAAACGCAGGGAACGCTATGTCGGTGCAGCTGTCCAGTACTTCACACTCATTGGCCTATATCCTTTAAGCAGGAACTTATTTTGAAATCGAATAAACCTTTTCATGTCATGTTATAACGGATAAGTTTTAGATTGTTGGGTGGAAAGGGATGATGTAATCAGGCAGGGTTGTAACAGCCATGGATGATTGAAGGAACTTTGTTACACTGGGCCCATGTCTGAAACAACTTATATACCCTATAGTAGGCAACTAAGTAGATAGAGTACACTGTATGAGAAAGTTGTTAAGTAGGCTAAATCTTCTGTCAATGTAGCCTACTTAAAATCCCAGGATAATATACTAATTTTCTCAGGGTGTCACTGAGTGCATTTGGGAGCACACTTCAGGCAGTAAATCATACTTTTTAGGAGGACATGGTGGGAGGTCCCATACACCAGGGAGAAAGATGAAGTGCCTTTTTATTGCAAGGACAAGACACCGTACAACACATCAGTTGGAAAATTGCACGGACGACCTTCTTTTTTTGCATATGGTCCATTGCATAGTTACAAAAAAAAGTAGGGAGAATGTTTAGAACTTATTTTGGGGATACAGTGAGAAGGCAGTTTCGGACATCCTGTGAGAAAGGGTTCAGAGGGTTCTGTAGAGAGTTCTAGAAAGCTCGCCAGCAGGACTGAAGGGATATTCCTGGGGGGGGGGGGGGGGGGGGGGGGGGGGGGGGGGGGGGGATTGCAGGGCTGATCACAGATGACTCAGCACATTTACAGAAAACATCAAATAATGTTTCTTCCACATCAGCCTCCTGGCCCTCAAATAAATAAACCATCATCACACCCACACAGCCTCACACCTGCACACATCCTTTAACCTCACCGAAGGTCCCAATTTTAACATCACCCAATCCCTAACTTTGTTCCTTTTCCCCTCACTACCAACCCCAAATCTACACTTCACCTCCAAACTGCTGCTGCAGCAGGCTTAACCTCACCCTTTATGCCCTCCTGTGTAATCATTCAATCACTCAGCACCAATCAAACATCCGCATTCTCATGCCTGCTGAAGCCACGCCCAGTTAATCAGCCAATCAAGCACCTGGACTGTTCCCACATTCTCATGCCTGCACCTCAGGACTAATGAACCAATCTCAAACCTGAGTTTTCGCTTAATTCTACTTCCCCAGGGGTGTACAATCTTATCCATAAAGGGCCAGTGTGGGTGCAGGTTTTTGTTTTAGCCCAGCACAAATACATCTGATTCTACTTATCAAAGTTTTGCTAATTCGTGCAATTCTTCAGCCAGGAGGAAGAATTAATAATTGGAATCAGCTGGCTCATTTGTGGAAAAAACTCATGGCAGAACTCTTACTTTCTGACCCCTGGACTTGTGTGTAAGTGTGCATGCATGTACGTGTGTACGAGCGTGCATGCGTGTGCATGTGCGTGTGTGTGAGAAGAAGAGTAAATAAAGGCTATATAAGAGCATGGTTCTGACCTGGTAGTGCATGAGGGTGTTGAGTCGTTTCCAGTCGTTGTCGATCTTTGTGGTGATGTCCTCATCCTGCAGCACCACACGCCCCAACTGGCCCTGTCGCCACTCTGCGGGTAGAGCACCAATTTGTGTTCTTAATTTCTTACACACGTTTAAATGAGCCTGGCTTAACACACACAGGTAATATCACATGATGTAAAAACAAAAAGGGTTAAATCTCACAAAGGAGTGGAAATGCTCAAGTCAGAAGCTCATGTGTTCACCAGTGCATGAGCATGTCAGTTAATCAGTGTGTCAGCGCATGACTGTGTCAGTTAATCAGTGTGTCAGTGCGTTAGTGTGTCAGTGCATCACTGTGTCAGTTAATCAAATGGTAAATGGACTGCATTTATATAGCGCTTTTATCCAAAGCGCTTTACAATTGATGCCTCTCATTCGCCAGAGCAGTTAGAGGTTAGGGGTTAGGTGTCTTGCTCAAGGACACTTCGACATGCCCAGGGCGGGGTTTGAACCGGCAACCCTCCGACTGCCAGACAATCGGTCTTACCTCCTGAGCTATGTCGCCCCGTTAATCAGCGTGTCAGCGCATGAGTTTGTCAGTTAATCAGCATGTCAGTGCATCACTGTGTCAGTTGATCAGCGTGTCAGTGGATGGGCGTGTCGGTCGAACAGTGTGTCAGTTGCTCAGCGTGTCAGTGGACAGGGCCGGCTCACCCAGGTCCATGTTGACGGCTCTGGGTCTCTGGGAGAAGGGCACGTTCTTGTACACCGCGTCCAGGATCTTCTCCTTCACCTGGGTCACCGTGTCACAGTTCAGCACCTTCACCGGGACCTCCGGGCTGTTCTCGTTATCGGGGTTCACACAGCGCAGGGTCTGAGCGGGACAGAGAGAGGAGACGGGGGCCACGTCAGGAGGGACAGGGTCACTTCCCAGCAGACCCGGTGACCGTGTTATCCTCATTCAGGTGCTTTCACAAAATGGCTGATTAACATACTCACCAGCTCCTGACCATACATGTCACACTTCTGAAGGGTCAGAGTCACCTTATTCCAGCTCCAGGGAGAGTGTTAACAAACAGTGAGCCATATTTAGGATCACTGAAACACTGATCAACACCAGTCTGATATCCCTGTATGATGTTCCCATGGAAACAGATCTATCATCAAATGCAACTATTTTAGCTGCGCGGAACATAAGAAGGTAAAGATTCATTTTGTTGGAAATGACTAGTACGGGTGAGAGACCTGTTTGTGAGCGTTTGTCTGCATGTGTGTGTTTGCACACTGTATTTGTTTTGTGTGCTGGATGTCAGTGTTTGTGTGTGCATTTGTGTAGCTCTGCTAGTTCTAGAACATGCATGTACAGTCTGTGTATTGTATGGGCTTGTGACTGTACAGTATTAATGTTGGTGTGTGTGTGTGTGTGCGCATGTTTGTACATGCTGGTGTGGGTGTGTGTCTACGTTAGACAAACCAAAGTTTTGTAGTCGAGTTGCTGGCGGATGAGCTTGTCCTCGCTCAGGGAGTATCTGGCCTCTCCAGTGATGGAGTCTATGGGGCCCTTCTCCATCTGCTGCTTAATGGCACAGTACAGCATGAACAGGGGCTCCCCAACGCACTCCTGTGCATATGCAGAGAAAGAGAGGGAGGGAGGGAGAGAGGGGGTAAAGGGGGGAGGGAGGGGGGTAACAAGAAGGGACAGAGAGAGTTGAACAGACAGAAGGTTAGAGTTATAGAGAGGGCATGATAAAAACAGACAGGAAGAGACAGGTAAACATAAGAAAACGAGAGTGAGAGAGTCACAAAGCATGCAGCAAACCTACACAATCAGCACGTGATCACATGATCAACAGTGGATGATGCAACAATCTAATCTACAGTCCAATAACATGTGCAGTGGGTGGCAGTTACGGATAATGGCTAGAGCACTGGGCTTGTAACTCTGAGAGCACAGGTTTGATTCTCTCCACCATCTTTCCATTGAGCAAAATCAGGTATATAAATGGATCATTCGTAAAACAATGTAAGCTGCATTACTCTCTCTGGGTAAAAAAGACTAAAATGTGATGTCATATAAAGAACAGCGATGCCTCTCTCTTCAGATCAGTCTCCGGTTCACCTTCAGGAATTTGTGGAGCAGGAACGTGAACCAGTTCGTCAGCATCTTCTCAGCGACAGATTCTGTTCTGAAAATCAGGAACAGACAAACACACATTATAAGACACTGCGTGTACAGTGTGGTGCAGTGTGGTACAAATCCTTCAGTCGACTCATTGGTCATTTATTTATTTTTTAAAAATAAATTCGGCAGCCAACATGTGGCTGCAAAGGCTGCCCAATTCACACTCTATTTTGGAACATCCAATAGTACCTTGTCCTATAGAACTACCCCTGACCTTAACTAAATGACCCACCCAACATCTCACACTTTCACTTTATGAAAAATTAAATAAAACAACTGTAATTTTATTGTCCATGACTTGACAAAGAAACATCTCTGCAAATCTATCAATCTCTGAGCCAGATGCTGATACTGCAACTGAAACTTCAAGACAGAGATCAGCTAACGCCCCCCCCCCCCCCCATCCCCCCCCGCCCCCCCAACTCTTTCTCATGTTCTTCTCTGTGGAAGACAGGGAGGCCCCCGGGGAATAAATCCAAGAATAGCCAAGAAAGAGAGGAAGAAGAAAGAGTCTGGAATTACCTGAAAAAATAGAGAGACAGAGATGGAGATAGAGAGAGCAAGAGAAAGAGCGAGAGAGAGAGAGCTGACACAGAATGGAATAATTAGCATGTTATGGGTTGCTGGGGTTGCCAGGATTGTCGATTCTGCGCTGTAAAAACCAAAAAGTAAGTCAATCTTAACAAGTATTTCAGTCTTATATTTAGACTTGAAATTGTATCTATTACTGTTTTTTTTTTTTTGTTAAATAAGATAAAAAGATTGCCAATGAGGTGAGGCAGTTTGACTCATTTAAAGATTTCTCAACGGAGTAAAGCAATTTAATTTGTCAAGCAAAAAGGAACTTAAAGGAAGCTCATATTTTCTACATGACAGAAAAAAAGGGATTTTAAGTTTCATTAAAACTCTCGTTAAGAGACAGGGAATGAAGAACCTGTTAACATCTGGGGCATAAGAGCCTGGTGTTCTTAGCCAATTGCCAATCAGAAAAAGACACCCCCACCCTCTGTGCTGAAGCCTTGGGTCCCCTCAAATCAACCTATCCAAACCTCGCAAATTTTCCACTCAGTCTGCTTTTGACCGAACCTCCTAGGTGAAAATCAGCAGCCTACACAGGAGACGGTCTCTCGATGGACCTAAATAAAGACTCCATTTACGAAATTTGATTTAGAAATTCAATTAGGAAGTTTGATTTGAAATTTGACTAGTGTCACAGCGGGTGAAGTAAACAAAATGCTTTCCTCTGACTGAATTAAAAACTCTGGAGGAAGCGCCACACAGAGAGGACAAAATTAAAGAGGGAAGGCTGTGATTGGTCGGTTTGACTTTGTGGAAGTTTAGGCAGGAGGCAGCAAGAGAGAGCTAACAAAGAAAAAATATTTTAAACTCTGAAACAAAGCCTCCTTGCTGCTGAAACGGCTCAGACCAGCCACGCTCGTTACTGAACCCTGCGTATGAGCATGCTCAGATCATATTAACGCGTGTGTTGCTGTGTTAGAGGGTGAGTGAGTATGACTGAGTGAATGAGTGTGTGAGAGTGTGAGTGAGTATGACTGAGTGAATGAGTGTGTGAGAGTGTGAGTGAGTATGACTGAGTGAATGAGTGTGTGAGTGTGAGTGAGTATGACTGAGTGAAGGAGTGTGTGAGAGGGTGAGTGAGCATGACTGAGTGAAGGAGTGTGTGAGAGTGTGAGTGAGTATGACTGAGTGAATGAGTGTGTGAGAGGGTGAGTGAGTATGACTGAGTGAATGACTGTGTGAGAGGGTGAGTGAGTATGAATGAGTGAATGACTGTGTGAGAGGGTGAGTGAGTATGACTGAGTGAATGACTGTGTGAGAGGGTGAGTGAGTATGACTGAGTGTATGAGCGTGTGAGTGAGTATGACTGAGTGAGTGAGGGGGTGAGTGAGTATGAATGAGTGAATGAGTGTGAGAGGGTGAGTGAGTATGACTGAGTGTATGAGCGTGTGAGTGAGTATGACTGAGTGAGGGAGGGGGTGAGTGAGTGAGTGAGTGAGTGTGAGAGGGTGAGTGAGTGAGTATGACTGAGTGAGTGAGGGGGTGAGTGAGTGAGTGAGTGTGAGAGGGTGAGTGAGTATGACTGAGTGAGTGAGGGGGTGAGTGAGTGAATGAGTGTGAGAGGGTGAGTGTGTGAGTGAGTATGACTGAGTGAGTGAACGGGGGCCGTACCTGCGCAGCAGCAGCTTGGGGTGGTTCTTGCTCTCCAGGTTGCGGTTGATGAGGTCGGACAGCAGGTGCTTGAGGATGTCGGTGGCGTACTCCAGCCGGCCCTGCAGCGCGGTCATGATGAGCGAGGCCACGTTGCCGCGGTCGCGCATGGAGAAGGAGCGCTGCAGCTCCAGCGTGCGGATGAAGGACAGCAGGAACACCTTGTTGTTGAGGAGCTGAGCAAACAGCCGCAGGGCCTTCTCCACCGACACCTGCCTGTTCCCCGACACCTGGGCAGGGTGTCCCCACAAGTATGTGAATAAACACACACACACACACACACACGTGCATGCTGTACACACACACACACACATGTATACACACATACTGTACACACACACACACACACACACGTACATATACACACACAGACACACACTCACACACATGCATGCTGTACACACACGCGCACACATGTATACACACATACTGTACACACACGCATGCACACATACACGAACACGCACGCACACACACACACACACACACACACACAGAAGCACACATGCATATACACACACATACTGTACGCAGTGTCAGAGCTGGCTGAGTTCTGGTGGCCCTAATCAAGAATGTTTGGGGATGAACTGATTGTAGACTAGAGGGGTCATGGGTTACAGAAGCAACTGCAGACCCGGGGACCCAGTTTCCATAGACACATAAATATCAATACTGTACAATTAAAATGTCTTACGAAAAAAAAAACTTGATTTACACTTGAATTGTGTGGCCAAGGGATGGCTGTGATCTTAATGACTGCTTGGAGTGTTTAGGCCAGCAGCCAGCTCTGTTCAGTGTGTATCCACAGCATGCTCTAGCAGATTGGCTCCCAGAGGTAATCAGCGCTTATTGAAACCCCACAGATTTAGCACAAGGATAGCAGCTCCTGCATCAGGCAGGTCACAAGGGCAACGGCACATTTAGATATAAATCTGGAGCAGAACTGTGTGAAACTTCCTTTCTCTCTCTGGAGGAAATGCTCCAGCTATGCGTGCATCTCCATTTAAAAAGTTACCACTCTCTATTATATTGTTTACAGCAGTGGTTCCCAAAGTTTTTCCAATAATGTAACAATGACCACAGTGTAGTGGCAGTGTAATGTACAGTAATGGGCAGTATAATGGGTAGGGAACTGGGCTCATAATTAAAGGTTACAGGTTGGATTCCCAGCTGGGACGCTGCCGTTGTACCCTTTGAGCAAGGTACCCAACCTGAACTACTTCAGTATATATCCAGCTGTGTATGTGGATGCTATGTAAGATAAGCTGTGTAAGAGTCTCTCTTGATATAGAGCATCTGCTATAAATGCCTGTAATGTAACAATGGCCAATGACGTACTAGGTGAACCATTACATTATTACATTTATTTAGCAGACGCTTTTATTCAAAACGAGACGTAAAAAAGAGCACATCATGGTCATTGAACAGCTACAAAACACAGGTGCCATAAAGTACAAACTTATGGAACCACTTCACTAGAGTAGCACATTAACCCTAGTGACCACTGCCCTTCCCCTAGCCCTACCCCCTAATTCTCTGCCCCACCCCAGCAGTGTGCAGCTGCGCCCCTCACCTCCAGCTCCCTCAGGACGGGGTGGTCCTCGATCCCGGGGAAGAGCACGCGCATGGCGTAGGTGCGGTAGTCCAGGTGAGGGATACCTGCGCGGTCCAGGTCGCTGGTCAGCTCGTTGATGTCCGTCTGGAGCTCAGCGAAGGCTGGGGGGGGAACGGACGAAACGGACACGATAAAGAAAACAAGCCCACAGTACACACACAGGCTGGCCTGTTACACACTGCGAAAAAGCCTTAACAAATGTTTTAGACTAGTAATGAGACATAAAAAAATCTTTTTTTTCTCTTAACTAGAGAATTCTAGCTTGTTTTAAGTTATTGTTTTGCTTCACAAGGGAAATTGCCAAGCCCCACAGGCAAACCTCATTGCCAATCTTCATCTTATTTTGGCAAAAAAACCAATAGAAAATAAGATTTTATGTCTAAATATAAGACTAAAATGTTTGTTAAGATTACTTTTTTTGTTTGTTTGTTTTTTGCAGTGTATCTCTCTACCTGAGTATAAGCCACACAAACACTGGTGATTTATAAAGCCACTCAAGTCCATTCTGATTGGTGCCAGTTTGTCAAAACTAGGGTTGTAAAACTCCAGATCGATTCATTTCCATTACTGACTGAGAGTCCAGACAATTGTTCTCAAGGCCTTAATTGAAAGGAAACCACAAATAACTGGAGACACTGCAGTGCATCAGGAGTGGAGTTGGACAGCCCAGGTCTAAACTCCCCATAAAAACTCACTACTGTTCACTCGTGATTTTAGAGTTTGGGGAATATGGTCACTTAAACTTTGGCCATGAGCACGACACAGCGGACGACGTGGGAATAAAAACAATCCAAGAACTAACACAGAATAGAATACCGTGCAGCATTTTATTATTATTTTTGTTACCCATAATTCCCCGGGGCAAACCGACCTTCCTTGCACTCCAGCGCCACGCGCGACTCCAGCGAGTCCATCTGCATCTGCAGCCGCTTGAGCGTCAGGTCGTTCTGGCGGGACTTGCGCCTGTAGGCCAGGAGGACGAGGGCGACGCTGACGAGGAGGAGGCCGCCTCCCACCGCCATGCTGACGATGGCGGGCAGGGTCAGCGGGCTGTCCGACTGGAAGCGCACCGCGCCGGGGGAGACGTGGAGCCCGCCCACCTGGACCTGGACGCACACAGGTACACACATACTGTATATACACATATATATATACATATATATACACGCACACAGGTACGCACATACTGTATATACACATACGCACACAGGTACGGATATACTGTATACACAAATATATATATACATATACGCACACAGGTACGCACATACTGTATATACATATATATATATACATATACACACAGGTATGCACATACTGTATATACATATATATATATATATATATATATACATACATATACACACAGGTACGCACATACATACATATATATACATATATTTATACATATACGCACACACACACACACAGGTACGCATATACTATATATACATATACATACATATATATATATATATATATACACATATACGCACACAGGTACGCACACGTATATACATATATATATATATATATATATATATATATACATATACATGTACGCACACACATACACAGGTACGTGCGCACATACGTACATATATATACACTCATATACAAATATATATTCACACACATGTACACACACACACACATATATATATATACGTTTACATATATATACACATGTACACACACACATATACATATATATACACATATGCACACACACACACATAAGTGCACACACATAAATAAATATACATACACACACACACACACACAAACATTCTGATTAAATTCAAACACACAAATTCAAACACACACGCACACGATGCAGACCAGCTTTTTCAGAGACAGACAGACTGACAGACAGACAGATAGACAGGCAGACAGAGAGACAGACAGACAGACAGACAGACAGATAGACAGACAGGCAGGCAGACAGACAGACAGACAGACAGACGGACAGACAGACAGACTGACAGAGAGACAGAGAGACTGACCAGGACTTTGTGCTGGCCGGTGAGGTTGGGCGGCTCACACAACAGCTGTGTCTCAGAGACGGTTAACGAGCAGGGCGTGTCCCCAATCAGCACCGTGTAATTAAGCCTGGCCCCGCCCAACGCTGGGGGCACCAGATTCCTGCCCTATCAGGAGAAAAGAGGAGTGACAATACTTCAGTAATACTGTAACATACTCTTACCATGGTTACCAGTGACATCACAGCAAGCGTAAGATTGTTCTATCATGTAATGTAATGTTATGTAATGCAGTGTAATGTAATGTGATGCAATGCCATGTAGTGTAATTTGATGTACTGTAATGTTGTGTAATGTTGTGTTGTGATGTACTGTAATGTAGTTTAATGTGATGTATTGTAATGCAGTTTAATATGATGTACTGTAATGTAGTGCAATGTGCTGTCATGTAGTGTAATGTAATGTAATTTAATGTAGTGTGATGTAGTGTAATGTTGTGTAATGTAATTTACTGTAATGTAGTGTAATGTAATGTAATGTAATGTAGTGTAATGTAATGTAATGTAGTGTCAATGTAACCCCCCTGCGGTACCTTCAGGATCACAGGGGAGCCGGGCTTCTGCTCCAGGACCCCGGAGGCGCTGAGGGGCTCGAAGGCGGGGTTGGGGTAGTATATGAAGCTGGTGCTGTTGTAGGTGAGCAGGGCCTGCACGTTGTTAAAGATGAAGCCCAGCTCGTCCGCGTGCCTGAGAGACTCCGCGCCCTGCCAGGTAATCCGTCCCCAGGGGCGGGGCATAGCAGCTGAGCGTGGAGGTGTTGAGCACCTTACACACCTGAGAGAGATGGGGGGAGGGAGGGACAGACGGGGTGGGGAGATGAGAGGGGGACAGGGGGACAGAGTGAGGGGGGGGCACAGAGAAATGGAGGAGGGGGACAGAGAGAGAAGAGGGGGCAGTGAGAGAGGGAGGGGGACAGAGAGAGGAGAGGGGGCAGTGAGAGAGGGAGGGGGACAGAGAGAGGAGAGGGGGCAGTGAGAGAGGGAGGGGGACAGAGAGAGAGGGGATAGGGACAGAGGGGGGTCACAGAGAGAGGGGGAGGGGGACAGGAGGGGCAGAGAGAGAGGGGGACGGGGGGGGAGAGGACAGAGTGAGGGCGCGGGGGGGGGGGGGGGGGGGGGGGGGGGGGGGGATTTGAGATTTAAAAGTCCTTTATTTATTTTTTATCCATATAATCCAGGTCATCACAACATGTTCTCAAGAGAAAACACATTGCAGCAAGTGTCATCATTGTCAGGAAAAAAACTAAAATTAAAAAAACAATCTGCCCTGCATTTCTCACCTCACACAAAACTCCCCCCCCCCCCCCCCCCCCCACCACCCAAGTTTTACTGACACTAGGTATGTCATTAACCAGTTCGTAAAATGCATGCTGCTCAACCCCTTAACAAGGCCTCAGGATTTAAAACACCAGCTCCCGACGTTGTTTTTCTAGTTTCCAAATTGCTAATTGTTTTGATTGACCAGGCAAAATAATTCACCAAATGAACCTGCTTCTTTACTTGAACACTGTATTTGGAAGAGAGAGAGAGACAAAAAGAAGCCCATTTAGGGAGTGATAAATAGAATGAGAGGAGACCGACAGAGAGAGAGAGACAGAGAGAAAGATAAAAAGAGTGAGAGTGAGAGAAAAAAAGAGCGAAAGCGAGAGAGATTGTTAAGGGATATTTTTAAATAGTTTTTAACCCCCCAGTCTTGAGGAAGTCGTTCCTATTTCCTGGCTATTTCTACGTCTGCCGCGCGTTCCTAAATCGGCTCTCGCCCCCGCGAACAGCGCTGACTGCTCAGCCGTATCCGCGGCGGAGCGACAAACGCACTCTGACATCGCGCGAGCGTTTACACTCGCAGCCGAATCACGCTTCCTGTCGCCGCGCCTCCGGGGCAGCCGGGAGAGACGCTACGCTAACGTCTTTCAAATCTGACTCGTACGGACGGCGCGAGACGAAGACGAGCCAGACCTCCCGCGCCTTCCGCGCCCTTCTCCGAAGAGCTCGCGATCTCTGGGCTGAGTCGACCACCAGGGGGCGCCAAGTGGCCGTAAATGATAGAGAGAGAGAGAAGGGGAGGGAGACACCGAGGACAACTTTTTTGCAACTATGCGCTGCGAGCGGAGGGTAATAAAAAGGGGTTTGATTGCTTATCTGTTGGAGCTGGCACAACAGACGCAGTCAGGAGGTCTGCAGCAAAAACACAAGAGCTGCCAAAGAGAAGAGCCTCGTGGTCATGTGACTGATGTTCTCTTGTTCTCTCGGGTCAAAGGTTGATGGGAACATTTGCCCCAACCCCCCCCCTCTATCCAAATCAAATCTTTTGTTTTCATTTAGGTTTTTTTTTTTTTTTGTTCGCCTGATGAAGTCATTCAGTGTCTAGCAGATGTCTCCCTCCCAGCTGTAACCAGGGGCGATGTGGACTGCGCTTGTACTTCATCTGCGAATCCACTACCGCAGTGTGTATCTGCAATCCCAGAACGTGGGTCTGTCATTTCACATGAATAATGAGCTCCACGCTTTTGAGAGCAGACATTCATTTACTGTAAATAAGACACTCATCCTCTCACGAAATCCTCTCAGGCGTGTTACTGTCGGCCGTAAAACAGCTTTTGAGAAAAAAAAACATGGCCGAGAGAGATGATTACAAAAGCAAGGACGCTGAGGGGAAAATAAAAGCAGATATAATGATATAATGTTCCTTTATATATATATATTTCAGCAGACAGCAGCGTACCCTGAGACACACTGCACCAGGCACACTGGCACTGTCTGGCCCTGAAACGCAGTTGTGCAGTCCTATTTAAAAAAAAAAAAAAAAAAAAAAAAGGCTTTTATTTTGATATGTTGTGACTCAAAAGCCCCGTCTAAACAACAGTTCTCAAAACATAAGAAACTAGTGCTTGTCATACTTTTCGGAGGGCAGGACGTGCCACACTGGCAGCAGCTGAATGGAAGTCGATGCTGAGGACTCAAAAACTCCCAGCGAGCGGAAACGCACGTCCTGTTCCAGTCCCAGTGGCCACAATAAAAAAACAGTTAAAACAATCTGAAGTGAAGTGTAAGCAGACATGCTTTTAAAGAGAAAGCACCAGGAATTGGGCTGTGCCACAGACCTCACAGCCTCTGGGCCGGGTCTGCAGGGAGGGGGACCACCGGGGATTTCGGGCCCCATGAAAAGATCTCACATTGGGCCCCACCACCCCGAGAAAAAGATCGCTCATACCATGCTTTCTTCTAAGAGAGACGATCCTACAATGAGACATATTTTTTTTGCGGGACACAGAGCAGCTCCGGGGGGGGGGGGGGGGGGTCTGGGTATTTTTTGCGGGACACAGAACAGCTCGGGGGGGGGGGGGGGTCCCGGCGTTTCCGTACTCACGCTGACGGACTCCCTGCCGCCATATTTCACCCGGATCCGTGGCTCCTGCACCACGTCTAAGTTGGTACCGGTGACGGTCAGAGGGGTGTGGCCACTGTCAGAAACACAAGAAATGGGGGGGGGGGGGGTGTCACTGCACCAGCTTACAAGAATACATTCAATTAAACAATACAACACAAGGGGCCGTGCTGTACTGTGAACATAGTGAGGGTTACAGAGTGTTTTTAGGCAGGACAGGAAGCAGAATGCCGCCAACCTGCTGTAGCCGTGACCGTATTCACCATACAGCACAGCCTCGAGTGCCGTATTGCTTTTATAAAACGGAAACAATTCATAACGCAATGTTATTTATTTTGTAATATTATTTGTAAGTTACAGTTTCTGCATGGAGTGCTGCTTGAGTAACTGTTACTGTATTGGATTTATAAACACTGTAGAACGTGGTCTCAGCCAATCAGCATCCAGGATCAAAGCAACCCGTTTTTATTTAATTAAACTTCATGTAAACTGAAAAACATTTTGTTTCACCAAACTGTGTTTTTCAGTCTTTTACCTTGGCTGAATTAACCGGTATCAAAAGAACTGAGTTTCTTTTAAAATATACAAAATGATGTGCTGTGATATTCTTTAGACCTGTGTGGTTCAAAGAAACACTGTGACAAGGACTCATTAGGAAAAGCAGATATTGTTCACCCTTGTTTTGTTCCTCCTGCTGCTATAACTAGCTGAAATAGGGTTGAAAAAAAAACCTAAGATCACTGAGGCCCAATGTCCTCTTGCCATTCTGAGTTCAGGTGTGAAAGGGGCGTGGTCAGGGGGTTGGGAGGGGGCGTGGCCAGGGGCGTGGTCAGGAGGGTGGGGTCACCTGGTGATGCTCCACTCCGGCTCGATGCGCTGGACAGTGGGGTCCTCGATGTACCTGAAGGCCAGGTTGCCCTTCAGCCGGGCCCGGTCCACTCGAACCCAGACCGCCACCGGGCCCAAACCGGTCAGGGAGGGGGCGGAGACGCAGACAATCTCCGTCGCGGTCCGTCTGTGGAAACAGCTCTGCTCAGGGGGGGGAAGATCCCGCGCTCACCTACGCAGCCAATTCAAGCCCTGTTCAGGACATTTCAGGGTCCTGCTCCCCAAAGTCCACCTTAAAGCCCTGTTACTCAAATCACAAGACTCGAGGTCCAAGAACTACGGGTTTTCCACCCTCCCTTTACTTGGGGTGTGAATACAGTCTGGCCAATCAGCAGTTAGCCAGTTAATTTATCAGAGGGAAAAGAAAACAGGGTCAGATTTGGATTTGAGATCCAGATCTGAGTATCCATGCCTTAAAGGAGAGAGAGATGTAGGGTGAGAAGGAGAGAGAGAGCAGGAACTGCGCGTTTTTTTTGTCAGCTGCGCTGCGCTGTAAGTGAAAGAACAAACGGCGAAACGACTCCGCGCCGGGCTGCGCTTTCCCAATCAGCCGTAATCCGCTCCACGCCGCGAACACGCACTCGTGTCTAATCACATTCCAGCGAGCCGGAGCACGGCGTCTGCATACAGAAACACCACGAGGCCGCCAACCTCGCTTTCCACGTGCGAGAGGATTCAGAAAGCAATCTCTGCTAATGGCACCGTTCAGCACGTGCGCCTAACGCCTCCCGCAAATCAATCGTTGCGTTAACGCGAACGAACGAACGAACGAGCGCCGACACTCCGGCGACAAAAATCAACGAAATCGTCCTCGAGTAATCTGTTACCGTGACAACCGCGGAGCATGCGGGAGGGGTGTGTGTGTGTGTGTTTCGCGGGACGGTTTCTTACCCGTAGAACTCGCAGGTCTGATTTCCGAACTTGACCTCCACGTTACTCCCCGCCCCCAGGTTCTCCCCCAGGATGGTCACCTTCGTGCCCCCAGACTCCGGGCCTCGGCTGGGGGACAGCCCTTTCACTGCTGGCGTCTGGAAAGAGAACAAAAATAACGCTAACGTGCTATTTCAATTTGCTTGCTAAAGCAGATGCTTTTACTAAGGGTGACTAACATAGTTCATGGGGGGGGGGGGGGCAATTCTGGTCCTGGGGGGCTGGTGTGTGTACTGATTTTCATCAAGCTAAATGAGCTAATTAGCTGTATATACCAGCACTGGCTCGCTCATAGATTAGATCACACTAAAATCCTTCATATAGGGACACGAGCAGTCTTTGGCCATCATTCATGCGCTTATCAAAAACTGGAGCTAAAATGTCAGATGGCGTAAATGTTATGGCTAATTAAGTAATAAAGGCCAGAATGAAATAGATGAAAATGAAATAGATGCAGCCTTCATTGCCCACCTCCGCTGTACATCAAACCAAATCCAATGATGCCAGTTTAGCGGAATGGTTAGGGAACTGGGCTTGAGGTTGCAGGTTCAATTCCAAGGTAAGACACAGCCATTTGACCCTTGAACAAGGTACTTATTCTAAATTGCTTCAGTAAAAACTGATATGTAAAAATACTAAAGTTGTGTAAATCGCTCTAGATAAGGGCATCTTTTAAATGGCAGCAATGTAACATTAGGCCTTATGTCCAAGTGTGACCCTTTTGGGCCAAAGAGAAACAGGTGTCAGTTTCACATTAAGCATGGGTTTTTTTTTTTTTTTTTTTTGGTTTTTTTTTGTGAAAATGTAAAAACCACCTTGCACATGTTACACTCTGATCAGTGTTTGAGCTGCATTTGCAAACACAAGGGTAAGATTATGTACAAGTGACAGTTTATTGAGAAAGGTGATACTACTTTTAGGGAAATGTGATATCATATTTTGGAAAGGGTGATACTATTTTTTATAAAAATGTGATACCAGTTTAAGGGAAAAGATGACACTAGTTTTAGGGAAACACATCTCTCCCTGTCACTAGTTGTTCTTTTTTATTTTTAAGTACAGGAGAATGAGCGCGTGAAGGTACCATGAAGGAGAAGAGCTGGGAGGACCGAGCGCAGAGTTCTGGGCGGCTCTCCCCAACACACAGCTGCACCGGCCCGGGTCTGCTCTGCAGGGGAGCGGCCTCCATCTCACACACGATCCTGTCAGGGGATGTGTGTATACACACACACACACACACACACACGCGCGCATGCACACACACACACACACACACGCGCGCATGCACACGCACATACGCACACACGCACACACGTGCACACACACACACACACGCACGCACGCACACACGGGCACACACACACACACACACACACACACACATGCACGCACGCACGCACACACGCACACACACGCACACACGCACACACACGCGCACACACGCACACACACGCACGCACGCACACACGTGCACACACACACACACACACACACACAACCACAAGCACAAGCACATACCACACACGCACAGACAGACACACAGGCATGCACACATGCAGGCACACATACACACATACACACACACAAATGTACGCACGTACACACACACACAAATATACAAACACACACACACGCACACACATACACACAAAGGCCAGCACACGCACACGTACAAACGCACACACACACACACACACACACACACACACGCACAAACACGCACACATTTTGCACTTAATGCTGGATGTATGTCATAATAAATCAATAATAAACAAATCAACAATAATAAAAGCAAACACACATTGGCTAAAAGACTGCACTGCATGAGCAATAAAAACCCGGACCAATGCGAGTAAACCAACACAGAGCGGGGAGGGAATATCCTCAACTTCTACAACATCTCAACGAGAGCGAGAGTTCCCAGAGATCTCTCAGAGAACATTCTAGAAGCACAGATCAGTCACCCCAGCAGGATCTCTCAATCTGGCAGACAGAGCCTCTGGCTCCTTCGCCCAGGCTTCATCCCATCTAGTGCAAAGTCCTTGGGAAAAATGCACGGGATGCGGATCCTTGGGCAGAAAACAAGCGCAGTGGAAAAAAACCGGCAGCGTTGGGCCTACAGGGAGAGAGCGCCAAAAACAGAGCCCGGACCTGAAGGAGAGGGACAGGGGCCTCTCTGCTGAATTAGTTCAGCATCGTTCAGCAGCGGAGGGAGCCTCGCGAGGAACCGTCTGTCGGAATCCTGGGTCATTCGAGTTAACGCGCCGCAGTTTAGCAGACCCGCGGCAACATGATGCAAGATTTGCAACGCGGTTTCTCCGATCGCACAGAGAGAGAAAAAAAAAACCGAAAACTGGCTGAAAATAATTAAAAACTCAACGTACTCAAGCCGCGAGACACACCAGCGCCAACATTGCACACCGACACTTAATCCTTTACCCTAACACTCAACTACACGTTCTAACCCACAAATCCACACACACACACCCAAAACTACGCACAGACCCGCACATTTTTTACTAATTAGAATTTTAGAATTAGTTGGCCGTTGATTCGTAATCCTGGTTTGAATTCAGGATTAAACCAATTCTACTTTATCCAGGCTGCATTGAAACACGTCTCCACAGGCTATGGATTGAGGACCACAAAAAACTGCCGTTTACCAAGAGCTACTGCAGGCTGTCTCTCAGATTTAAACTTTATTTATGTCGCAGTTTTCATAAATGTCTGCGACACAAAGTGCTTCACTAAAACAAAGTAATATAATGCAAAATAAAACATCATAACCCCCCAGCTCACAACGCAGGTGAAAATACAATAAACCGGTAAGACAATAAATATGGGATTAAAACGAGAAATAAACACAAAAACGTTGTAATAAAGCAAAACGGAGCTCAATAAAAGTCGCTCTTATAAAAGCCCGCTTTAAGCCGTGATTTAGAAACGCGGCCTGTTGGGAGATCGCCGACGCTCTGCGGATGAGTGCTTCTCCGTTCCGGGGGCATAAAGCATAAAAGCACCTGGCTCTCGCTTTTAAAACCATCCTTCTGGGGCGCAGAGTAGTCTGGCACGCTCAGAGCCAAGTTTCTGTGCTAGGCCTCAGACTTTTCCAGAATCAGATTCAGACTCAGAATCAGATTTATTGGCCAAATGTGAGTTTTGCACGTGCAAGGGATTTGTCTCGGTTTGGCGCACATAGATCAGGCAAAATATAAGCATATAAGGACACAGGTATGAGGGGACACTGTTAAGACACTCTTTTGGTAACTTCACTTAAAATGACTAACCCAGAGAAAGGCACTGGAGCACCCAGGTCTATTTTTAAATATTTAATGTGCAAACACGACCAACGTTCCGACGTTACTGCGTCTTCATCAGAGTCAAAACGCTGTTAGGGCTGTTTACCGATGCTGCTGTCGCTAGCTCATGTCCGATAGCCTGTCGCTAGCTCATGTCCGATAGCCTGTCGCTAGCTCGTGTCCGATAGCCTGTCGCTAGCTCATGTCCGTTAGCCTGTCGCTAGCTCATGTCCGATAGCCTGTCGCTAGCTCATGTCCGATAGCCTGTCGCTAGCTCATGTCCGATAGCCTGTCGCTAGCTCATGTCCGATAGCCTGTCGCTAGCTCATGTCCGTTAGCCTGTCGCTAGCTCATGTCCGATAGCCTGTCGCTAGCTCATGTCCGATAGCCTGTCGCTAGCTCATGTCCGATAGCCTGCAGGACCGCGCGCGTTTCCACGGACTCACTGTTCGGCGACGACGTAGGAGTCCTCCAGGGGGGCGCACCGGACCCCCGCCACCTGCACGTTCCCCACCACCTCGGAGAGGGACAGCCCCAGGTTCACCCCCCGAATCGTCACCAGAGTGCCCCCTTCCGGAGGACCAGCCAGTGGCGTCACCTGCGGGGGGGGGGGGGGGGGGGGGGGGGGGGGAATGTATATTAGTGGGGGAGACAAGGAGAGTGGCAGAGAAAGAGAGATCTCTTTGTATGACCATTGTAAAAACTTTTTTTTAAAGTACTGAAAAGGACTGACACAGGAAACACAGTGTCTGGTCATAGAGATTGAGTCTGATCATAGAGACAAGAATTAGGAAACTACTTTATTCTGGAAATTTTTAAAAACAATCCCAAAAAATATTTTATTACATCCTCCATCCTTCCACCAGACATGGAGGAGGACAGAGGATTTGGGGAGTGGAGAATGAAAGATTAAGGAAAGAGAGATAGATAGATAGATAGATAGAGAGAGAGAGAGAAAGAGAGAGGCAGAGAGAGAATGAAAGAGAGAGAGAGAGAGAGAAAGGGGTTCACTGAATCAGCAAGACTACACTAGATGGGAAAAACATCAAGCTGAAATTTTGCATGCAGAATTTTGTAAAAATATCCTACAAGAACAAAGGAGTACTGCAAATAATGCCTGCAGGGCTGAATTAGGCGGATATCAAATTCTTATTCAAACCCAGAAAAGGGCACTGAATTTCACTGAGCATCTAAAAAAAATAGCGCAGAAAACTCATTACAATATAAGGCTCTAAATCAAAACCATATATCAGGAACATTGGAAGACTGCACCAAATCCCAAAATAGACTGAATATTTACTGAAAGACTCACCTCCTCCTCGACTGAGAAATATTTCAACAAATTTTCTAAATATATAATTTTTTTCTTCCCTGACAAACATGGAAAAGCTTCAGATCATTCTGGGCGAAGGGTCCACAGTCCCACTCACAGCACAGTGTGTTTCAGCCAGTCACAACCTGAGGGACAGTGAGTAACCCACCCAGCAAGGCTACAACCACCATACAGATAAACTGGACAATGTGTTACCTGTTCAACGTGTCAAAGTTGTAATTACAGATAACTAAATGCTTTCAATAGTGTTTATTCACCCATTCATTATCTATGCCCGCTTATGCCTGCCAGGGTCATGGGGGGTGCTGGAGCCTATCCCACCATGCATTGGCCGAGAGGCAGGAATACACCCTTGGCAGGCCGCCAATCTATCACAGGGGACACATCGATAATATGTATACATATATAGTTTCAGTTATAAACTGTATACAATGCTTTGGCAATATTTACTGTATGTACTACTTTACTGTACTTCAAGCCAATAGAGAGAGACAGAGGGGAGAGAGACAGAGACAGAGAGAGAGAAAG